>VXAA01003386.1:172577-195304 GCA_013399115.1 Anseranas semipalmata | reverse complement strand
AAGAAAGAAAGAAAGAAAGAAAAGCCCCTTTGCTTTGTTTTTCCTGATTGTTTTGTTTCAGTATTATTATTCCTGTTATTTTTCCATATACATATATATTTTGTTCCTTCGCTTGTTTCAGGTCTGTTTCTTACAGGGAGAGAG
Organism: Anseranas semipalmata; assembly: GCA_013399115.1. NCBI lineage: Eukaryota > Metazoa > Chordata > Aves > Anseriformes > Anseranatidae > Anseranas > Anseranas semipalmata. The sequence continues at coordinate 195,160 of VXAA01003386.1, read as the reverse complement.
AGCAGAAGAGAAGAGAAAAAGCCTTGGATTTTTTGGAGCATGAATAAACCTTGCATTTCCATGAGTTATTCATGAATAATTCATGAAAATGCATGATTAATTCAGGTTCATGAATTATTCAGGAATAATTCTCGAACATTCCTGGTTAATTCATGCTCACACAGCGAGTGAGTCAGGCTCTAGGGCTTGGCAAATTCCTTTCTCCCCGAGACAGGAGAAGAGAGGCTTAGAGACAGCTGCATTGTGCACTTCCCATTTGCTGAGTCTTAGAAGAAAACATTCTGCAGGCCCTTTTTTGAAACCAGGACTTGAAGAAGAGATCTGAAATGCCTGCAGCCTTCCGGCCACAGAGGAATAACACAGCACCAAAAGAGAAAGAGAAAGGGAGAGAAAGAGAGAGTGAAATTGCTCACGGAAGGAAGCCTGGCAGCAAGTTTTTTTCCCTTTCAAAGCATTTTTCAGACTGACTGTGCCTTTCCTTCTGCCCCTGCCTCCAGATCTCTCCCTGGTTAAGGTGCATGTCAGCTGCTTCATTTATTACCTGTTATGTACTGAAAAGGCCAATACAAGCAATTTCTGCTTGAGGAAGCAAAGGGCCCTCCCTTGCCACTTGCCCATCTGTCCCTGCACGTGCATGTGCAACCATGCACAGCTCCTCGGCTGCCGCAGCCCGCACAAACACGCTGGTGGCAGTCAGCTGAGCAGGTCACTGCTTTGCCCTGGTGCTCATGCCAGTGCAGGCATCACGCCGGGCAGGCACAGCCCTGCTCTCTGTGTGTTTCTCCCCAAAACATCACCCCTGCAACACCTGGGCTTTGCTAACGCAGGGCTTGTTATCACCGATGCATGCTCATGACACCTTGAGCTTCCAGATCCCAGAAACCAAGGTGCAAATCCTGTTAGACCCCATCTCCAGCTAAAATACAAGGCATCAGCTTCATCAGAGCCCACAGTGAAGAAAAGCTCTCGTGTGGCACCCAGCCTGCCGCGGGCTGGGCTGGCCACCTGCAGGCAGAGGCACAGTGGGTTGGAGCCATCTCAGACCAGTCCATGAAAGCTGCATCGCCAGCAGGACGTCCCACCCCAGCCCCTGCACAACATGGGAATACAGCACAGGAGCGAATCCAGCAGTGCTGTCTGTCTTGTCTTAGCCAAAAGCAGATCTGGAGGTTGCGGAGACTTCAGATGTTCAGTGAGATATCAGAAAAAGACCTCATACTGAATCACAGGGCAAGAAAATGCCTTTATCCATGAATGGCAACATTCACTGCTCAAAGAATACAGCTGTCAGCCCAGGAAAACAAGATATTAAATAGAGATCCAGGATAAGGAAACGTATCACAGCAGATACATGTGTAAAAGAAGCAGTATTTGAATCCTGTGAAGTTGCTGAAGGAGAATTACATATGAAGAAGAATTGAAAAAGCAATGATGAGCAGAAAAACAATAGAGACACATGACAATGGATATGAGACTGGATTCTGTTTTCATGCAGAATGAGGTCCAAATAAAATCTGCTTGCAAAGTGGCCTTGCTCAAGCGAGCATTGTTTCCTTTCCTTTGAAAAACCAACAATACACAAACTGTAGTGAATGAACAGTCCTGGGGGCAGGAGTGGGCAGGGGTTCAACTGCAAACAGCAGGAGAGGAAAGGTTGCAGGACCACAAGAGGAAGACAAATTGTGGTCTCAACAGATAAATCAAGAGTCCATTTATAAACATAGTGTTATTGTTGAATTATTCCAGGAAAATGCCAGTCTGAAGTGAATCCCAAGTGTATGACTTCATGAAAATTAGCAAGTCCTGATTAGCTTTGCCTCGCCGTGTTTGACTACGAAACCCATTGCCAGATGCCTGGCTGGGGGCTGTAGCAGAGCTGCTGTTTTGGGAACCTCCGGCTCTGCATTTCCTGGTTCTTTGAAAACAAATCCCATCCTGCCCCCACCAGCGCCAGCACACGTTCCACCCTCTAAGCCGTATGTGCCAAGATTTATGTTTCAGCTGTGACTAAGGGGCAGCGATAGCTTCTTTGTAATCCTGTCTAGAGAGGCACTAAAGGAACCCTGTTCAGCGTTTTACAAAACCGAGACCAGCGGCTGTTTGAATGCTGCCCTGTCTTTATCAGAACAATCATAATTGATGTTTAACAGGATTTAAATAGCAAATGCAGGTGTTTTTAATCTCTCTTTGTGTTTTACCTCTGCAATGTTCCTCTTCCTTTAGCATGGGCTTAGCAGCCCAGACGTGCACTTCCCCATTTCAAGACACAGCCGTAGTTGGACAATTGAGGGACAAGAGCTGTACTGCTCATTAATTCTTATTGCCACAGTGCAACAATGTGGGAAGCACCAAGCAGCACGGTTGGTGGGAATGGATCTGTGCATTGCCAGGGCACAAACTGCAAGAAGGACATGGGGACCCAGGCATTTAGCAATGCCCCCTTGTCCCCAGTCCCGTTTGGGATGGCAGGTAGGGCTGCGAGAGTCATTAGAATGGATCTGGGACATGATTTTGTGGCCGTCTGTGTGACAAACACTGTGGCATAAGTCACTGCCTGTACCAGAGAGAGACCACCTGGTGGCATTTTGCATTTTTAATGACAATCAGTACAAGTCCCGTCTCTGCCTGCTGTACAAGAACACTGAAACATGATCCAGGCTCATCAGGCTGGAATTAAATGCATTTTTAATTAAGGACTTGCCTCTTTCTTAATAGGCTGGAAATAAGTTAAATCACTCAGAAATGGGGAGCAAAGCAACAACGCCAGGTCAGCCGTCACCTAATCTGGTACACATAAGTCCTACCCACTGCAGTTTGTCAAATGCTTTTCTGGACTCGAGTGTTTCCATATTACTCATCCTGTGGCAGGGCCCAGCAGACAGCGAAAAAAGCAGAGACCTGCTGTGCAAGGCACAGCTCTGGTTGCAGGGCTGCAGAGGCTGTGTATGCTCCTGCAAGTCCACAGGCCTAGCAGAATATCTTGCATTTTGGTAAATGCAAAGCCCTTTCTTCTCTTTATTGCTTTGAATTCATTGGAATAATTTTTTTCTCTCTTTGCAGAAAAGAGTTTCCCCTTTGTAATTCCATTCAAAAAAGCCTTCCTTTTCACCTATTCAGCTTTACACCATTTTGCAATGCCTATTTCCCGAGCTGTCTGTATTTATTTGACCTTTGTGCTCTACAACATCTGTTTCCTTATCTGCTTGGCTGGCTGGTTTCTTGAGCTTCTTTTGTGAGCTTGTCAGGGAGATAGCATAAGTACACTTAGCAGGGGAAAAAAAGAGGGAAAAAAAAATCACCAAAAAAAGGGAAAGGAGCTTTAACTGAGGGAGAACAAAGCCATCAAACACAGCAATGGATTTTAAATATCCCCAAACCTTTTTTTCTGATACTTTCAAGCATTTGGTTTTATCCTTTTTTTAGTATTCAATGGGACATGATGGGGACCAGCAGGAATGGGCCAAACTAAGGTTGCAACAGAAACTGAAGAACAGATGAGTTTCATGAAACTGAAAAGGAGGAAATTATTTAACATTGTAATTAAGGCTGTAGGAACCTGGGCAATACCAGCCTGCTTAGCTTCAGGTATCTGAGCAGCTCCCACAGGTGACAGAACTGCCTACATGTTTTAAATTCAGCACATGAATGCCTGTTCACAAAATCAGGGCCAAAAAGCAGAAAAAGCCTCAAAGTTTCATATATTAGCAACCTCCAATGAAAGCTATGGAGATGTTCCTGATGTACAGATCAGGGTAAATCTAACCAAAAAAAAAAAAAAAAAAGCATTTATTGTGTTCAGATTTCCAGAGTGCAACTGTGAAGAAACAGAGGAGACAAAACATCCCTGTGCACCACCTGGCTGGGGAGGAAATCGTGCAGCTACAAGCGGGGAATTCATTTCACCGCAGCACCTGGCAGCACCGTGCCCCAGGGACCCAGCACCCGCACCACTGCCGGGCGGAAGGGTGCTGCAGGGACACGGCATCGCCCCTCGAGGCGTCTGCATGGAACCCGAGCTCCAAATTGTGCCCCGCGCATCCTCTGAGTCATCACCTGCCCGTTACCTTGGCGAGCAGCCGTGGGTGCTGCTCGAGGAGCTCCGACGCCACGAGAACGTATTGTTTCCTGCTCCTCTGCCAGCACAGTTCCGATTCCAGAATCTCGACCTGCTGCTAATTGATAAAATACAGTCGGGAAGGTGCAGTGGCTGCAGGAGGGTCTGGCGGGGTGGGCATGAGCACCCAGGAGTGTGTGCACGTATCCATGGGATATGTGCAGGAAAGGGCTCACAGCATTGCTCCATTGGGACATTTTTGCCCTATTTCTTCCTGTTTCTGGCAGAAAGAACAAAGTGGGTTCTAAAGAGCAGTTCTTTGTGTCAGGGGGCGTGGATGTGGCACCACACCGAGGTGCCACAGGGACCCCTTGCCCCTCACCGCGATGTCCCCAGGCACAGCATCCTGAATGCCAAAATGCGTGAAATCCTCCACTTTCACCTTACATAACCACTGCCACTAATTATTTCTCGCAGGGCCCTTGATATTGCTGAATAATTCATCAGATTCCCTCTAACATGTCACAGCTTTGAATGAAACAGCACCGAGCTCTTGCAGACGCTGCGCGGTCGGCATCACACGGGTCCCAGAGGTGCCACTGCACAGGGCTCAGGGCGGTCCCACCGAGCATCCCAGTCACAGGGGCACAAAGGGAAGGGAAAACTCTGAACAGGTTTGCAGCAAAACACCATAAAATCAGGCAAATTGAGAAATTGTCCTCGGCTGGCTGATTCCCTAGGCCCTGCTTATGTAGCTGGCATTAGCAAATGGGCTCTTGTGTGAATAGATCTGTCAAAATCGATGGCTCTGCTTAGCGGTGAGAACAATCCCCACCCCAGCCCTGCCTACTCAGTGACATTATTTTGGTACCTGACTACTTAAAAGGTGCAAGCATATTCTCTCTAATTTGCTAAACTGACAAATTTACTCCTCTCGGGAGACAACCTCATCTCCACCTTCACCCTCTTCAGCCTTATACACTCAGTTCATAACATGAAAAGGTTTTTCCTTAATTTCTTCTCCAGGAAGAGGGAATTGATCTTTTATTTTTAGCATGACAGCCGCAGTTTAAATTGACATGTTGACTGCAAAAATCCACGGCTCGTCACATCAAAGGCTGATTCAATAGCGCCTATTACTCCGGTAATGGAGGCCTTCTCAGGGATGAGTGAAGTAGTACAAAAGGAAGCACTGGTGGGAGAGGAGCTGACAGGACTGAAAGGGATGGGGTCTTCTCACTAGAGATGCGCGTCAGAGCAAGGAGAAAGCAGCAGAAGCTGAGAAGACAGCACTGGTTTAAATTAGGATATCTCCTGCACAGGGCAAGACAAAACATGACACACTTCTCACCTTGTCAATGGATGCAATTCATTGCACTCATCTCCAGCTGCGGAAGTGTGGGGCAGAGTCCAGTCCTCACTCGCCTGGCAGAGGACAGAGTCGATCTGAGCTCAGCCAAACTTCATGGGCTTCTACAAGATGCAACTCGTGTGCTTGCAACGAGCTCAGTATTACCAGTGGCAGGGGAAGGCTTGCCTCTTCATCCTTCCCGCTGTGCGGGTATTTGTCTAGTAAAACGCACTCCGCTCTGTGGCCCAAAGCAGTAGAGATGTAGGACTTTGTGTGCCCCAACAAACCACCAAACAGTTCATCCCATGGCTCAGCTGCTAACAACCATCAGTTCTGCACAGAGCAGGCAGCAAACCGGTCACTATTTGCATTGCCCATCATTTTTGGAGTGGGAACTACGGATCGCCATCAAGCTTCAAGTGTTTTCTAGTCTTAAGTGCTTCATATAGCCCCATCCAAATTCTGAATTTTGTTTTTGGGCCAATCCAACACTGGGTTTTTTGGAATGTCCATCAGTGCTCAGGTCAATGGGCACCCATCAGCCTGGGGGCTCTCGGCCTCCCTCCCACCAACAGCACATGAAAAAAATCTACCAGGATCATCGTGGAAAATCTTGTGCTAAGCCTTCTTCTTTTAACATTCTTATCTCATAAATCTGAATGCAAAAGTAACTTAGGAAGATCAGATTGTTCAAAAGCAGGATGTTTTCATGGATTTTTGTAAGGACTTTTTTGGAAGGTTCAGGATGAAGGAGAGATTTTCACCGAACACATTGCATTTCTCACAATTATTTCAGGATCCTGTTGATTTGAAGTTTGTTTTTATATCCTGCCAACTTGTACCTGCTCATATTAACTCATTTTGCTGACATCTGTTAGAGGCATGTACCATTTGTTGAGTACCAAGCTGCACAAAAGCTCAGGTGCTTGCTTGTTTTTTGGGACCAGGGAAGGTCTTGCTTGCTCAACTGGAAAGTGAGACAGTTTGCTTCTCGTACCTACTCCACATGACATCGCTGATACACTTTTGACTCAAAGAAATCTGCTGATTGTCTTCTCTTAAATAAAGAGAGCTGTTCCTGGGAGTGACACCACGGTGCGGGAAATGCAAATAGGCTGTTATTCAAACGTCATTTCTGTAGGGATTGTGCTCTGCTTTCAGATAAGATTAAGAGCTCAGTTACAGTACAGAAAGGGTCTTTCATTAAAAATTCTTTCATTAAATCACACATAGAACATAGCAAGAACAAATTATAAAGCTTTTCAGAAGCACATCTGTGCCAGACTGCTAGGTAGGGAGGCCTGTTGGAAGGAGCCTCAGCTGTTCCTCCTTGCCTTCTTTCAAAGAAATGGGTCCCACATACCTCATCTAACTATATTTTTGAGGAAAACACATAACCAGATACCTTTAGGGCACCCCATTCTTTGAATATCTTCATTCATATCTTCCATTGGTGGAGAGGACCAGCATAAGCAACCATCCATTCATTTTAGATGTGCAATAGCATGTTCAGCTAACTGAAGTAAAGCCCGGGAGCTCTGTGTTTCCAGCTCCAGACAGGTAGCAGATCAGCTATATATTTTAAAGATTTGTTTAAGCCCACCATCTACGGGGTGAATCAACCATCTAAAAACCAGTCACTGCACATCACACCCAAGGGCAAGAGGACTGCTAGAATGAAACAAGCTTATGCTTTCCTGTCTGCAAAGGAAATAAATAACTGTCAGATGAGGAGGAAAACCAGCTGAAGAAAGAACAGATACAAGCATGTCTGGTAGAGGAGAAAGCCCACAGGCTCTCAGTCAGAGAGCCCTGTGCCCTAGCAGCCAGGCAAGCCAAATTTTCAAAAGAGAAGATACCACATGCAGAACCCGGGCTTGCGGACCACAGCCAGAAATCCTCGCTGTCCTCTTTGCAGGTGACTGTACGCATGTGAGCCTGGAGCAGAGTGACAAGATGCTCTTTGGTCACAGCTTTCCCAGGCACTGCATGGCAGAGCTCAAAGGAGGTGGGAGGGAGTTACGGGGCCCTCCAGGAGCCCGCACCAGGGAAAGGGTGGGCCAGAATTAAGCCAAGACTCTCACAGAGATGTCACTACTTGATTTTGTCCTGCTGTTATTCTGTTCTCCTGAAATAGGTTATGGTTAATTACCAAAGGCAGTTGCCTAATTGAATAGTAAGCAAGTGATGGTGAAAAATCACCATTCCCACTTGAAGCCCCAAACGGATATTCACTGAAATTCCCTTTCAAAAGAAATCCCCAAAGCTCATAATCTGTTGAAGAAAACAGCCACTTGGAAGGGAAGAAACAGCATTTTTCAGCAGGTTCCACAACTCAGGCAACTGCCACCCCCACCAAGCATTAGGATTTTAATTTCCACACCAAAACCCCTTCAGAGATCTCAAAAACCTTCCTCTGGAAAAGCATGAAAAACAAACCATGAAGGCCTAATATTTCCACCAAGGACAGCACAAGACGAGTAGGAGTGTGTGACCAGAGCTCTTCAAAATTCAGACCTCACAGATGAGAGGGGATTAAATCCTGACAACTGATTATTCAGGAAAGGGATTAAGCCATGAGAGAGGGCTCGGCAAACACAAGTGTTCATAACAAACCATTAGCAAGTACTTAGAGGGAGGAAAGGAAATATGGCTGAATACATCCTGAAGTTACTCTTTAGACCAACTTGATGTCTAGCGCACAGTGCAGTGAGTCACAGACACCTGGCTCAGAACATGGGTGGCAGAACTGGAAAATCCACTGATAAGCAATAGAAATAATTAAAAGCACATAGAAGTGAGCATGCTGATTAGGAGTGAAGAAGAAAGAACTTAAAGAGGCTAGACATCATATAATAATTTGTATAATGAAGGTAAAATAGATTCTGCTGTTCATTATCTACCAAAAGACTGGCAGACTATTCAAAGAAACCAAAAAACAATGCATTAACTGTCAGTGGAAAGCTGTATCAAAAGCAACCTATAATTATAACCAGCACAGCAGCTTTCAGAGTATCTTTGATCTAGAGATGTATCAATATACACATAAAGGATTAGATATCCATATAGGCACCACGATATTCCCATCGAGCTGGGGCAGCAAAGGATACAAACCTATGCCTTTTGGGCTACAGAAACCAGAAACAAAATAGGAGGGACAGCAGAGAGTCGAAGCTCATGCTTGCAGTCTCCCTGCACAGCTCTGCTGGGCTTGGAGGGCACGTGAGGGGACAACCAGCCCTCAGCCCCTTTGCCAGCACTGTGCTGAGCCCCAGAGGAGAAAATCAGAATCAGTCCCTGTGGGCAGATCAGCCCCTGCCTGCTGGCTGCCTGCCAGGCTGTGCTGCTTAATTACCCTGGCACAGATGGCTAATGACTTTGTCCTCTCCTTGCTGATGAGCCAGAGAAGGGCTGAACAAGTTTGCTCGTTAGCGGTGTGACCCTTCAGGCTGCTTCGTACAAAGGAAAAGATGCTCCAAGCACTCCAGCAGCACAAAAAAAGATGGATGCTTTCCAAAAAGCATCACTTTTGGGAGCAGACAGGGCACACTGGGCATCCGTGGGTAGCAGCAGGTCATGGTTTGGGCTCTGCATCCATCTCTTGTTCACTGACGCATCCCTCAGCCCTTCACTGCCCTATTTGCAATTCCAACACGCTGTGTTTGGGGAGGGGGAGGAGATTTCTGCCTGTCCCAAGGGAAACACCAAAAAAAACCATCACTGATCTTCCCATGCCGTGTTAGCACACATCTCCCTGCTTGCCAGCTCCTGCAGAAACATTGACTTTGTGATGTGACCACAATGCAGTAGCAGCTGGGCATGCAAATGCAAAACTCCGCTACAGAAAACATGCATCACCACTCCTCCAAAATAAAGCACTTTTCACCTGTGCATCAACCAGCACCGAACATCTCCAGAAAACACGCAGTGCAGGGCAACCAGTGACAGAGAAGTGATGCCTCTGTGGAGCAGTGGGCTGGTTTAAATTCTTCTCATTAGGTCGTTAACTGCTGGTTTCATTAGGCTGCCTACAGACAAAACATAATTGCTTAGTGGCTAGTGCACAGTAAATAGCCATTTGGGTTTATTAACATTCTCACTGTTGTAAACCTGTCAGTGAAATTCTTTTAACTATGCCTTGTAAAGTTCGTTCCTTCTCAAAGAACATGTCAGGTTGATAGACTGGTGTTGGGAATGAACTCCCCCATAAAAGGTGTCTTAACACAGTTTAATGGCACTTGTACGTGCTCTGCACTGAGATCCTGTCCCCAAAATCTAGGTAGACCTTTCTCAGCCAGGGCTCTTAGAACTCTGTGGAGGTTACAGCTTTAGCGTTCATTTTACAGGAGTTTTTATAGCCCACGAGTCAAGGCCAAGGCCATAAAATGCTGCTCAAGCCCTGAGCTTTCTCAAACTGCTGGACACTTGGATCTGAAAGTCTGCGTGGAACCAGGTGTACAAAGTCCTCTTCAGTAGAAGTCTGTTTTAAAGCTTGGTTCCCAATATAGACAGACCCTTAGCCTAATTTAATTAAGTGTTCCCCTTAAACTGACAATTTATAATTGCTCTGCTAAAACTCATGGCTTATCCGCTCTTAATTTACTGTTCCTACTTGCAGGAGAGATACTTATACCAGTCCTAAGCACATCCTCACTCCTACAACACTTTGATGGCTCCCATTTAACTTATTACTATGCAGACACACATTGGATTCAAGTTTACCTGAATGAGAGCTTTATTCAGTTCCTGCAGGAGCTAATAGAGAAGATATTTCAGTATAGTCAATGTGGCTGTTATCTCAGGGAAGAAAAAAAATTTTGCTTAAATAAGAATAAAAACTCTGCCAGAATCAGAACAATTCCTTTGTCTCACCCAGCCATTCACTAAAAGCCCCCACTCACTTAACATCTTATATTATTTCTAGCATTCATTACACAGCCAATTATTCGATGAGCCATGGACCTGTACTGCAGTTAATGATGGCCTCTGGTATTTTTTTTATGCCTTTTTTTTTTCCTCTCCACGTTTTCTTCATCAACAGCTATACAGGTGCCCTCTGCCATTTTATCTCCTGTTTAATCAATCTGCTACCATCTTCCCTGGCACAGCACATGATGTTTGTACAGCACCCCCTGTGCAGGAGCTGGCACTGGTTGCCAGTTCATGATTCACCTGCAGCAGCCAGCCCCAGCCTCTGGCTTCCCACCTCTTCAGCTTCCCCTGCGCAGACGTATTTGAAGCTGAAGTGTGATGGGGGGGGCCATGATTGCTTGATGAGCTTAAGAAGAGAGAAAGGTCTTGGCCGTGCCTCATTTATTAAATCACCCTCAGTTGTGCAGGGAAAATTAAGGACAGAGCAATGATGCATCTTTGACCAGCTTCCCGGTGTCATCGTTACTGTCATTAAGGCAAAGACAGACACATCCTCTTAGCCTGACTCCTGCTGTGATGAAAACATAGCAAAAAATAATAATAATAAATCAGGAATTTTCATCACGTGAGCTCTGCCTTTCCAGCCCTCTTACAAAGGGGGAAGATTTTGCTGGCAAATAGTATGAGAAGAAACCTTAAATTCTCCAAAATATCAGTATAAATATCTGTTTTCTGCGTAAGCTATGGCTATGTAAGTGAAGCGGGTCGGCTCTTCAGCCCCTTTCCTTGCCTGCATCCATGAGGGTGCTGCCCGAGGGCTCAGGCCCAGCCCCGGCTCCCACCCGAGGAGCTGCTGCCATCCTGCCGAGCCCATGTGCCCCCAGCGGGCACCTCTGTGCCGATCTTAGTGAGTCCCTGCCCAAACTGACATGGTCAATTGTCAGGGAAAAGTGGGATAATGGTATTCCTGTCCTTGCAAAAAGAGTCATCGCTTCGCACCTATAACCTCCACATTGAGGCTTTTTCCCACCAGGGTTGTCCAAGGACATGGGCAGCACCGAAGGCATTTCAGTGAGATGAGTTTGACCCAGGAGAGCCACTCAGCCCCTTACAAGAGCTGGCTAAGCAAGCAGTACTGAATTAATTGATATTCACATAACTGACACATAACAGCCACAAGGCAAGTGAAAAGTTGAATTAAGAGAATGAAAGGAATACAAAAAAGAAACATCAAGTAATAAAAGGCAAGGAAAGTACATCACTCCAACAGGTCAGAAAATGAAGGTAAACAATTTAAAGAAAGGTGGGGGGGGGAAAAAAAAAGAGCAACTAACAAATAGCAAGCATGATACCTAGAGCAGAAACAAGCCCAGGGAGATGATGAAGGAACTAAACACGTGCTCCAAGCAGCCTGAGAAGTGAAGGAAGCTTGTGTGAAAGGGAAGCAAGAGGAAGAGATAGCCTGAGGAATTCCTCCACACCTCTTCCTAAGTACCTAATCCATTCCCTGCACATCGTTTTTGTGGGTTTTGTGTTTGTTTGTTTTGTCCATTGTTTTTTGCATCATGAGGTAGAAATCAAGAAGGATAAGAGCAAAGTTCAGAACTGTGGCTTGTTAAGAATAATCCCGCACGGTATACAAGGTGCAACCTTATGCAAGAGGCTCTCCCAGGGCTGCATCTGGGAGATACAATATCTCAGAGATGCCAAAAAGCAAGAAAATAGAAAGAGAATGAGTCTCAGAAAACAGGTAAAAGCTCCAAAACCTGGGAGGGCAGAGCTGGTGACCGATGCGGGGGCAGTTTGCAGCCTGTGCTGCCCACTGGCTCAGCCTGCAGCCCTCGTGGCAGGGCAGGGGCACACTGAGGACCTCAGGATAGCAGCCTCATTTGCAAGCGCTGAAGCTAACGATGCAAATAATCCCAAGCAGAGCTCACATCTTTAATTGCCTCTTTCCCTCCTCCCGGGGAAGCCCAGTTGCCCTGGTTACTACGAGCCCTATTTCCTTCCTCCCCCCGCCAAAGAACAGCCACCCCCCGGTGAGCACTCCCAGGGTCACCTAACGCTCATCACACCCGTGCTCAGGGGAAGGGAACAAGTTCATTTGTCAGTAATTACACTGATTAACTTCCACAGCCGCCAAGTTCAAGAGCCCTGGAGTGCCTCAGGTTACAGATGCCTGCAGAAGGAACAAGCTCCGCTGAATCACGCTGGGGATGCAGCAGCCCTGTCCCTGAACCCGGCTGCTCCTTCCCTGCCCGAACGGTGCTGTTAGATCAAGGCTGCAAAACAACCCAGGATATTTGCAGATCTCCTTGCAAAGGCAGCACCTCAGGAAAACACAGCAGTTGTCTTGTTCCTCCCAGACCTAAAATCGTACCAAACTTACCAAACAGCCTCAAAAATACCTTTCTATTAAATATCTACATTATTTCAAGGAAAGGGTATACTGAACCTTTTTTTGTTCTCTTCAAAATCAACTGGAGATCTTCAGAAAAAGCTGCCACCCCATCTTCTTATTTTTCCCCATTTGGTGGAACATTTTCTTTCTGTTGTTGTTTGTACCAGTATATTTATATATCTGGCTGAGGCTGCTTAAAATAGTATGACAAGATACCAGGGTGGCAGGGATGGAAAACTCTGCTCTTGTGCATCCAACAACAAACAGTATTTCTGTTGTTGGAAGCCTTAAATCCACCTCTCTTGTGGGATGAAATAGATGCTACTAATCCAATTACTAAAATATCAGGCATCAAGCTGACACTATTTTAAGACTGAAAAAAGCCAATTTAATCAAACCTCTGCTATTTTCTCTTTTTTTCTGTTTCACAATTTATGATGGCAGACAGGAGAGGGAGATTGTTTTGGGAACAATGTTTTCAAACCTCTAAAAATAATATAAAACTGCTCTGGCATATTCTGGGCTGTTACACCCACAGCCCCAAAACACACTCTACCACCTTGTGCTCCTGTTTGCTCAAAGCACTGAAGAATAAGGTTTCTCCTTTTGTGTCTATTTGTCCTTTTGTGATTATTTGGCCACAGCACACTGTATAGCTCCAGGGACAGAGGTAACCAGAAGCCAGATGCAGGGTGGGTACAAAGCAGAAAATAAATTGTGAATAATTATGTCATTATTTTGATTATAAGTATTATTATTATAATTATTGGATCTGATTTCATTACTGACAATGAGAAAATGCACTGGGGCTTCTGATGCGATAACCAGGAATCTTCTTTTTCGGACCTGACGTGTGTACCACTGAAGCTTGGAGCCAAACAGTCACCGGTTTGAAAGAGCTGGGACTTGCCATGATGAATGGAAGAGAATCCAATTAATTCTGACAAGACACAAAGCCACAGCCCCTGGCCCAGGAGCAGGCCTCAAAGCCAGCCAGGGAGGCAACCCCAGCAGCTTCTGGCAGCAGCTCAGCAGTATCCAGTCCACAGCACCGGTCTCCCTCCCGACAATTTATTTTTAAAGCATTTCTGCTGTATTGATGTTGGGCAACAAAAGCAACAACCCCAGCAGATGACATGTGATGTCCCATCGCTGGGCAGCTGTTTGCAGCAGCTGGGTGCTGGGGGTCCAGCATGCTAAGCAATGCCAGTGGGGAAGCACACGGCCTCGTGGGCAGCTGGGCACAAATCCTTCGGGACCTTGGCAGCTCCCAGGGCTGAGATTTGTCTCTGAGATGGCACAAGGGGAGGGGATGCAGTGGCCGCTTTACTGGATTTTGCAAAGTAGGGACTTCAGCAGGTCCTGTTGTCACTTACCAGGACCCACCGTCAGCCAGAGACGGCGATGCAGCCGCTGTGACTTACATCAGCTGGCAGCCGTGGAAATCTTTACCCCCAGAAACGTCCGGCTGCTCGGCCAGGGTGACTGTGCAGGCTGTCTGCACCAGGGGGTCAGGGCAGGAGCTCCCGTGGGACGGTCATTCATTGCTGTCTCGGGAATAACATGAGCCTATTTTAATGGCCCTTGAAATTGGATGTGTGAAATGAAGTACACGGAATTAGAAGCCAGCTGAAAACACAGCCCTGGGTCTGTGATCTGTGAATGAGCCTTTGCAGCCCTCCCAGAAAGATGGAGTGGTTTTACACGCTGTGTTTTCCAGCCTGCCCATGTGCCTTTGTCCCAGCACTCATCCTGCACACTCTGTCTCCATCACAGCAGCTTTCAGACCCTGGGCACTAGGCATGTAGCTCAGCCACGGCTCTTCATGCACCAGGCACCCTCCATCAACCCCCCAAGAGCTTACAGCAGGCAACTCCTGTGCATGCTCACTTCTTCCCTTATCCCCAGCTAATAGCACGGCACTACACAATGCACTGGGCGCTCCACGGCATGGTTGTACAGCCACTCTGCAGGCAGCTTGATGCCACAGACCACATATCCCACTGGGATAAGCCAGCTGCTTCCCAGCTGTCAGAGGGAGTTACACCGAGAAGCGCTTTTCTGCCAGCCAAACCACATTTGGTTTAGGAAATGTGCTTTCTGCTCCTCCCTGAGCTGAAATTCCTACAAAGCTCATGCCTGGTTAAGTGAGGATCATGCTCATGGGAGTGACAGGTGGAATGGCAATCCAGGAATATGATTTTTCTATGCCCAGCTTCATCCACTTGCAGGAACGATTGCACACAGGAGTGAGGGAGCTGAAGGAACCCAAATGTTTCACCGTACATAAATAAAATCCTGTTTATGGAGGGCAGAGAAAATCTTGCAGACTGAAAGCCTCCAGTGAAGAGCAGTTTGAGGGAGACCCTGACCTGTTTCATGGTGTTGGGGGTAAAGATGCTCAGGACTTTCCATGGATGCTCAGCAGCCAGCAACATTGGGCTTGAATCCACCTCTGAAAACAACATCAGTGCTGCGGGAATTATTTATAACACAGCAAGAGGGCCCCAGGTCACACAAGAGGCTTCCATGGGGAGCTAATGGTGGGCAGGAACGAGGAGAGCATTGAATCCAGCCGCCCTGCACGCATCCTTCACCCCAACGTGGCTGCTGTTCATCACTTTTTATATTTCTCCTGTCGAGTTTATTTTTGAGCAGCTGGTAAATGTGGCTTTTCACGATCCTGCGGGAAGCAGAGATACCCACACAGCTAGTACTAACACTACTTTTATTTTTATTTTGAAGAAATGGCATTGTAAACTTCACCAGTCAAACTCAAGGAAATGTAAGCCAGGCCTGACTTACCAGAAATAACTTTTGGAAGGATTTTGCTGCACAGCCCTGGTACAGGGGGCTCAGCACACCAGTGTATTTGCAGCCCACATAGGCTGCAGCAGGAGCATGGCCATGGCCCCACACTCCTCTCCAAATGGCAAAACCTAGTCAGCACAATAGACAAAAGCAGCAAGAAAAATGAGACAGCATTAATCAGCTCAGTGAGCAGCAAGAGATCGTCACACCATCTGCCCCTCTTTTATTAATTTTAGACACTGTGGCACAGACAAATCTGTGTCTAACACTATCATTTCCCCTTTGAATTTCTTATGCTGGTTGCCATCCTCCAGCTTCATTTCCAGCTTATCTAACTCACTGCCATTCGGCCTGAGCAGAATTGAATTTCTCCTATTTGCCACATTCCAAGACTTGCTGTCTGGTCCCGTAAAATGGCTTTACACCAGCGACATCCCTGCAACCACCTGCCTCGGCCACCATTTCCCACCCACACAGCAACCTGGGCACCCTCTGTACGGAGTGGAGAGCAACCTGCATCACCGGATCATGTGTGGATGGAGTTCCCCTTCGACATCACTGCACTCCCATGCCAACACAGAGACTCGATCCCCCCAGTTACAGGTGTGGAGGTAATTGGGATGAATTTGCTCCTTGCACTTTGTAATACAGCAAATGGCAGCGCTCTTAGCCCCTGTGCTGCAGTCCCTGCCCAGGCACCCAAGGGGATGAACCCCGGTGCATCCTTCACCGGTGCCAACCTGCAGGCAGCTGCAGGAGGGAAACACACTATCAGCAAGAACCCCGAGAATAAAACACCTTGCATTGGTAGCCTGGGTCATAGCTGAAAGCAAGCTGGGAGGTTTTTTTAGTGCATCTGACTGCTCAATTTGTTCTCCAAGAAGGATAAGCCTAATGAAAGCTTTAGGTCTCCTCATCCACAACAAACATGCATTGCAAAGGTTTGCTCCTGGATTATGGGTTACTTTTATTAGTAGGTTCAGAACTTTAATATTGTTCCCAGCTAAGCTGCAGAGATAATATTTCAGAGCAAGATGAGATCAGCGCAGCTCCTGTAACATGCAGCAAGAATTATCAGATCAGCTTATTTAGGCCATGCAAACTGATGCTTTCTCACCCTTGTGCAAAGGTAGTTATTAGTATGTCACTGATGTGCCCCATGCCCCTCAGAGCTGTCCCTGCTGCCTGGCCCTTGCGGGTCCCAGTCAGTTCTTGACAGCAGGAAGGGGCCTGTTGCACTTCATCCTGGCTTTCCTGAGCCTTTTCCTCCCCAGCTGTCTTCAGACAGGCTGTGTGGGCACTGCCTGACAAGCCGACAACAGCAGCATTAAAGTGTCACCTTGTTGACACCGAGGTGCATGTCACAATGTCACATCAAGTCCCACACAGCACCGCAGGGATGCCCATGGCTGCAACTCCAGCACAGGCAAAACCCAGACAGGGGCACCCAAGGGGTGAGGTGGGACCCAGCCTGAGCACGAGGCAGGAGATGGGCTCTGGGGGTCCCTGCTCTGCCACCACCTCTCCAGCCAGGTCCCAGGAGATGGTCCTGGGCTGCTCCAAGTGCAAGATGTGCTTCTCCCAGGAAATATTTTCAAGTATCAGAATTAATACCTGTCAGCATGGAAGTAACTTGTGAACAGATAAAAAGACACCAAATCCACAAGTTTTTTTATCATGAGTTGTTTGCCCAAGCAGAGATGCAGCTCCTTACTGAGCCCCTGCGACACTGCAGCCCCGGGCTCAGTGCATGAGCCAAAGCCTAAGGCAATGTGCCCATGGGATGCTGTGCCCAAACTCTAATCCACAGCAAGGACAGGGGGTTCCTCACAGCACTTTTAGGATCCAAAGTAACATTTCTGAGCCAAGTTTCACTGCATGATGTGCATTAGCTCAAGCAGAGCTAGCTCAGAGCTCCCAAACAGAGCACCTCATGCCCATCCCACCTTGAGGAGCTTGAAATGAATTTGATTGCCTTTAAGCAAGCCCTTGCAGCAATCCAGCACAAGGGATGGGAGCACCACAGTGACTCACCCAATTGCTGTCCCTGTGCTGCAGGAGACGTCCTCAGCACCCAGAGCCAAAGGCAGCAGCTTCTAAAAATCAGCAAGCACCTGGCTTGTAATGCCAGGTAGTTAGGAGTCTGAAGTGCCCCAGCAAGCTCCAGCTGCTCTCCAGAAGAGCACATTTCAAGGGGTATGCTATTCAATACCAGCAGAACAAAATGCTTATTGCAAAATGAGATTTTTATTTTTAAGCATGCAAGACAAAATACAACCATTGGCAACTGGAACTTGTCCTAAGCCCCAGGCTGTCCACTTGCACAAACCCCGCTGCCTGTGGTGCTTTTCAGCTTGTTTAGACATTTCCACTACTTTCCAGAAAGAAGGATGCACCAAAGGCACATGGGCCAGGCAGGGGATAAGCCTTTAACCTCCCCATGCCTGGCTCAAGGGATGCTCCTCAGCACAGCACTGCACCCACAGGACTTCACCCTTGTGCCCAGCTGCAAACATCTGCTCCCAACCACCTTCGCACACAGGACAGGGACTGATCATTCTGCTCAGGCTCAGTTCACCACCTGCAATAACCCATTCACATCCCATCACCATTTATGTAGGAATTTCAGGAGATATGGAAAGAATCAATACCCGAGGTAAGCATTAATTCACTCAGTCTGAACCCCTGCAGCCACACAGACTGCACTAACCCCCACCCAGACACTGCATTTACATTTATTTCTCCTATTTTTCCTTCTCTAAAGTCACAACCAGCTCTCCCATGTCCAGGTTCCTGGGATGATTAAAGGCAGCACTAGGAGGGGGGACAGGGGATGTGTGCATGTCCAAGGCTCAGCAAAATTTCTCTTCAGGGCTTTCCAGCCAAAGGGGGAGGAAAAGGCTGCATGAAAAAGGTGTGACAACAAAGCAATAACCACTTTTAGGCATACAGAAAGAGGCTGGAAAGGCTTTCAAGGCACAGAAGAAGATGAGCAGTGCCAGGTGCAGGAGGGCCACTGCATTTCCCCTGCTCTAACGAGCCTGCAGTACAAATCACATCCTATCTTTCTCCCCATTTCTGGGGCCCATTCAGCTGCCAAGGCAGTGCTGAATTTTTAAAGCGAAGTGCAGGCTGGCAGGAAAGAATTTGCAAATACAATTGCAGAAGATGGCTTGGGAGCAACAGCAGGTGCAGAGAGCAGAGCCCAGGCTCTGGGTGCAGCGCAGCCATGCGGCACAGAACCAGAGCGCCAGGCTGTGAGAGCCATCATTTAAATCCCATTCTCTCCAATAGCTCACACAGTGGCAGAGACAATTTGCAGGCAATCTTCTCTTATATATCATTCCCACATGGACCCCCTTCTCTAACATACATGGAAGGTGGGCAGAGGGAGAAGCAGGTGTCTGTTGGGCTAAAAAACATACATGGAAAAGGGAAAAAGCAACAGCTCTGCTGTTAGCCCTACAAGTACAATGAATGATCAATGAATTACTTTACATCCTGCTTTTCTTCCACATTGCTGCAGGGTAACCCACGAGTGATAAATGCCCTCTCGCCAGAGAAAAGCATCCCTTCACTGCTATGCCCGGTGTGCCCGCTCCCAAGAACAAATGAGAGGGCAAAGGTTTATTGGCACAGAGGGCAATGGGCGATGCTGTGTCCTCCATCACTGTGCATCAGGGAGGTGGCATCTGCTAGGCCCAGTGTTGTAACTTAACACTGACTTAAATGCTGGCAGATTAAATTTGTTTGATTTTATATACAAGACGACAGACATTTCTAAGGATATTGAAATCAAAGACTGGCTTTTCCAACTATTGTAAAAAGTTCCATAAGTTACCATTTGCAAATTCCTTCCCTTCACCTGCATGGTCATCACTGAATACACTCACAGGTGAGAAAATGTGTCTGCAGATGAAAACTGGGGCTAGAAGTAGGGGAAAAGCACATCTGAATTAAAGGACATAATTAAATGAGCTGCCTTATAATGGAGAGGGGTAGTGAACTGCAGGAACAGCCGAAGCCAATCAATAGACAAGTATATGAACAATTCATGCTGCAAAGACTTCTGTCAAAACCTCTAATGACCCAAAAGCAATCTTTTGCCCCACAGAGCTGGCAGTGACCCTGTGCTGTAATTCAGTCATTGACAACAAATGAAGATTGGCTTGGAGCTTGTTTGGTCCACTACGTTTTTTTTTTTTTAAATCCTGAAAATGTCATTACATCTACTCTTTGGAAAAAAAATGCTGCTTTAAGTGGTTCTAAGCAAAGAGTTTCTTCCCATGCCAACTTGTAATCAGTCTCCAAGAGAAATACTTTCTCAGAAGATCTCTTCAAAAAATCTGGAGTTATTTTTAGCATAACTTCATTATTTTGTTCCAAATAAGAGAATTCCCTTTGGCTCAGTTAGCTTTAAAGGAAGTATTTCTTCCTACTTCCGAGAGGTGCAAAATTCTTTGTTGCAGAAAGATGGAGAGAGGAAGAGGAGGTTTCTTTCTCCCTGAGCTACGCAATACCAAGGGGCAGTGAGAACCATCCAATTTTCAGTTCTTGTAGCTTAAGGGAAAACCTCCAAGGATCAGAGCTGAGGCAAAGATGCAGTGGGAGGACTGGGGAGTCTGCTAGGGGGGCTCTGCAGGCAGGCTGGGGAACACCAACCGAGTCAGGCAAGAACAGTGAACTCCAGCCTACATTCCCTCAAGAGGAGAAGCCCATCAGTGTGACCCAAACGGCTCTAGAACACCAGCAAGTCAGAGCCTGGGGCACTGCCCCACACTCTGGCGAGCCACTGGACACAGAACAGATCTCCATCCGCCTGCTCCATGTCTGCGCCCTGCTGATGGGCATGAAATTTCTCCTTGTTCCCAGCCTAAATGGCCAGCTACTTCCATTCATTCTTCAGCAGACATTGGTTTTCATAATTTATTTGCTCTTCCTCTCCCTGCATTTGTATACACAGGGTGCCAAGGCAAAGAGCCTTTCTTGGCTGTAAATTATGCATTTCCCCATACTATTTCCCTCCAAGATTATTGCATGGATTTGGTTCTGGCTCTATACTTGGAGCCTTGACACCATGAAGTCAACAGCAGTTTTCCTATCAATTTCCAGAGGCTTTGGATCAAGGCCATACAAAAGAAAATACAGCAAAGAAGTTCGAAACAGAAGTTCTAGGAAAGTTAATAAAATGCCTCATGCCTGTGTTTGCTGCAGGGAAGGATCAGCTTCCCTGTTTAGTGCTGCTTATTAAGTCATTACAAACAATTAAAGCAGCAGAGAGGAGGAAGACAGAGCTGTCATCTCCAGCTCCCCAGCCTGCCTCTCTGCCCCCGGCATGAATTTCATGAGACACGAATCTCCCAGCGGGAACCCGTCAGCAATTGATTTCCTGCTTGTGAAATCCAGCAGGAAGACATCCTGGTTTTCCTGACGAGAAAGGGAGATGAAAGGGAAAATCTGCCTTGAATTTTTCCCCCCCCAAGCAGCACAGCCGCGGTGACAAACCTGCCCAGCCAGGAGGCCACGGCAGGAATGAGCCATGGCACCTGTGGGACCCCAGAGGGCAGGTGCTCTCCCAAGCACACCTTTGCTCCGCCATGTGTCCCCAGAACAATTTCCCAGCCATTTTTCTCTTTAGCTATTCTGCCTCCCCCAAAAGCAGCGTGCCGGGGATTGCTTCAGAGCGAGTAAATAGCTCCATCACAGGTAGGAGCCTCGGGAAGCAGCGATTTGAGCTAAACACCCAACAGCCAAGACAACACAAATCCACTTATCAACCCATTCCGACATCTCCTGGACTGACTTGAATACTCAAGAGAGTTAAAGAAGCCGACCTGTTTTCTAAGAACCAGCTGTGCAATTGAAATTTAAATAACAGCCTCGTACGCGCAGGTACAACCAGCGGCGATAGAAGCCCGGCGCGGCAGGGAAGGAGCTGGCATAGGGCAGCTGGCACGGATCAGAGCAGCTCCATTTCTGACAGTGATGACAGCTCAATTGGTGCTGGCTCGCCATTTGGGTCACTTTTGTTGCTTTTATATTAACTATATCTCACACATGGCATTTGTGTTTTCCATGCCTGCAACCACATGAAAAGGAGAAAAGCGATCAGCAGATCCTACCTGATATTTTCCACCTATAAAATAGGCAAAATTGAGCTTTCTTTCACACTGGAAACAAACCCATGAACTTCTCTACGGATTTCAATACAGACAACAAAATGATGAAATCTCCATTATTCAGGTGCCCCAGGGCAGCAAGGAGAGGAAAAGCAGAGACGGGAACACCAGCCCCACAGAACAGCACAGTGGGAAATGCAGGGTGATAAAAAGCCCTGAGTTTTATTCTCCTTCATTATCATGGAATATGAGAGATTAGAAATAATTATTTAGAGAAAAGCCTTAGTGCCTGTCCCCAGACACTGCCTGTGTGTAATCGCTACCTGCAGTCAGGTGCGCAGCACTTCCCTGGGTTTCTTTTTCCTCCTCTCGCTTGCTACAACATTGCTGGAGGGGCAAGCGGCTGCTGCAAAGAGCAAGTACTGGAGAACCAATTGCACCATGAAATGAGGAGACAGCAAGGACAGCTCTCCCTTCGAGGAGCTTTCTACAGCTTTTCTCTTGAGTGTTTCACGAGGGGATGCTGGCAGTCTCCCGGACAAACATGTCCCTGCACTGCAGCTGAGCTTTACCCGCTTAAGTTTCCTTGCATCAGCTGAGCCTCCTGGGTGCCAACTCCAAGCACAAGTGGGATGAGACATTTTACCATAAGCTTTTTCACCATGGTTTGCACAAGTTTGCCTTGCCTTGTGCTCGGAGGCAGCAGCACGCACACTCAGCCCAGCTGACGAGCCCAGGTTGCTATAGCTCAGCTGCATGCCCGCAGCCCAAACACGCTGGCGTTCCCACTGCAGGACTGACAGTCTGCTCTCTGATGCAGGTTCTTCCCACCCCAGAACATCCCCCAGCCCTGCAAAGGCTGGGGAAGGATCCTGCCAGCCCCACATCATACGGAGCAGACCAAGCAGGAGTGCTGCGAGCTGCACAGTGGAAACAGGGCAGATGCTACTGCAGACCTACAGCTTCCTCACCTTC
>VXAA01003386.1:159553-172550 GCA_013399115.1 Anseranas semipalmata | reverse complement strand
AAAAGCAGCAAGTGTCAGAGGCTGCAACCTCCTCTATTCCTGCTCAATCCCAGCTGCTGGCAGACCCCAGCTGCTGCTCACACACTGTTTGCTGAGCCCATAAGCCTGCCAGGGAGCAGGCACTGCCGGCGCCTGATTGCAGAGTAAGGACTTCATCACATCCTCCCGGTAAATTAGGATGTTCTGGAGGACAGACGTGTAATTGATTGCTAAGTAACCTGCAGAGACATGAAACTGCTCAGCAGTTATCTAGTACTCACTAAGCAACACAAAAAGGTTATTGATGCAGTTGGGGAGTGTTTCTGTACAGCATGTGCTCCCGTAACTCCTGACATCCGAGGCGGAGAAACGGATCACTTAGCATTTACAAGAAAGCAATTCTTATTACGAAAATCAGCTTCCTGGCAAGGAGCCTCAGTGAGAGTTTGCAGAAGCCGATGAAAATGGACCATTTACAAGGAAATCATTTTTGTCCGCCTTCAAGTGAAATTGAGAAGCCAGAGAAGACACCTCTGAGAGCCCGCATGTGCTCTATGTCAATAAAATGACACTGACATTACTGAGGATCACCAGTATTATGAGTGGAAAGACTTATTTGGTCCTAACACAGCCCTCCAGCACAGAATACCTTCCCCTGCTCCATCAGCTCATCTGAAATTACTCACCTGGCAGGAGGCCTGGCCCCAGGGAGCTCCGTGCTTCAGAAATTGTTCTCTATGGAAAAGAGAGGTTTGGTGTTTTTTTTTTTCCCCCCTGTTTCTCCTCTACAAGAATCTGAAAAACCTTCTCTATGGTTTGATTATCTATAATTAAAATTGCATCAATAGGATTTCTGGCTGGGAACTGCTTTTCCCCACACATGCTGTGCAAACACCAGGCAGTGACCCATCTGCTTCATTTCCCCAGGGAATTTGATTCTGGGGGTTTGCTTTGTGGCTGCCTGGGACTTGGGGTCCAAGTTAGGTTTTAAGGGGAGGTGAATCAGGTCCTACAGGACTGACATTTGTTGCTCCTTTGGTTATTTCTGGCACACATACTAATTCCATCCCTACCCTCATTTACTTGGAACCAAATACCTCTGTTACATCCATGCCCATAGGGTGCAGATGAGCAGGGTCCAGGAGCTGGAAACCTCTGTTTGCAGCAATGCCTTTTTTTTCTTGGCATTTCACAGCACACCATTTCCTCATGAAGTTTGCCCCCATTATGCAGCTTTCATTTGCTCCACCATCCTGAAACTTTCAACAAGGATCGCACTCTCAAAAACTGAGTTTTCATTGGCAGATATTTAGCTACATGAATTACGATGACCTATTTAAATAGGTCAGGCAGGCACAAATTGCAGAAGTGAACTGTAATAAATGATTTTAGTCCAAAGCCACAGAGTCAAGTTTGGCAGTGCTCAAATCCAGCCTCCCACTTTCCCCTTTTTCTCCCCGAGAATAATTGATGGTATCATAAACCTCATAATCTGCCGTCTTGGTTAACCTGAAGAGCATTTGTAGAAAGGTGCCAGCTCTGTGCAGTCACCCTGAAATACATTGTGCTGGAAGACAGATTTCATGCCTTTTTTTTTTTTAAATCTAAACAATGAACATTGTACAAAATATTAAAACATTTTTCTAAAATATGGTATTAACATGGAGATGAGTCCTTTCACTGTCATAACACAGGTAGGGAGGGGGAACTACAGTGAACAAAGCAGCAAATTCATTCAGCAGCAATTTGCACTCCATAACCCTCCGATGATCAGGCTTTTAGGCCAGACGAGCTCTGTTACTTAAGCAGACAAGGTGACACGTTTAGCTGTTGCTTAGAGATATTGGAATATATTGCACAGAGCCTGCTCCCTGCCGAGCGTCCCCAAAGGGCTCTGTGCTGGTTTCTGTGGATGCATTAACCCCGCTGCAATACCACGGCTTGCAGTCACGCAGCTTTCAAAGCCAGTCCAGCAATGACAAAAAGGGCGACTTCCCAGAAGTGACACTAAGCATTATCAAAAATAGTCAAAAGGCAACTTGTATCACCTGAATGTGGCACAAAGACACCAAGGCCTATTAGCAGCTGTGTAATAAGCAGCTTAATAGCAACCAAACCAGGTACAGCTCCTGCACAGGATGCCAGCGCGCACATCCCACAGAACCCCAGGGCTGCCAGCAGCAGGGCGCAGGAAAGCACCTTGTGGGTGAGGAGGCAGGAGAAGAACAGCAGATCTCCACCTGTGACTCACACCCATTTCCTTTCCACCCATCAACTACAGCAGTTAACCTCCTTTTATTTCTCCTTTACACCAATCCTTTTGAAGTAGGATTCCTCCTTATGCCTTGCTCACTACCTCTGCTACCAAACAACTGTGCTGGAGAATCCCCAGATATCTATGCCATGCATATCTGCTTTAACAAGTAGGAGGAAAACATAACCCTGTTAACATTCCCATGGTTATTGATAGGTTCAAGGGTTAACAGCATTCCAAGATGACTGCAAAAGCAATTAACTGCACCCTGGAGTACCACAGTACAAGGTATGTCACACGCAATGTTTTTTGTTTTTTTCCTCACAGGTAGAGGTCCTGAAGTCAGACTACATGAAAGCCATGACTCACATGGGCTGATGGAAGAAACCTGAGGTAGGGAACAGCCCCAGGCTGCTCCCCAGCACCTCCACCAGCAGCCCCAAGCCCATGGACCCACAGAGATGGGCAAGAAGAGGATGGGTGTCCCCTTCCCAAAGCCTTCCTCCCCAGAGGGCTCTGCTCTGGACAGACTCAGCCATCTCAGAGCAGAAAGCAAACCCAAGCACAGGCTCACCTCCAGCCCTGAGGAAAAGCAGGAAAAAGTGCTGGAGAATAAAAGCATCCTGGGATGGAGAACTCTCTGGAATAAGGCTGTCTGAAACCAGACCAAGGGGAAAAAATGAAGGGGTTGGAAGCAGCTGTATAACATTCTGTCTGTACTCTTTAAATCTCTATATAAATTGCAGCCAGGCCAGCACCATGTCCTTGCTCATAAGGTGCCAGTTCACTGCCAGAGCTCCACTAATTACCACGGTGCCACCAGCACCAGGAGCACCCTGACAGCGCAGGCTCCTCGCTGGGAGCCAGCAGCCTCCTGCAGCACTGCTCGGGCTCTGCATCTGGATCGCTGTGGGGCTGTGGATGTCCTGCAAGAAGAGCTGGGGTTCATCATGAGCTACCAGGAAGAAGCACTCAGCCACAGCAGCCTCTGGGGAAGGGAGCAGGCAGCTCCAGCCACCCACCGCCTCCTGGTTCTATGGCTTTTATTCCCCTTCACTGCTGGTCTGAGGAAATTACTCGCACAGCATTTATCTTAATTGCTCCCCTGCAGAGGCAGCTATGGAGCAGTTATTGATATATCCCTCACCTGACAAGAACAGGCCATTTATAGGACTCATTACTTTTTTTTTTAAAAAAAAAAAAACACCTCCAGTACCACTTTGCCTTCACTCCAGCTTGCAGCAGATTGGTTGTGTCAGCAGCTGCAGGATCTGTCACAATTGGTATTGCCATTCAGACACATTTTCTTGACCCACAGCTCACCAGTTTCCCAATGGAGAGGTCTGCTCCATCCCCCAGCAAAATCAGCACGCTCCACCTGGCTCCCAGAGGTGTCCCACAAGGTGGGCACCATCATCCACCTGAGCCAGCCTGGTTCGCCTTGGCCCAGAGGGTTGGGGAGCTGCTGCAGATGTCCCGGCTGGTGGCAAAGGGCAGGAGCACCCAGCACAGGGGTGACAGATAAGCTCAGATTTCTCCTTTCCAGCTCACTCCAACACCCACCATCCACTCCTTTGCCAAGCAGGTGCCACGCTGAGGAGGAGCAGGAGGTTACTGGGGGTTATGGTGGCCAAACCCCACTAACACCCAGGCAGGGACTGGTGCACCTCAGGGCAAGCAGCTCCAAGGCAGAGGCTCCACAGTGAATGTTGTCCTACAAGAAATAACCTGGCACTGCCTTTGCTCACCAGGAGCCACCACTTACAGACCCTTTGACTTAATCAGTTCTGGATATTAACCTGCAGAGCCACAACACCTTTTGAAAAGCCTGAACACCTCATACAAATAAATCACCCTAATAACCAGTGACCGCAAGATAGTCAGAACATTTTGTTTTGGTGAGCAAAGTATTGATTGCACATTTATGTCCTTGAGATGAACTCGACTCTTTGAAAGCAGCCAGAGCCCAATGAAACAGGATCCTCTCCCCTGCTAATCCCTCGGAGGGGTGAAGCAAAGCTGGTTTATCAGGCTGGGCAGTCTCTGGTGGCTGCAGGAGCTCCCGTTGCACCCAGGACCTGCGGAGCAGAGGGCTCACCAGGCACCACCAGCAGCACGGTTCTCCATAGCCCCAAAGTGATGGATGGCCTTTGGAGTCAGCAGCACGTTAGCTTCATGGAAGCAAAAAAGCACTGTTGATTTAGCATTGCAGGGGATTTCCCTCCTTCCCTAAAATACTGCCTTTTTATCTGCACAGGTGACTCCAGCTGCATGCTATGAACATGGGTTTCAAGAGGCCAAGCCCATCTCCATCACATTGATCTGACAGGGATAGAAACTTTGTCCCTCTTGCACTGTGCTGGTGATGGGGCTGTTTGCCCAAGGACATGTACAAATAGCTCAGAGGGAAGATGCAGCTTGCATCCTTCGTAGCAGCAACTTGAAATCAGCACTTGGTTTCAGGGCTTTTTGCACTGCATGTTTCTAATCAGGTTGTAGGAACACCCAGCCAGAGATAACAAGATGAATAAAGCATCCTCCCAGCCTTCCCTCCAGGCACACCGGTACACACACTGTGCTCGGCCACTGGCTCTGGTTGGATCCAGCGTCCACACAAGGGAAAGATTTCTCTTTACAGATGAAGGTACCCCTGCTGCAATGCAATTTCATGCATGAATTTTTATCTGTCTGCAAGTGGTCTCCCAAAGATGAGTGTATTTTACTGCAAAGCTGTTACAGGAACTATGCACGCAGAGCAGAGGAAGCAGGGGCAGAGCATATGTCTCAGGGATATAAAAGAAACAAGAGCCCCTCTATTTGTGCTAGACAATGAAATGAGATTTAGTCACCTTCTCATCTCTGAGAAGGCTTTAATCAAACACATCCTAACCCAGGCACACAGGAGACCACGCTCAGTCCAGCTACTGAGAACTAACACAGCGCCCACAACCCCTGCAGTCCCGTCCCAAAGCAAGCAGTGCCTGGGCACACAGCTGCTGTCCGAGACAGAATGAAAGCCAACTCCAGGATGAGAGCCTGGGGAGGGAAAGGACAGCTTTTCAGCTCTCCCACATCCCTGAGCTTTACACTGGAAAATAGAAGGCTGCAGTGGAAGGATTTTCAGTGCACTTTTAAAATCTTTGCCTTAAGGAATAGATCAGGATCACAATACTTCTGCCTTTCAATAGCAGCGAGCAATACCTCACACCCCTCCGCATCACCTTAAAGCACAATTTGCAATAAAGAAGGAAAGTTCCCCAGCCTTTTCCCTCCCTGGGACGTGCCCTGTGTGCAGGGGACACCCTGACCATTCATTTTGGAAACAACTGCTCTAAGGTCAATGGACATAACACATGCACAAGATCCACAGTATGGATTTTTCTTTGAAAGGTTTGTTCAGACTGCCAGTGTCTTTTCTGGGAATTAATTTGGAAACAAACTAGTCGCACCCAGTAAGAAGAGACAGACACTGTCAGAGCTGCCTCAGCTCCTCTGCTTCCCTCCATCTCCCAGCACTAATGGGGCTCCCTCTTGTCTTCATCCAGAGGGAATTATTTCTTAAAGGGCTGGAAACGAAACAAGCCATAACACTAGTGAGGCACCAGAAGATGCTCTCTAATCAGTGCATGGTGCATCACAAGAAAGATCAAGGTCAGAGTCCAAGGAGTGGGCGCAGGCTCACGAGGAGCTCTGCTCCTCCAGTGGCTGCCTGTGCCCAAGCTCATCCCCTGGACCCTCCCAAGCAGCCTGGGTGAATTCAGCCAGCAGGTGACATTCCCAGTGATGGGCTCACCTGGGAATCAGCCACACCTGCAGCAGTGATGGGCCTCCTACCTGCACCTGCACACACCAAGTTCAGATCTGGGCAAGTTTCTGACAGCATCATGTTCCTCTTGTTAGAAATACTTTTTCCTCCCAGAGAACCTCTCTGCAAACAGTAGATTTAGAATTTCAGGAGAATTAAATGCTGTCTTCCACTATTTCTTTCTCCTTGACAAGGAGAACTGATTCCTGAAGAAATGCCTTCCCACTGCAGACCCATCCAAACCCAGCTTCCCCTACAACTACTTACAAAATGCACCAGATTTCCCCAAAAGACCAAGAGGGCAGCAGCTCTAGGGGTCCACTATCTGAAGTAGCATCCCTATCACTCCTATGGATATTCCTTGGGCAAACTTCACTTTGTTTAATTATGCCAAGGTCTTATGTCTGGTCGGATTTTGGTAGAGAAACAGAAAGCATCTGCAAGAGTTGCACACCAGGCAAGGAAAAAAAAAAAAACAAAAAACAAAAAACAAAACCCTGTCTGCTGAAAAGTCAGTTATACCCACGGCCTTTGAGGAGGTACTTCTGAGTGCAAAGTGTTTTGTTCCTACCAGTTACTGGTGCACAGGCATCTTGCCAGAGGAGGGTAAACATCCACAGAAGAGGAGCGAAGTGGAACACAGCTCTTAGCTGCATGGCTCATTTACCAAGCTGACCTGCTTGGCTAAGAAATGACACTGCACACTGGCAGGCAAAGCACTGATGGATGCCTGCATTTTGCCTCTCCTGGTACTGAAACAAAGGTCAGGCAACCTCCAGCTGGGCGCTACATTTAAAAGACTAAAGGAGAATCAAGGAGACCCTCTATTTCCTTTCTCCTCTTTTTACAGGGACATGAAAAGAAAGTGATGTTGCACTGTTCCTCGCTTTATTTAACCTGGGGCATGTTCCTGCCGGGCTTCGCAGGACTCCTACATCTCACCATGCACATCCCAGGATTTAGCTGCATTCCCAATGGATGGACCAGGGACCCAGCTGGGGAGAGCAGCTGAGCTCCCCCAGCACAGCTGAAAGCAGCAGGGACCTGGCAAGGTATGTCTGTTTATTTGTTCGTTATGAGCTCTGATGTTGTGTACCCTCCTCCCACTCCCTCCCTCCCCACACATTTGTTCATCTTCCCTTGTTAAAAACAACCAGTGCTCCCTATGGAAACATTTTAACCCCCCCTCTTCCCCCCCCAGCCTTTCACACATTCCTCATACAGCCACAGCTCGAAAGCCCTGGGTGCTGCCTGTGCACCTCAACATCTCCCTCATTCCTGAGGAGAGCAGCACTTGCTGGCAGCTGCTTGCTGGCATCTGCCTTATTTACTATTTAATAGCCCAGCATAGACAGAACTTTTTTCCCCCCCTTCCCTGGTGTGAAGGAGCGCTAATTGCTCAGATGTGCAATGCACACAGCCACCATGTTGATATGATTGCAAAGACTGGTAACGTCAGCATCCCCGAGACCCTCCTCCAGCTCGGATTAGAGAGAAGAGGCTCAACCGTGCAGAGCAGCAGGTGCCGGAGGAGGCAGCCGGAGCCGCTCACCAGGTAAGGGGCACTTGCCCTTCATTCCCAATGCTGCTGTTCCTGCTCAATTTATTGCTGTGCCACAACGACCCGCAAGCAGAGCGAGGCACTTCTTTGCAGAGCCTGGGGACCAGTTGCCAAATCTTTGATCTTCATAGGGGGTTGGTTGTTTGTTCACTTCCCTGCAGAGGAATTCTTGGAAGCGTGGGTCAGGCAATAGCAATAGATGTGGCAACTGCTAGGAGGATGTTAACAGAAAGGGTAATGCTTGCTTTGACTGTAAAGCAGATTTGCTTTCAGGGTACTCCCCCCTTTTTAGTCTGGATAGCCCTGAACTTTTGAGATTCACAGGTTTGTCTGCCTGTCCGTGCCAAGCTTTGTGTACTGCCACAACTGTATGCACTGGGGATGGTCTTCATTTTGAAGATCATAACCCACCCTTGGTTAAAAAGTTACTTTAAATGTGGGTTAAGCCCCTTTAACTCAGTTTTGGAAATATTCCTTCAAGTTTTTTTCCCCCTCCTTCTTTTGCTAGGGGACCCTGGGCATGGGGAGTAACCGTGCAGAAACTTCTTCACTGCATGTGAAATCTCAGCCAGTGAAACAAGTTTGAAGTCCCTGACAAAGAAAGGCACTAATTAAATACATCAACACTTCTGCTCTGACATGGAAAAGAAAGTACTGTGCAAGTGAGAGCAGCCAGCCCTCAAGTCCTCTGAGAGCTGAGAAAAGCTGACCAGGCACAAAGCTTCCCTGCCCTCTTCATTCCTGCAAGCCCCACATACTTGTGCTGCGGATGGTTGAACTGGAGCCACTTGACCTCCCCAGCAGAGAAAAGCCACAGCTCACCAGGATGCTCTTGAAGAGAGGAGGAGTTCGACTTAAATAGGGAGATACAATCCTTATTTACTTTGTTCATGAAGCCTTCTGCATCTTTCAATCATTTTTTTCCCCCGGCTAATTTCAAAAATCTGACTTCTCCAATGGTGAATAGGAGAGGTGAGATGGCCCGAGCTGCCTCACAACTCACTCTTTGGAAATAACCTGATTCTAGATGAGATAGCAGCTTTTTACCACACAGGAGGAAAGGTTCTCCTTCCTGGGCTAGCAAGGCTTTCAGTGACACCAGAGGGCAGTCTGTGACCAACAGGCATGGGCAACAGCTCTCTTTGGGATGGTCTAAACAGCACCTGCAGCAATGAAGGCAACAGCTGCTACCTGGACAGCAGCATGAGGTTCAACTTCACCTTCCAAGAGCAAGCAGCCGATTTCTATGTTGTCCTCCCTGTGATTTACTCTGTGATTTGTGCTGTTGGGCTCACAGGCAACACTGCTGTCATTTATGTGATCCTCAAGGCTCCTAAGATGAAAACTGTGACAAACATGTTCATCTTGAACCTTGCTATAGCTGATGACTTGTTCACACTTGTCTTGCCCATTAATATTGCTGAACACCTCCTGCACTACTGGCCCTTTGGAGAAGTCCTCTGCAAGGTCATCTTGTCCATAGACCACTACAACATCTTCTCCAGTATTTATTTCTTAACAGTGATGAGTATAGACCGATATCTGGTAGTACTGGCTACGGTCAAGTCCAAGAGGATGCCACATCGTACTTACAGAGCAGCCAGGATTGTCAGTTTGTGCATCTGGATCCTAGTCACTATCATAGTTCTCCCATTTGTCATCTTCGCTAATGTCTATGTAGATGACCTGGAGATAAAGAGTTGTGGTCTAAATTTCCCCAAACCCGAAAGGTTTTGGTTCAAAGCCAGCAGGATCTATACCCTCATCCTTGGCTTTGCCATTCCAGTATCCACCATCTGCATCCTTTACACCATGATGCTCTACAAGCTGAGGAACATGCACTTGAACTCTAATGCTAAAGCCCTGGACAAAGCCAAGAAGAAAGTCACTATCATGGTCTTCATCGTCCTGGCCGTGTGTCTCTTCTGCTGGACACCCTTCCACTTGGCCACCATTGTGGCTTTGACCACTGACTTGCCCCAGACCTCCATGGTCATTGGTATATCCTACTTCATCACCAGTCTAAGCTATGCCAATTCGTGCTTGAATCCTTTCTTGTATGCTTTCCTGGATGACAGCTTTCGGAAAAGTTTCCGGAAGATGCTGGAATGCAGAACTTCCTAAGCATTGGGCTGGGGCTCACAGATCCCTTCCCTCCCATGGCTTTGCAGGGGCAACTTTGCAAACTTAAGGGGACAGTTAATGAATGCACAACTGTTCTCTCTCTTTAGTTTACATGTAATGTATGTGTATGTTTATCACTATCATTCACACGGTTTGTCCTGCTTACTTGCAAGTCTTGCATTTTCCCTCTCTGCATCCCCAAACTTCTCAAAGTTGCATTCTACATTCTTATTTTTAAGCACATACCCCAAAGCACTAAGGACAGAGAACTTCCTTTTCAAAGGTTTGCTTCTGCTACATAGCAGTCCTTTATCGCCATCTGCTGTACAGCACAGAGAAGCTGGAGACCAGCTTTCAGATTAATGAATTGTTCAGTTCTTAATAGCCATGTTATCTGGAGGATCATTTGATGCAGCAGAGCCAACATGCACTTTGTGGCATACCAACAAAATGGACCGAGAATGCAGGACGAGTATTTGGAAGAGGAAAGTGACCGTGTTCATGTCCATGTGTGCACACGTGTTACAGCTTTGTTTTTGACTGAGGGGTGTCTATTCCACTCCCACCCCCATATTCCTTCTTTCCTGAACTGGTAACACAAGTTTAAATTTAAACCAAAAAGCAAAAATTGTCTTAAAAGTGATGTTCAACACACCATAAAAATATTTTGGCAACTGTTGTAATTTTTGTCAGAAATTATTTTTAAGTAATTGCTTCTGTTAAATGTCAAATACATATTTATTTAAGAGTGACTGATGAAATAAACTCCATGGGGAAAAGTCTGATCCTTCTTTCTCTGAAAAAACCTTGTGCTACTTGTCCCATGTCATCACTATGTGCATTGCGTTTTACGTACTGTAAAATAAGGAATTGCCAATTTGTAACAATTCGGGTGTTTCGTAAGCCCCAAGGAAAAGACTAGCAATCACTGCCACTGTGAGCCCCATCAGCGGCTGGTCCCCAGCCACCCACAAAGCCACCGCCTGGCCTCGGCCCAGCCCTGAAGGCTCCTGCAGCACCCTGAGGTCTCAGGATGCTCAGGGTTAACACCAACTCCTGAACGGTGACCTACCACAGCCAGGACAGTCTGTGTGCCACTGCTCTGCTATTTCGGTTCTCTATTAGCCACCAAAGCACCTTATTAAGGAGGAGTGGACTTTTTTAGCCAAAGCAATACTGAAGAACTACTCCACTCATCACCTCCCTAAAACAATAAAACTGGTACCAGTCCTTGTCCTAGGGGTCAGGACCAGCTGAGCACAGCAACCAGCTGTCTTGGAGGGCTGTGGGACAGGGCCTGCCTAGGGCAAGCTTATTCTCATACCCTTTAACCCCCATAGGGATATATACTAGCTAGTTTAAGTTAAAACTTGCAAAACACGTTTTCCTCAGAAGAAACTCAGGTCTCATTTACAAGCAAGCACACTCAAGCTTTTTCTCCCCAGCTTTTCCTCACTTTCCGTTCTTCAGCCTGGGACAGCCAAAGCTCCCCAGACCTACAGGCACCAAGCTGGGCTCTGACCTGCCCACACCCCACCAGAAAAGTACAGAACAAGTAAAGCAAAAGACCACAGGACCAGAGACAAGCTACAACATGCCTACCAGAGCCCACCCAGGAGACAAGTTACCTTGAGCATGGGTCTGATGCCCACCCAGAAAACAGGGCTGGAGAGAGGCTGCATTCTAAGTCCATCCAGGAGACCACACAAGAAACAGAGGGCTCCTCTAGCAGCTGTTTGGCTTAAATGGGTTCCTGGAGCAGTGGGTGGGGGAGTGGGTGGGGGCCCCAGGTGAGGCCACTCAGGGTGATTCAGGCCTATCAGTGCCCTCAAGGCCCTGGTGCCAAAATTAGCAGCCTTCAATACCTCGTAAAGGCAATTTCATTTTTCCCTTTTAGAAAACTGAAAGCGATTTGTGAACATAAACCCATTTGTATTGCCTTCTCTGTATTAAAAGTGTTAATTTTGGAAGAACAATGAAGGACAAGATGTTCTTCCAGGTGAAACTTGCCCAGGAACCTTATTTTTATACCAACTGTAACGTTAACTTACCATAGAGACCAAGAGCTGAATCCCCTGTCTCAGCCAGCCTCATGGGAACACACGAGACATGGGACAGGGACAGGTCCTCAGTCCCACAGTCTGAAACCTCCAGATTCAGCACCCACAAGGTTTCTGGAGCTGCGTCTCATGGCCCAGCTCTGTTTCTCGTTAGCTGCACCTTGCAATTCTGCCACCTTCTTTATCAGAAAACACGAGGATTTTTCAAAACCAGGAATGACAGCGTGTGTGCGCATTGGCATGCGCAGGTGCGTGGGCTGGTTGCTTACAGGGAGAACGGGGAGGCATCTGGAGAAGAAATCAGCTCCGCTTAGAAGGTGCTGATGGCTCCCAAGAGGTATCAAATGGCTCAAAGAGTTTGGAGAAGAGGGAGAAGACCTGGCAGATGGAGGACTGGGGCTGGGTGCTGTGGTCCTGCCCGACCTTCACAGGGAAGGAGGCAGGTGCCAGCAGCAGACGGGGTTCGGAGGTGTTGCACGACCCCTTGGAGCAGCCCGGGCCAGGCCGGGGAGCAGAGCGGGTGCCACAGCCGCCCCCGCTGTAGCGCGGCTGCCACCTGCTGGCAGCAGCCTCCCCAGGTGGAAAAAAAATCTCTGAATACAGAAAACTGACTCGCAGGATGCCACCTCGCGCCCAGAGTGTCTAATTAGGTACAACGCCAGTGTTCATTAGTGTTAGGTCTGTAGGAAAGGCAACAAAGTTCCTTTCGAGTCTAAGTCACCCTCTTTCAGACCCGAGTGACATTGGTGGAGCTTTTTCCCTGTCAATCCCATGTCATGATAGCCCCAGCATCCCAGAGTGCCTGAGGCTGGAGGCACCTCTGGAGATCGCCTCATGATCTCCAACACCCCCGCTAAGCAGGCCCCCTAGAGCAGGCTGCCCACGGCCGTGTCCCCTCTGGTTTTGAATGTCTCCAAGGATGGAGATGCCACAGCCTCTCTGGGTACGGCACCACCCTCACAATAATGTGTTGTTTTTTTTTTTCCTATATTTGAATGGAATTCCCTGTATTTCAACCTGCACCTTTGCCTCCTGTCTGAGCCCCACTGAGAATGGTGTGGCTCCATCCTCCCTGCATCCTCCAGCAGGTATTTGGCTGAGCAGTGCCAGCGCTCAGCTTCCCCTCGTACAACAGCATCCTGCCTGCAGCCCTGCTTTTCCCCGTGCACAATGCTCAAGGCAGGAGTCTCAGCTGCTCTTTGCTTCCACGGGGG
>VXAA01003386.1:139535-159538 GCA_013399115.1 Anseranas semipalmata | reverse complement strand
GGGGGGGCGAGGTGAGAAGGGGGGTGCTCTGGCCGAGGTCTCCCCCATGCCTCGAGGAGGTCCTGCTGCCACGGGTGCAGCAGGCTGGCAGCGTTCAGGCCGGCCCGGCGCCCTGTGCTGCAGCAGCCCCGCAGCACTAAGCGGCACTCTCTGCTTGCGGGTTTGCATCTCCGGCATCTCCGCTGCACACGAGGGAGCTGCCTGGGAGGCTGCGCGCTCGGGCAGAGCCTCTGAGCGCACACCCGGAGCCTGGCTGCTGCTCCTGGGAGAGCAGAAAGCACGGCGGAGGGGACACCTGCCTGCTGGTTGCCCAAGTTCACCCTAAAGAAAACCTGCACTCCTGCTCATTCACTTGAATCTCATCAGGCTGGTTTGTTGCAGACAAACATTAGGTGTGCCTCGAAGACTGGAAGCAGGGAAATAAATGCCCTTAACAAGTCAACTAATAAATCCCCTGCTATCACTCTTTTAACACAGACATCCCTTCCAGGTCCCTAGGGTCACAGGGGGCTCAACCAGTGTCCCACACAGCCCCCTCCCTTCCTAACCCCCTTCCAGCTGGCCGTGCATCAGGCGGGGAAGCTGGCCCAGCCCCAGAGCTGAAGCGGGTGAACTTCCTTCTGGGATGTCTTAATGAGGGCAAAGGTGCTGGGTAACCTCGCAGCTCCCTGGCTACGGCAGGAGCTGGGGGCTTTTGGCTTGCTCCTGCTCACCGCAGCAGGCAGAGGAAGGCAGGGGCTCCTGCCTGTCCCCTCTCTGGGAGGGACATCAGGACATCACCTTCCCCCCTCCAGCTGCACCCATGAGGACTGGGAGACTATGCTCCATCATCCTTGGGAAAGGGAGAAGGAGCCATTTTCCACCTCAGAATCAGGAACTGGGGCTCAGAGAGGGCTCATATTCCCACCACAGGCATTAAATGCAGGCATCTGAGATAAGGAGCGGGGATCAGAAATTACTATTGCTTTTTAAGTCTTCGTGATGCGGCAAGAAATTATCTTTGTCTCTGTCAATTGTCCTCGGTCGAGTTGTGCTGTAGCTTGTTCCCCCACGAAGCTGTAATCCCCTGGTGCTTGCACAGTCTCGCACTGTCTCCTGCTGCTGGACATGATTTTGGGTGAGAAATGAAATAATACTTCAGTGAGGAATGAAGGCCCAGCTCTCAGAGGCATATTTAGATGAAAAAAATAAAATAAAAAAATGGATGAGCAAAAACTTGGAATATAGAAGATATGAAGGTCTCTAGCTGATATTTTTAAAAGCCAGCCAAGAGCGATAATTTGTCCCTTTTGTATACAACCTGGCTTGTCCATAGCACTTGCCTTGTCACCCACGGGTTTCTGGGAGCCCCTGAGTGTTATCTGGATAGGGACAAATGGTGCTAATGTGCCACCAGCTCTCGCTGCTCCCACTGCAAACCCAAGGAACCAGTGAGCCGCCCAGGTCTGCTGCTAGTTCTGGGAGAAACAAGCCCAGTTTGTTGCCTCCAGAGGGTCTCAGCACCTCGAAGCTTGGCATTCCCACCTGCCTTCGAAGAGAAAGGGACTCCCCAGGCTGGCCTGTCCTTTGTGGTGAGTTAGAAGGCCACCTGAGGACCTCTTTGGGCCTTGGGACATGATACAGCAGCTCCCTGTCCCATGGCTGGGGCAGAACAAGTTGGGTCTTACCCCACCTACACCAACACCGCAGCACAGGCTGTGCCCGGAGTGGTTCCTGGGGGATAAACCCTGCGATCCAGGGCAGCTCCACACACGCTGCTCTCATGGAGTGGCAGGACACCAGGCGTCCTCCAAGACACAAAGCTTCCTGAAGAAATCCCACTTGAAAAGCCACAGGTCACATTGCCCCATTTCCCTTCCTCAGCTCGCTTGTGCTGGAAGGGAGGATGGGAGTTAGAGGAAAGCACCACGTATAGTGACAGTAAATATTGCCAGGAATTTCTCGCTGGCATTTGCTTTTGGTAAGTAAAGATGCAGAGAGAAAGATCAAAGCTGTCTGAATAGCTTTTAATTACGAGCCTCAATTGCTCTATTTTCTCTCAGAAAAGTATTACAATTATCTAACAAAGCTCTTCAAGTGGAATTAGGCACTAGCCCGAAGCTTCAAGGGCTGTTTAGCAGCTATTTTCCCTTTTAAAAAAAATAATATTTGATGTCTAGATAAAAAACAGGCACTCCTATAAGTGCCTAAAGCCAAATCCAGCGCTCGCTACATAAAGAGACAGGCTGGAAAGCTTTCCCAGAGCGGAGGTGAGCAGCCTGGGCTGCAGGCAGGGCTGAGCACGGCTCTGGTAAGCCACCCCCCCCAGTGTCCCCTCAGCCCCTCTGGGTGCTGCCACCACCTCCTACACGGGGACAGCGGATCCCCAGGGAGGACAAAATAAACAGTTCGGGAGCAAAGACCTTTGACAGCTCTCAGCAGGTACATGTCTCCATTTTCAGTTTTCTTGAGATGTAACGTATTTCTCCTTCTTTCCCCAGGGCTTCTGCACATCACCATCTCCCCTTGCTCTGCAGCTTTCCCTGTACAGCCCGGGGCCAAAGAACAAGCTCGGGAGTTTCTAAAGCCCAAAACATCCACTGGACAAAATTCAATAAGGCAGATGAACAAGGAACGCAGAAAAATAAGGATTCAGTTTCATAAACTTAACCTTCAAATGAGATCAGAGGCTGGTAATTAATAAAGTCAGATTTCAATGCAATGAAAAACGTCCCATGAGACTCAGCCTGCTGCTGCTTCATATTGATGCGATGGCTGCGGGTGTAATTACATTTCTCTTCGCTGTGTGATGGAGAGCACAAGCTGCTCTGTGCTCCGGGCTGCGCTCAGCCAAGCTCCTTCCTTCCAAGCTGACCAGGAGCCGAGGAGAGGAGGCTGGTGGCCACCGCTCCATGGTGGAGGTGGTGGGATGAGACAGGTCGGAGCCTTATATACCAGCCCAGCAGATAGTCACAAGGCTCACTTCCATCCCTAACACATACGGCAGCTTTTCAGCCAAACACATTCAAGCTGAACCCCAGTGCAGATGCCAAAGCAAACTGTGGGGACAGCAGCCCTGGTCGGGGCTCCATCCCCACCTCCCCACCGCAGCAGGAATGCAGGGAGCAGGGATAAATGCTAGCGCCAGAGGTTGGGCTCATTTTCTGCTCTTTTAGGCTTAATCCCTGTGGGCAAGTGATTATCTCCAGGAATTTTCTCTGTGGTTAAGCAAAGCAAGAGCAGTGCAACGTTGAGATGAGGGAAAGTCCAAAATATGTGAACAAATGACCTGTGCACACGGAGAAGTTGCTATTAATGCCTAAAATTGAACAAACATTAAATAGCCAAGTCACAACACAGGAATCATTTCACATGGCGGAAAGTAAGCTGAAAAGCCATTAATCTTGATTACCTATTGACTACATAGCTTTTGTTTTTGTTCCTCATCACTGAATGAATCAGCATGGCATGTTCTTTTCAAAGCACTCGCTGCACATGGTGGAATAAAAACACACACAAAAATCAATGTTTATAGCATGGATAGAGCTGGTGCAAACTTTGCCTGGTCTCGTCTCCATTGCCAGCCGGAAGGTGAGCTGACGCAACCAAAAACCAGATTGTGGGAACATGCTAATTCTGCCAGCGGTTTCCCTGGAAAAAAAATTAAGCTTCCTGCTTGGTTTCTTGCAAATTCATCCTTCACTTCACCATGCTCAAAACCTGCTGTTTGGCAGGGCTGGTGCTGCAGCTCTTGGCTCCTGAGCATCCTGCCTGGCTGGGTGCCAATGGTGGGTGCAGCACCAGCACGGAGCAATGGGGGTTTGCTTCAGAAGCCCAACCTGCAGCTTAAGGAAGGAGGAGCAAATACCCTGGAAGCCAAACAGGAGAGACATTCTCCTAGGATGAAGGTGATCCCAGCCAGTTTTGGGTATTTTTGTGCACTATTTTTTTGTGCACTTTCTACTCCAGGGAGTGTTTAGTGAGTTTTGGGGTTGCTGAAGCAGAAACCTTGCATGCGGTAGGAGAGGCAGCAGCCACCCACAGATCAATGCAGGGGAAAAGGCTGTCTGTGTGCCCCAGGCTGCACAGAGCCCACATCTCTCCTTTGCTGCAGACAGCTGGGATTGCACTGCTTTAAGGGAGAGAGAGAGCAAAGTCGGTTTACATGGCTGATTAGCATCATCGTTGCCAAGATACATAACCATGTTGCTCTATTTATTGATCATTTCATTCTGTCATGCAATTTATCCAGGCTTCAGGGTACTGAAAAAAGGAACAAAGGCGGTTCACGAGCTGTGGGGCTCTTTCACCTGAAGTGCACCCACCCCATTAGCAGTCCCTTTGCATGGCTCCTCAGTGCTCAGAAAAAATCCTGAAATTCCTTCTTTTGAAATGAGTTATGGCCTTAACATGTATGTTATTACATGTTGTAAGCAAAGGGGGCAAGTAGCCCCAGTCTAAATGGGCAAGATGGCAGGGACATGCAGCCACTCAAAATACACATAAATCAGCTCAGTTGTGTCAAGGAGGGGCTACAGATCCTTTAACATCTCCTCCCACCCCCCAAAAAATCCTATG
This sequence comes from Anseranas semipalmata, assembly GCA_013399115.1. NCBI lineage: Eukaryota > Metazoa > Chordata > Aves > Anseriformes > Anseranatidae > Anseranas > Anseranas semipalmata. The sequence continues at coordinate 154,981 of VXAA01003386.1, read as the reverse complement.
CTAAACACCAATTGCCGTCACAGCATATGCTCTAATTTCTTATATTCTTTATATCTCTGTTCCTCACCCAGCACCATGACTCTTGGGTTACCGGCCAGTGCTGAAACCTCCGGTCCTCCTTTCATTTTCTCTCCCTTATTCCAGCCTTGGGGCATGGCTTGGAAGGGAAAGATCAGGGATGCGAATCACCCCTGATGAACGTGAGCGAGCTCTGCAGCGCGGTGAGTGCCAGCACACTGCTAATTCTGCAAAGTCACAGCGATGAAGCTCTGCCGCCACGGATTCACATGGAAACACAGCATGGTCATGAATGCACAATCAGGGCTATGGCTCAGGATCTGGCAAAAGGAGGTTCTCCTTGCCGAGGGAAGGAGAATTTTGTTCATACATAAATATCCACAAAAATAGCTGAGGGGAAGCACAGGGAAATGAGTGGGAAAGCAAAGTGGAGCATTTCTGGCAGAGCCTGCTTTGCCACCAGGCTTCTCTTCTGAGCAGGTAGCAAAAGCTGCACCAGCACCAGCTGCTTCTGCAGATCCTTTTCGCTGAAACAAGGAGGCTGTGGCCACGCAGAGCAGCCACCTTCCCTCCAAAGCAGCACAGGATGGGGGCACCCTGCTCCAAGCACACGCTGTGCTACAGCAGCACCCGAAGTACACAGAGAGAGATCAGAGCACAGCTCGGGTCTTTAAGGAGTTAATAAATCTTCCTCTGGAGGAAAAAAAAAAAAAGAGAGAGAGAGAGAGAGACATATTTACAGACTAGCTCCTCACAAAAACACCTTGGAAAAAATAACCTTGGCAACTTCTCAGCATTAATGTCTTTATCAGGGCAAGAGCTGCAGATGGTGAAAGGCTTTGTGGCTCCCAGGCGCAGTGGGCACTAGGAGGGTGATTTCCACTGAAAACTCACCTGAACCAGAGAACCTCAGTCTGGTCTGCAGCTCAGTAAAAGATAACTCAGCACCTCCCCAGGTAAGTTCTTCCCATGGCATAAACCATCTGAACTTCAGTGAGGTGCAGATTCTGCACCTTATTTCTGCTTTTAGAAACTGTGATTCGTACTGTGGGGAAGTCGTCAGCAGAACAGCCCAGGGGGAGGCGCGGTGCCGGCAGAGCGAAGCATCCCTCAAAAACCGGAGCTTTGCCCAGAGGTGCCAGTGCCGTGAGCCAAGGGGAATCCTTGGGGAGAGCTCAGCCCATCCCTTCCTGGGCCTCTCCAGCCACTGGCTGCAGCCAGCAGCAGCAGGGAGAATGCTTAGGACATTAATAAATTCCATAATACTGAATAAAGCGTTCTATTTTATGGCTTTGCCATAAGAACTCACCTCTGGGTATTTATAATTAACTGAACTAGAAAAGCAATAAAGATTTCAGGTTTTTTTTCTCACCAATTTTCTCTTCCTTTTTTAAAAAAAAAAAAAAATCACCACTGTTAATAAAGAACCTCTGCTGATATTTACCTGTCTGGGTAGGAATATCGATCTCCAGGCAGAGAGAAGACACTTTCCTTATTGCACATCTCACTAGATAATCCATCTTTTCTGACTACAGAATATTGCTTCGGCTTTGTTTTCGGAGCAGTTCTGTAATTCCCTGTTCTGCACGATCCTGCCCAGCCCTGTGGCCCCAGGGGAGCATGGGGTGGGTGCGGGAAGGGCTTGTTTCAGCCCCGCGCCTCGGGCAGCAGGCGGCCGCTGTGCCCCGCGGGACCTGCCTGCAGCAGGACCCAGCGGCTGCAGGGCGCAGGCAGCTCGCGCTCCTCCCCAGCCGCCCATTTCCCGGCTTCTTCACATCCTCTGCTTCCAGGCTGCCTCAGACAAAGTCAGAGTAAGGAAAGTCCCCACTGACCTCAGTAAAAAGGGACTGGATGCTTCGGTGGTGTTGCATGCACTCAGCAGTAGTTTTGGCTGGAAAAATAAGCCCACGTGCAAGCATCCCAGCAGACAACCCACTGATCCACGCAGTTAAGTCTTTCAGATTCCACATCATTCAAAGTACAGGGGTTTTATTTTCCTTTATTAAAGCACACAAGTAGCCACCTAGGAAATTGTCACTTACACTGCGGTAATTGTAAAATCATATCAACACAACCATTTCAGGAGAATTAAAGAGCCTGTGCTTCAGCCGGCCAGCCGATCACAAGCCTTTAACTCCGTAGGCACAGTACAATAAAGCTTTTGCTTCCAGGTTTTGTTGCTCTTCTTATAACAGACTCCACTGAGCATTGAACAGAATGCCTAAATACATTCACTGCGAGGGCCACAGAATTACCCAAAAGCTTAGTAAACACACATTTATTGGGTACTTGATTATGTGAGATTGTTGCAGCATAGTCATTATAACAAAATCCTTATAAAAAAATGCCAAACACTGGTATATCTTCAGAGGACGTAAATCTACTTAAAAACACAACCAGGACTTACAAAGGGAGCGTGGCTGCTGCTCAGCCAGCCACTAAGGAACTCTCTCCCACTCCCTCTCGGCACTGCAAGAGAAGCCCAGCACCCGGTGTCCTGCCCGACCGCGTGGCAGCCGATGGGTTGAGACGAGTCCAGGCTGCTCATTGACCAACACCGTTGTTGCATCCATGAGTACAACAGCCCACCAAGCTCATTTTGTCGCAGGCAGGGATGCAGCATGGTCCTCAGGCAGTCTCCTCAGCATGCCTGGGGCTGTATGAGATTTCCTGGTAAGTGCAAGGGGATAAACATCCATCACAAAGTGCTTAAAGTGCCCAGACCTCCTCCTCTCCCTCGGTTACTCAGGGGAAGTGCCACTTGTCAAGTTTTCTCTGGTACCCCTCCAGATTCCCAATCAAACACTGAATAGTGTGAAAATCCTTCCAGCTTGCACAGTTTACGAGGGATCTGGGTCCTATACACGGGACACTGGAATTGCATCTATTTTTTAAGCCCAACCATAAGGGAAACACTCTACATAGAAATATAACATTGGATTCTTTTATACAGCATATATAAAGAACATGACAGCATCAAAATATTGGCATATCAATACATTAAAAAATACAGAATCTCATAGACCAGAGCACAAGAAATATATTCACATGAAATCTGTACAGTTCAGCTGATGCTGCCATTTCTCGCATTGGAACTGACCTCCTATCTCCAAACAGAGGTCACTGCTTTGCTTCCCCATCAGCACCACCCACCACCACTCCCCAAACTTCCCCATGGCCATTGTGCTACAGGGAGAGCATAAGTCTGCTGTCCCTGCAGAGCAGAGGGCACTGAGTGCTTAAACTCTTGGGGAATGCTTTCATTACCAAGTGAAATGACCAGGCTTTTCGTTTTACACAAAGCTTTGGGAGAGGAAAACCAGTCTCCGGCTGGCAAGGTGGGGGGTGGTACCTCAGCAGCATTTCCCAAGCTCTACCAGCATCACTTATGTCAATTCACTAAAAAAATAAACCACCTTTTGTATGGTCTGTACACTGTTTATCTCACATGGAGCAGGTGGGACTGTTTCAGGCTGCCCTTCATACCAGAGCATCCATGTCTTCTGGAGGAGCTGCCGGTCTGACCCTCTGAAATGGCTTTCCCCTGTACATAAGTACGTGGTTATAGGCCACTCCATTCCTTCCTCCTCTCAGTGAGGAAGATCACCAAGGCATGCTTGGCAAGACGAAATCCTACGATAGAGCTGTACCTATAGCAATGTAGAGATGCTTATGTGTATATACAGACACATTCTGTCCATTATTACAGTGGAAATACAGTGCTAAAAAAAGCAATAGCAGCATGTAAACAAGGATTTGTGTTCATTTTATCAGTCTTCTCTTCCTCCTCTTCTGAGCTGCATTCCTCAGCTTTGACAGTCCCTCCGCACCACCCTGCTCCGCTCTCGGAGGGAGGACTTTACCGCAGAGCTCCATCCACCCAAGCTGCCCTTGTCCACCCGAGGCTTCAAGCCCCGGCTTGCAGCCAGGCACTCGCCTGGCTCCTGGCAGCCTGAGTTTCCCTTTGCGCCAGCTCTGCTCCCTCCTCTGCCTCGCCGCATCCTTCCGCTCATGATGACTCATCCTGGAGATGATCTTGGGTTTCGTCTGACGGCTGTTGCCCACTTTGGCTTCAGCAAAGTCTTAATTTCAGAGCAGTGCCGCAGGAATAAAACCCGCACACGAGCACCTAGTGACCCACACGAGCCGATAGTCTTAACTCAGGGAGGGGGGGAAAAAAAAAATGGAATAGTCTGTATTTTGTCTGTCTCCCAGCAGCAGAAGTGAAAGATGCAGGAGCAATGCCTGTTTTAAACCTTTAATTCCTGAATTCTCAACAGCAAAACCACCAAGGTTTCACAGGAATCAAAAGGCTGATTTCAAAGATGTTCCTTAGTGCAGGGTGCACTGGAATTAAAAATGCATCAAATTGGCTTTTTTTGCATGCTCTTGCGGTGTCCAATTTTTCCAACCCCCAAAATTGCTTCCTTGGTTTCTTGCCTCTCGGTTTTGAGGTCCTGCTAAAGGGCCGTTATCTGAGTCAGCTCTGACGTGGGGGTGGTTGGACTCTGCTGGGCGACAGCCACCATGGGAATTTCCATGCCTAGTCAGGCCGGATTGTTAGTCCCCTCCGAGTTCTTGCAGGCATAAGCCACATCCTTGGCGATGCTGCACATCCTGTTGGACATCTGCAGCTCCGTCCTGAAAGCGGTGGGGAAGCAGAACTTCTTGAAGCATGCCTTGAAGTTCTCATCCAAAAAGGCATAGAGCACGGGGTTCAGGCTGCTGTTGGCATATCCCAGTGCAGTGCAGAAGCAGGAGATGGCCAGCTCGAGCTCACTCTCTGCCTTGGCACCCAAGCACTGGACCAGCACAAAAATCTGGATGGGAGTCCAGCAAATTATGAAGACGGCCACCACCACCAGGACCATTCGGGTGATGCGCCTCAGGTTTCGGTCCTTCTCCTTGGAGCCTGAGAGGACGCGGACGTTCTTGAGTCGCCTGATCATGAGACTGTAGCAAATGGTAATGATCAACACAGGGATCATAAAGGAGAAGAGAAAGACACAGATGCCAAACACTGGATCCCAGTAATCCACGGGTGAAGGGAGCTTAATCAGACAATCAATTTCTGCAAGTGAAAAATAAAAAAGGAGAGGAAGATCATCAAACCTTAATCAGAAACAGAAGCATCTGAACACTCAGTTTAGTTAGGCATGTTTAATAGTGAAAAACAGTAGCAGTGAGGCAATGGCAAAGAGGAAAGAGTCAAAATGGCTTTACAGCAGGGAGCTTAACCCATTGATGAAACCGTTGCCCCTCTCAAATGGCTCCCCCCAAGCCCATGGCCTCCTCTGGCCACCAACATCAAAATCTCCCACCCCTGGATGCATTTTGACTGACCGTTGTTTTCGTTCTCTGCAGATCCCATCACCATTGCTGGGATGCCAAAGACAGAAGCCAGCGCCCAGATGCAGACATTCACCACTTTGGCCTTGTGGGGAGTGCGGATGTCTAGTGCTTTGATGGGGTGGCAGATAGCAATGTAGCGGTCAACGCTCATCATTGTCAGGGTGAAGGTGCTTGTGAACATGTTATAGTAGTCTATAGAGATGGCAATCTTGCAGAGGACATTGCCAAAGGGCCAGAAGCCCAGGAATGTGTCTGTACCCTGGAAGGGTAAGGTCATCAGACACAAGGTATCAGCCAGAGCAAGGTTAAAGATGTAAATGTTGGTTGCTGTCTTCATCTTGGTGAATCTGAAATGTAGAAGTGAACAATGATTAGAGCTCCACCAGACCTTGATGGGTAAGACACTGAAGTCTGATGAAGAGGGCATTCTGTCATGTTAGTAAGGAGACGCTGTATTTTTCTAAAAAAATAAAAAAAATAAAAAAAAGAGAGAGAGAGAGAGAGAGAGAGAGAGAGAGAGATTGAACACTGCCCCTTCCTTTCTACCTCTCATGTGCTTATGCCCAGTTCCTACAGTGATGAAAACAGTGCTTCCACAATCAGTTTAATGGGCAGGAAAAGTTTATTCCTGTAGGCTGCAAAGCAAGGACAATGAAAGCCTGAGGCTGTCAACTCAAATTACGCTTTTTGAAAAATGACTTCAGTAAGGTTGATCTAAAATTTTATCACATATGGCTTCATTATTTTAAATACTGGTGAGAGCTTTAACCAGTAAGCTGCTTTGAAAGGCATCATGTTGGCCAGGGGTAAGTTGATTAGCCATTTTGTATGGGCTCATAGCCAAAGACTATGGCTAATGGGAGCTGTCAAACATGGGTGAGATGGCCGGTCCTGGCTAGCAGCAGCTGAAAACTGGTGAGGAATGCAATTTGTATCAGACATCAAAATATCACAATAGATCTTCCTAAAGAGACAGTTTGGAGATAAAGTCATGAGTCAAACTCCAAAGAGTTTTTGTCATTTCTATATTGCTTTTATCACATGAACTGACTGCCCCAAAAGATTCACCTTGCTCTAATGCTGGTCATCTCCTTTTTACACATGGGAAATGATGCTAAGAAAGATGTGATCACCTGCCCAAGGATGCACGCAAAGCGTGCAGAAATGGAAACTCACTTGCAACTAATGGAATCTAACCTTTCAGCTCCAGGATGCTCCTCTTGTGGCCATAAAGAGAGCTAAAATGTTGGTATTTTAAAACTTCAATTCATCTATCATTTACTATACTAATGGCCTTTGCAAAAGCGCTGCCAGAAATGGCAGACAATGATATGTTATTAATTGAGGGCAAGTTCATTTGGGGGCAACACTGAAACCCATAAACTACTGCAGTTTCCACTTTGATAAGCGTTAGAATATTATGGGGTCTGATTTGACCCAAAATGCTCTTTTGGTCAAATTAAGTCAGAACAGCAAACCTACAGCTGCCCTCCTCAGTCAGTACTGCACCCTTCCTGGATGATCTGAGCTTCATCTGTTGACATGTGATTTGAATGCTTGAAGGAACATTATCACTGCCATGCTCTGAACTCCGTTGAGACGCACGGTGACCTAGCCAGTTTGTGAGAACATCAACCAGGGAATCCACAAACCAGAATATGAAGTCTATTTTTTCACCTGTTAGGGCTCTAAAACGAGCAGAGCTTAGGAGTCAGATGTTTGGAAGCGCTTTCTACCACACCGTGGCTTCAGAAAGCAAGAACAAAGGAGCCTACATTTGACCTTGAAAGCCAAGGGAAGCTTTTGGAGCAGGTGAACGTTGACAGAAACACTTGATGTTCCCACGTAAGCCTGAGTTGGGCTCCTCCTGGCCTAGAAATCACAGCAGCCGAGCAAGGCAATGGGTTCTTAGAAAGCCACCTCAGATCAGACAAACATATAACTGAAAGAGGTACAGGAAAAATATCAGTGTCTTTCCTATTACGAAGGGATGACCAAGCAATACACTTTGCAAACCCAATTCAACCTGGAAGCTGCCAGGGTTTTAATACTTTAGGATTTCCTGTGTAATTCTGCTTTAGGAAGAAAGAACTCCAGCGCTATGTACCCCAGAGCACCCACATCTCAGGGTGGGTTGGTTTTGCTTTCTCGTTTGAGTTCTTGCAGTTGCCATAAATGAGGCAATTTAAAAAGGGGACATGAGACTGAACTGTGACTGGATTCAGACATTTTCCCCTCTGGGTCACCAGCCTATGTCAGGATGTGGGTGGGGGTTGTTACATCATTTTTCTGTATCAGCACATAAAAATACACCAAAGTATTGTCAGCTTGGGCTTCAGGAAATTATTCAGTCACCCAGGACTATCTTAACAAATGACTCCTGGGAGCTGTAGGCTGCCTCTTTGTCCCCCAGACCAGGCTGATCTTGCCCAAGCTTCCCAAAGGTCAAGTTTGCCCCAGTCCGTCCTTCCAGGATGCAAGGATGGAGGCAATTCATCAACATGCCTCTAACCCCAGCTTCTTTTACTAATGTCATAACTTAAGGGAATAACAACTGCATTTTGAAACAAAGAGGGCCCACTTAATCACTGGGAAATAAAAAAAAAAAATCTGAACAACAGGAGAAACAAGTAACAATCCACTCACATCTACCACTATGGCTGGACCCATCCTGCATCCCTGTGGGACAACATTGCCTCTATGCATACCCCTGTCCCCAGCACAGTGAGAAGTCTGGGGTCTCTGCCAGCCCTGTCCAGGCTGCAAAGCCTCAGCTCTCCATCCCAATCTCCTCCATCCGAGAGGCCTTGCTGGTCCCTCCCTGCTGCCCCTTTTTGTCAACCCCTCCTCGAGGTGACAGCAGAGCCACCTTCCCTTGCTCCCTCCCACACAGGACAACCTGTTGGGGCAGCTGGCCCACCACTTGCCTCCTTCAGCTGACCTTCAAGTGGATTCCGAGGCTGATTTTATGCTCTTAAAAGGTGGAGAAATTAATTTACACCTAATTAATTACTTCTAGCTCCACTTTCTCTGCACACTGAGAGCCAACAGCCATTATCCCAACAAACCAATGTTCCCAAACATTTCCAGAATGTTCAGTACAAACAAAAATCAATTAATCATTTCTCTGTGGATTAACCTTTCTTTTCTTTTCCTCCGGGAGCTGAGACTGTTCTCGTTCTTAATCTGTACAAAAAAGACAAATTAAACTCTCAGGCTGTAGGAGGTACCTAAGGTTCCCCCCCACGGTACAGCTCTGACACAGATAAGCCTCTGGCCTCCGTGGAGGACATTAGCTCCCTGCTGAGCCACTTTCTTGCACTCGGCCACGGAGGCAATTTCCTAATGGAGCATCTCCTGCAGGGCAGCTCTGTCAGTTCTCGGCTCTCCATCCTGCTCCACCTTTGCCACAAATGTAATCCTTTTGCTCTACTCTCATGTTCTCCCAGCTATTGAAGCCTAAGAGGAAAAACATCTGGACAGCAGCTCACCACTCGGTTTTCCCCTCCTTTTTGCTAAGTGGACCTCAAGCAGCATTACACAGGACAAATCCTTCAGGGAAGGGAACCTACAGTTTGGGAGAGGAGATGGGAAGGAAACAGCTCTTCTACATGCTGGGCTTTGAGGTCCTGTTTTTGACAAGGATGGATCCTGCCCCCGGCTGAGCCTCAGGGCAAGCTGCAAAGCTGTTATTTTGGCATCGCTCCTCCTGTCCATCCAGCTACCACAGAGCAAGCTGCTCCAGATACCAGCGGTAAGGACCAGCCGGCTGCAGCAAACCCAGAACCTGAAATGGGGCTGCAGGCACCAGGGCAGAGGTGACAGAGCAAAGCCGTCAAGCCCAGGGGAGCTGTGAGCATCACCTCCAGGAGCCCTCTGCGTCTTCGAGCCTTTTGATGTTGATGCTGGTAACTCCAGCTCATTGGGATGCAGACAGTGCTGTTCCCTTGAGCAGCTCCCTCTGTCCCCACCAGCCTTCACTGCCCTTCCAGGACACGTACAGGTCTGCAAAGGAGCAGGGAAGCAAAACACAGCAGAAAAGGCTCGGGAGGGTTTTTGCAGAGCTGCTCCAACTGTGACAGTGGAAATCAGCACAGGTTCACTGACATCTCTGCTCCCAGCCTGCCCTTAGCCCATAGCTGGTACAGAGCTGATATTTGAGCTGGCACAGACCATCCTGATTTGTGTCACCCCAGCCACACACCCACACGGTGCTCTGCACGGCCCTGCCACTCTGATCACTGTTTCAGAACCAGCTCATCCTGAAATTCCTACCCAATTTAAGCCTGTTTGTTCTTGATGGTTCAACAGGCCACAAACAAACAGCAAATTTAAGAAGAGAGTTTAAAGCATTTTGGACTACAAAGCCAGATGCTACCACAAAAGCAGCCAGCATCACTGGCACATAAAAGCCTATTAATTACCTGGCAGGATGGTGACTGACGAGCAGGGGTTAAGGAGGCTGCTGCCAGCAGCACTGCTTTGGGAGAGGCAATTTTCTTGCCCTTTGAGCCTCAGTGTGGAGTCTGGGTGACAGCTTTGACAAATGAGTGGTGCCCCCCCCCGCCCCGGACCCTCTGGGTACAGTGCCAGGAGCCAGCACAGACAGGGACATCGTGTGGCCCTGACTGATGACACGCCAAGGGCAGAGGCTGGGCTGCTGCTGCAGAAGCCTCTGCAGCTCACCCAGGGTCTCGCAGGGATGCTCACGGCTGCCTTTGGTTTAAGGAGGGCATTTGCCCGCATCTGCTCAGCAGCAGGATGCTGTCATCCCCATACACATGCCAGATCCACCTCTGCTGAATTGCTCAAGTCCTAACTGCTGCCCCTGCTCCTAGGAATTGCTCAGTCCCAAAAAGCACTAGGAATCAAGACCCAAATCAAACATCACTCAATTACTGTTGCACATGGGTGACTCCCTTCATCTCATCCCACCAAAGCCAGGAGAAACCAACAGCAGGGGCAGTGGAGCTGCAGGAGCTGCCAGCAGGGGACAGGCAGGGCTGCCATGATCCACGCAGCCAAGCCCCTGGCCATAGGGGCAGCTCACCCAGGTCCGTGGGGACCTGGAAGTCGGGGGGTTGCAGATCTGCCCCCCACAGCCTCTGTTGCAGGGGAGTCTCCCTCCCACTCTGATCATTCTGCACAGCACAGACCCCTGGGCATGGGTTTCCCTTCTCTGCAAATTGTAACTTTTTTTTTGGCCAGGGAAAACTAAAACAAGGCAGAGCTGGAGTGAGCTGAGGTCTCAGATGGCCTCGCTGGCATCCGCTGGGTCCGCGCCACGTTAACCACTCACTCAATTTCAGCTCCGAGACACGCAGCTGGTCAACATTCTTCCATTAGAAAGCTTTCTATTAAGAAATCAGTGTCTCTGAAGTGTCCTAATTAACTTCATTTTCCATGTCTCATCACAGCCAGCTGCCCTCACCCCTCCATTTGAAGGGATCAATGCAGGTTTCCAGCAGAAGCACGGACAGTGCAGCCCTGCCCGTGTGGGAGGGAAGCGGCGAGGCAGAGCTGGGGCTCCTCTCCCTCTCCTGCAGCATCACAGCCCCCCTCCTAGAGCCTCACCTGGAGGCAGTGAATAAAGGGGTACGGGCCTGACAGCCCCAACCTGCCTACAGAGCTGCTTGAACTGCTCTGAGACCACGTTCATCAACAGGGAGAGCTGAGCAGCCCCACTGCTTTGCCAAGTGCTCTGGGCTCCCGAAAGAGCCCAGCTGCCCAGGAGAGGGACCTGGCACAGAGGGAGGCAGCTGCTCCCCTACACCCCATGAAGCCCCCACTGCAAAGAGCCCTAGAAGCGAGGCATCACTCCCAGGGAGGTTGATCCAGATGAGCAGACCCAGTGTTGAGGAAGGGAGTCCTCCACACAGTCACTGCTGAGCATTGCAGCCACACGATGGAGATGGGGACAAGATGGCTTCCCAGGCCAGAAGCTGGGTGTTGTCCCTGCTCCCCCTCCCTGGCACACCAGGGGCCATGGAGGTTTGGGGGTCTTGGTCTGTGTCTGCACAGCAACGCTTGGGTTGCTCTCACGTACCTTGAGATGCCGGCTGGCCGGGTCTGCACCACCGCCAACCCCACGGCCCATGGGCCAGCCTCCCCCAGCACCCCCATGAAAGCAACACGTCTCGCTCTGCCTTCTCTTTTCTTCCTGACAACAAAGATCTTGGGCAGCCAGCATGGCACCGGTCAGTTATGAGGGATCCCAGCAGCCTGTTTTCCCCCACTCTGCCCCCAAAACCCTCTCTGACTCGTACTGTTCAACTCCTTGTTCCACACTTATTAAAAGCAGCACAGGAAATATATGCAGAAGAGAGCAGACCAAGAGCAGAAGGAGGGAGGGGAAGCATTATCTCGACTGGCAAGAAACTCCACAATGAGCGAGCAGAACAAAGCCACAGACGAGGCAGATTTCCACAATAGGCCCTTTACTGTCCAGGAAATTGTGCTCCTGACAAGAGCCCTTCTCCGTCTTATCCAATTAGTTCTTCAAGCACTAGAAGGGGATTGGCAGTCACATGGCGACTGTCGCTACAAATTAATCATTCCAAATGTTAAATCACTCCAAATATAATAGAGATGTAGGTTGGCTTCTACAACAGAGGGGAAAACCCAGAGGAGGCTTTGAATTCTTATTTTTGTCTGAAATACCAAGAGATTTTAAAACTTCTCTCTGTGCTGCAAAAAACTCATTCAAGAGGAACAAACAAGCTTTCCTGAAGCCTCCAGTTTTCTCGAGTGCTGATACTAGAGTCTGTGTTTCCCCACTCCATGAAAAACAGGAAACAATTACTGCCTACATCACCAAACCATTCTTTTTGTGGAAGAAAATGCACCAGTTTCTTACAGGTTGGGTAGCATGTTGAAGTCTTGTTATCCCTGGTGAAACATAAGCATGGAAAGATGAAAACAGCTTTCGTAGGATGCAATACAGTGGGTTTGCCAGTGTTTTCCATTAATGGAAGAGAGGTGATATTGTTGAGAATCCCAAAATCCCATGTAGGCTTGCCAGCAACCAACTTTCAAGCCCACTGAAAAAGATGCAATTTAAGACATGAAGCCCAGAAGCATTCATGCTCCAGTCCTGGGAGAAAACCTGTGCTAGAGAAGTCAGCTGGGCCAGCAGCAGCATCCTCACACATCTACTAATTTGGCAGCTCTGTGTGAATTTGCATACTTGACCATCAACAAGTTTGAGATACTGAGCCTGGTTTATCACCACACCTGCTCCTGAGTAAGGGCAAGGAAAGAAATCCTGGGCAGTAACCACAAGCTGCAGTTGCTCACTGAACCAAGAAGAGGAATTCCCCTCAGCTCAATTCAATGTTAGTCTCAGCCAGTATCAGGTTCCCAGGAGATACTGCTGCAGAGAACCAGAGGGAAACAGCAGCTTCACCTACACATGCTTTAGCTTGGTTATAACCTCTCCAGTACACATTATTCAAGTGGCCCCTCCAGAACCATACAGAAGTTTGGGGGAGAAAAATTAGATCAATACCGAAAAAAAAGAGCAAATGAATAGTTAAATTTGTACATATAGGGTTTTACAGGGTAAAAGAGAAAGGGAAGAAGAGGAAAAGGCCTAGGTGGATGGGGGTGACACTTGAGTTTTCTATTGTTTAAAATAAGTAAAAACTGAGGACAAAAGTTCCAGGGGAAATTCTAGGGCTAAATCCCACTTTCTTTTCTTGGTCCCATTGAGCCAGAAGGTATCCGAGCCAAAAGGATCAAAACAGAAGCCACCATTTTGGAAGTGCAGCCCTGCACAGGCACAGCATGCATCCACCCTGACCAAGGCACTGGCCTGGGATGTTCGTGTTCTTGGCAACAGCGGCCACAGCCCCGGGCAGCAGCCAGCAGGGTCCTGCACGGGGACCCTGTTCCTTAGGGAGAGGAGGGACTCCTCTCCCCAGAAGCCAACGCACACCCATTTTCACAGCCAACAGTGTCACATCTGTGAACAGCAACCAGCACCCAGCCCACCTCCATGAGGATGAAACGATGGTGAGTGGCTGTTCACATCCCAGGAGACCTTTGCCAACAGTGAATAAATTTTTGCCAGAGCTCCTTGTGACACACACATAACATTCATGCATGCTCTGGGTAAGGACTCCCTTCCCCTGCCTGCATGCCAGCTCAGGCATCCCCGGGAGCTGCACTGCCCTGGGACAGGGACTTTTCACTTGCCCATTGCCTACTCACTACACTTGCATGCACCCACAAGCGCGGTGCCTGCTCAAATGGCTTTACTACAGCAAACACACACGAGCTATCCAGATGTGGCACTGCTGCACTGCAAGCCTCCTCTGTCACCAGGCTCCTGGAGACAGCAGATCCCCTCTCCCTGCCATGAACTCATCCACAGGAAGATCTCTGACAGGCAGCCTGGGAGCAGGAGTGTCCCTTTGCCCTTGTAGCAGAGATTTAGCCTCCATTCACTGACCTGTGACACTGAAGACTTCATTTTGCAGCATCTCCCCCAGCCCAGTCACGTGTATGCAAGGGAAAGGTGCTTTGGAAGCAGATGGGCTCCTGGCAGTGGCAGGACTTAATCTCATCAGTGTCTGAATACCTGCTAAATATTTTAATCTAACAAAGATAGAAGGAGAAAAGTTTACAGTGTCTTTTCCGTGCTGGCAGCATCCACCTGCACCAGGAATCTGCTGAGATGTATGTAGAATGGAAGCTCGCTCCTTAACGTACAGGCACAGAGATCAGAAAAGGGTTGTGGCATTTGACACAACCATAGCCCTAGCAGTTGCAGAAGCTTATTTTGTACTTCCGGGGGGGGACAGGGTTTCTGATTCCAGGACAGGGACACTTAAAATGCTAGGAGCATGCCGGGAGGTTGGACAGTGCTGCTGGAGCAGCACACACTCCTTGCTCCATCCCTCTGCCAAGGTCCCTGCTCTCCCAACTCCAGAGCAAGGAGCCCATCTGCGCCAAAGTTGCCCTCATCTCTGCAGCATCCTGCCATATCTTATGTCCATATTTCCCAAACAGCTGGAAGAGCTACATTTATCATTATTTCCCCTTTAAGAGTAAGACTGAGCCTCCCAGCAAGCCTTTTCCCTTGGAACTAGATTCAGCTTTGGAAAATGACAGCTCCCAGATGGAGCAGCACCTGCAGCTGGGTGCTGGACACTGCACAGGAGGGAGATGTTCCTTTGAGGATCAGGCACATCCCTGCAGCTGGGTGCTCCCAGCACTCTGCCCTCCCCAGGGACACGCAGCTCCCTGCCTGGCAGCTTGCAAAAAGCCCCACTTTTTGAGCAGATCTGAACGCTCTGTTCCATTCTCTGGGTTAAACTTTAGGAGGCACCAAAGGGCAGCTGAAAGCTGGTGGGAACCTTCATCATGCCTAGGAAGAAAAACAAATACAACCAAAACAATAAAACAAACGCCACATCGTTACCCCTAAAGCACATTGCAATTACCAGGGAAGTGCCTGTCTGCTTCACCTGGAGCATGGATTTAGAGAGGGAGATCTGCCCCGGCCCCAGCCCTCCCCAGAGCCTCCCTGGTGCGCTGCCTGCGTGTCCTACCTGACGATCACATACATGACGGAGCAGTTGCCCACCAGCCCCACGATGCACACAATGGAGTAGACAACCACGATGGTGATCTTGATGCTCAGCGGCAGGAAGCTGTCCCCCGTGCCATTGTTGAACCAGTTACTGGGGAGAAAGCTCAGGTTCAGCATGGAGGAGTCATTCAGCAGCTTTCTCAGGTCAGGGTCCTCCAAAATATGGGCAGGGAAGAGCGGGTCCATCTTGAGCCACCAGCTTGTGCCAAGGACCTGGAGCACCAAAGGGACAGTGTCAAGATCTGCTGATGAAATGGGCAGTGCGGGATCATAGCACGTGAAATGCTGAGGGAGAGGAATGATGTATTGCTGGGGAGAGCGCAGCCCCCCTCTAACCTCCCCGAGAGCCTTTTAATGGGATGCAACCCCCAGAGCTTGGTGCCCCCGAGCACCCCGGATGCTCCCGCGTACCTCCGCACCGCCAGTGCTACGCCAGCCCTCCCGACCACTGCGTGCTCCCACCTACCCCCCCCGACCCCCC
>VXAA01003386.1:53369-138819 GCA_013399115.1 Anseranas semipalmata | reverse complement strand
TGAGAACCGGGGGGGGGAAGATCGTTACGATCCAGGGTTCCTTGAGCCGCGACCGCTACAGGGCGCGTTCGGAACCCAAAGCATCCTGCGCTTCGGGTCCGAGGTAGAGCAGCACATTTGTCTGAAGCTGCAGTGGTAGGTTCATCACGTTGGGGTGGGGTGAGCCATGCAGACCCTGCCCCCAAACCTGGCCGTGGGACAGTGACACCAATAGCCTCGGGTCCGAGCTAAGGTCTGCCACCCCCACAAACAGGGCGCAAAGGGGTCTTTGGGTCTGTCCCTGGGCTGGGATCAGACCATGAGAACTAGAGCCTCCCCCACCGGTTGTCATCTATTATATTTCCCCCCAGAAGCCATTTTCCAGCAGTTTGTTTTGGGGGTGCAGTGACACAAAGGTCAGATCCAATTCAGGGCACATCGCTATTGCCCAGAAGGAGGTGAAGAGGAAAATGGGCTCCTTGGGCAGCAAATGCTGCTTCTCTTCAGGAGCCCACGGACAGCCCAACGCAGAGTTGCTTGCACCCAGCAGACATCATGGATAGCCCTTGCTGCTCTAATTCCACTTCAAAGCTTGTCTGGGAATATTTAGCATGGAAGCTGCACCTTCCTTACAAATAAGGTAATGGTATGGGAATGCATGGTAATTTTCCTGAATGCTTCCATGAAAGCAGGTCCCTGCTCTGACAAGGAACAAGGGGAAAAGCATCAACCAGAGAGACAGTGAGATATAAGAGTCTTAGTGTTTGAGGAAGTTTTTTTGGTCAGTCCATTAACGAGAGTGTGAAATAAATACTAGACTAGACATTACTTTAATTGTTAATGGATTGATTTTCAGAGGCTGAAGGAAGGACAGCAGTAAATCAGCACGAGAGTGCCTGGCTGGACAGCCCAGGAGTCTGTGGGAAAAGAGCATTTATGAATTCAGCTCTGCTCTCCTCCGCTGGCTCCCACCCCAAAAAGTGCACTTAGCCCTTCTCATTTTATGTTAATTCCGTGCAGGAAATACAGCTTGTTCATTTATTTGTTATGGTGCTTATTTTTGACCCCACAGCCTAGTGTTTTGGAACAAGGGCTGTAAAAGGGGGTCAGGATTGCCACCTCAAACTACTGAGAGCCAAGCTACGTTTTGTGTCTGGGACAAAACTCTTCCAAAAAGCCGCCGCCGCCGCCTCCTCCTCCTTCCATCTAGCATCTTCATGCTGCTCAGCCATGTCCTCTCACACAGGAAAGGCCAGGATATTCGTGCTGCACCTCCAGTCCCAGTCCCACTGCTCCACTTGATTTGACCCCAATCTTATTCAATCTGAATTTCCAAAGCATCTCACTATATCTCACCTTCTGCTCTTCTCAGCATCCCTGGGATGAGGGGAGCAGGCAGTCTTCTCAAGAGCAGGAGACTTGACAGATTTCCACCCCATCAGAAGTCTTCCCTACATCCACTGGAGTCTCTGCGCCAAGGCTGAGAAGGAGGGCCACCAAGATTTCATCTGTGACCTAAAAGGACTTCTCCCAGCCTATTTCTTGGAAAAAGCAATCAGCTCTTCTGCTTGAGGGTTTCTATGCAGACAGCAAGGTAACAAAAGCCAAAAAAGAACAAGCCAAAAATGCAACCCTTCTTCCAGGTGATAATTGCCCAGAAAGTGCACATGAAAGCAGCAGATGACACTATGAACAGAAGCTGGATTTACAGAAAGCATCCTCCAGAGCATCAACATGCAATTCAAAACATTCACAGCACAAATACCACTTTTCCCCCTTCAATCCAATTTCCATTGAATATCTGCAAAATAAGATTCAAACCAAAAGTACGCATACATTTAGTGATGAATTGGGTAAATAATTAGAATGTCCATAGCAGATTAGAACCATTCTGAAAATGACCTTTGTGCGTATTTGGCTTGTTTGCAAGTTTCCAGAGGCTTATGTTATAAAGTCACACAGCCAGGGCCCAGGCATGCCTGTTCTCTGCTTGGCTGGTGGACACGCTGGCAGAGGCAAACCCCCAGGTTTTCCCTGCATGCCTACATCATCTGCCTCAAAACTCCCAGCCCATCAGTAGCGGACAAACAATCTCATCTGTTTCAAGCTAATCTAGTTCAAGTGCCAATAATTGTATTCACTGTTGTTTCAACTAGGCTAACTTTACACACTGTTCCTCAACACAGAATTTTTGCTGCTTTTGCAGAAAACAGCCCACAGCCACCTGCACTTCATAATAGCATCAGCCCACAGATTTTTTGCCTTTCCTTTCAGGAGGTGAAGACATCTGTGTCAAAGCTGTTTTGTCACCTTCAACACAGTTTGTTGATCTGTTTAATCAGGGCCATCACAAGCAGAGAATTAATTTTGCAAGAAGTGAAATCATTTCTCACAGAAAACAAGTGGCTGGGCTGGAGAGGAGAGGGAGGCTGGGGGCATGCAGAGTGTGCCAGAGCAGCTGGAAAGCAGAGGTTCAGAAATCCATCCATCACTCCTGGGATGATGGGCACCTGTCAGGCACCTGCCAGATGTTAATTAGCAAAATTTGCACCCTAACCATTGATGGTAGGTGAAATTTGTTCGTTGGACATTAATCATTACATAGAAATTCAGCAGCCACCACCAACATGCACACACAAGGGGACAGCCTCATTTCTGCCACTGCCCATACCACAAGCACTGAACACATCTCTGGTTAACATGCACACCTTCTCCCATGGGAACTGATGGCACTGGCAGCACATTACCATCAGTTGGGCCACTTGTTTCAATTATCATAAAATGGGCTCAAGCTGTTTGGTAGGATGAGAAGCAGGTGCAACAGGCAGGTAAATTTGTTCTCTGCCATTAAACATTTGTAAGAACAAAAGGTCTTGTTTTGTGGATCAGCAGTTTATGCTTTTCAATAGTCAGATTTTGGCTGCTCATAACTCCTGGATTCACCCCTCCAGCAAGAATTGCATCCTAGAAGCATTCCCTCTGGTTCCTTATTCCACCTTCCTCAGCCTTGGCCTCGCAAGTGCTTTCCTGAGCTCCCTGCTCGTCCCCTCCCTGCTTTTTGCTTCTGAACACACAGACAAGCCCTGGAAGCCCCCACAGCATCACCAGGGAGCACTGGGAGGTCTCTGAGCATCGCTGCTCCCTTTGCTCGGGTCAGGCCTGAGCAGGGACATAGCTGTGCCTGCAGAGCAGCTCCAGCAGGCACCTCAGCTTTCAGCAAAATATTCGACACCAAGGAACCAGACCAGGTACTGGGTTTTAGTATAAAAAAGACTGCATGACAGATGGAGAAGTTAGAGCAAGAATTTTCCAGTGCTGGAAAACCTGCAAAACAAACATGGAAAGTGCCTTGAGTGGTCAAGCCATGGAAGAGCACAAGGAGAACAACCAGATCCACTTAATGCCAGCAGCCACCCATACTTTGAAGAACAGCATGTGTAGTGGGGAGCCTGATCCTCGCTGCTTACAAATAATTCAAGTGGATCATGCTTTTACCAAAAATTCATTTAGAGCAAAATCCCTGAAGCTCTAACAGGAAAAAGAGAGTACATGATGCTACCCACTTCACTGATATTTTATTGTTTGCCATCATTATTTGCAATTTTCCAGGGAGTGATCATTTCAGGTGATTGTGAATGAGGCCATTAACAATCCTCTCTGCAACATTATATTCCTTTTTACAGTCTCATTCCTTTTTCCATCTCAGACCCATCAACTTTAAAGTGAGCAAATCCCTCCAATCTTATGAGACAGAAACCCTCCCTGCTCCTGCCATTCCCTCACCCAGGAGGGCATTGATGTTTCTCACCATTCTGGGCATGGGCACCCAGGGCTCACTGTTGTGGTCACCACAGCCCAGATGCCAGGAAAGGAAGGGTCTCTGATTTCAGAAAAGGAAATGACAGTTATATGATTTATACAGGTGCTCAGTGAGTCAGAAGCAGATGACAAATGCAGGTTCTCCAAGCCCCATCCCAGCATTTTAACCTCTTGTCCCTTAGGGAAAAACACAGCTCTGCGCTCAGGTGGCAATCTTCACAGAAGTCCTTCAGAGCAAGGACCTGCTTGTCACCTCTGCACTGAATTATTTACATACTGAGCAACAAATTCACTGCAAAAAAAGTCTAGCATCAAGATATTCAGTGTCCTTTTGCTGTTCGTTTCCCTCTGAGCTTGCTTTCCTCAAGGTGGTGTCACTCAAGTTCTTGCCGTTATTTGGATCAATAACAACAGATGCCTGATAGCTTGCTTTTGGGCAGTTTGTTTTCACAGTTCTGACCCACCCAAATGCACTCTCAGAAGTGCTCCCCTGCTCCATTTTCTAGCAAGAGAATGTTATAGATGTTTACTGAAAATTTCAAGGAACTGTAGAGGGAAATATATTCCCATCAGTTTTTGAGAGGCATGAATTATTTGCCTTGAAAATACTCCAGTCTCTAGCAAATCTATAACTAAGAAGAAAAAAGACAGAAAGGGAAGATAAATGCCTCCAAACCATCAGCTAGGTACAGAATATGTATGTAAATAATATGCAACAAGCAGCAGATCCGTAACGCCTTGTCACATATGCTATTTATGTGACTGCCATGCTCACTCTGAAGATGCCATGCAAAGAGCCATGCCAGCAGTACTGTGCATATGCTCCAGCTCCCCATAATTTTATGTGGGATTGAGAGTCAACTGCTCTGCTGGGATGAGTTGGTTCCAGCAGAGCTGTGCTGCTTTGCAGGAGCCAAAAACCATGGCCTGAAGGTTTGACAGAAGAGGAAAACACTTCTAAGCTGTGTCACAGAGACACCAGTGACAGCACCCGGGCACGCACAGCCACAGGACCACAAGCACCCATGTGCTGAGTGAGCAGAGGCACATCAGGGACCATGGGCACTGGAGCAGGGTCAGAGCCAGGCAGGACACCCCAGGAGCGCTCAGGGCTCTCCGACACCTGGGAGCCACACAGGCCCTGTGCTCACAGCCTCGTGGCACTCAGCCCTCTGCACAGCCAAGCCCAGGCCACCTTCTCAAAAATAATCAGCTGCCCTTTGGAAAACAGCCTCCCCCTTGTTCTACCAGGGCACAGTGCTGCTTAGACACCCCTCCCATGCAGGAAAATTGTGTTACTACCCAACAAAAATACAACCCCCAGCAAGAGCCTCTCCTGCCTTCCCCCCCACCCAAAGCCTTACCTAGAAACTGCTTCCTCCCACCGCAGCTGAGCCACTTGCACGCACCTCTCACCTCCAGCAAACCTCCCTACCCCTGTCCCACACAGCCCTTTTATCCCTCGCCTGCCCCATCTGCATCATCTGTGCTCATCGAGCGTTGGGACCAAGTCGTGCCACCTGGGGCTGCTCTTCTCCATGGCCTCTTCCAGCCTCGGCAAAGCTTCTTGCACAAGTGGTGCGACAGCGGCTTGGCAGCTGTGAGAGGTCTGGGGACCTGGTTCAGCGGAAGCGCCAATGCTGGGATTGAGTGCCTGTGATTAAGCCTTTGAATGTGAAAAATAGTGTGAAAAGTCCCCGAGAAACAGATATCCTACTACAATTTCCACTTCTGAATGTGAAAAATTGTGTGAAAGGTCTGTAAGAAATAGATACCCTACTGCAATTTTCACAGTTGGGCTCTCAGACACACAACAGGAAGACATTAACAACAGCCCCTAAATAAAATAAGTGTTTTCCAACCAGGAGGCACAAAGTTTGCAGTGCTCAGTGCAGCACAGCCCTGCGTCCAGTTCAGGCTGGGGCTCGGATGAGGAGGAAATCAGAGACTGTGGAGCTGGGAAGCAAAGGATGTCATGGGAAGCCCTCAGTGCTGGTGCTGGTGAGCAGCAGCACCAGGTTCTGCACTTGGACATCTGAGGTGGCAGGGCTGGACCAGGCCCCCGCATGGCACCCGGCCCTCTGGCATCAGCCCCCCGCTCCGCTCAGCGCTGCTTCACCCCTCAGCTCGGCCCCAGCAGCAGTGAGGAAGATGTTGAAGGCGATGAAGACATGTCCGGCCAGAGAGGGGCATCCGCGGAGAGCAGCCACATCGGGCACGTCCCACAGGTGAGGACGCAGGGCTTGCGGGTACGCTCAAACGGCCGCTCACCACCACCTGTCTCAGAAGCCCCCCCAGGTGGGCAGCGGGGTGCAGCTGCTCTTCAGCACCTCGTCCTCTCCCTCCGACACAGCCAGCTGCTCCAGCCAGCCCTGCCCGCAGCTCAGCCCGCGTTTCTGGACCTCTCCTTGCTTCCCCCACAGCACCCCCAAGACCACGACGCAGCCACCCGAAGGCAACGCGCTGCCCACCGCCACCTCCCCGGCCACCAGATCCCCCAGGCCAAAGGTCCCCGAGCTGTCCCCAGCCGTCCCCCCGCCAGCACCAGCACAGCCGCGGGCATCCCGCTCCCTGCTCATCACAGCCTCTGCTCGCTTCACATCGCAACCTCTCCTGGCGTTTAGTTTGCTCTGTTCCAGACAGCCCAGCTCCAGTCCAAACCAGATCAGATTTCCCCTGGAAACCAGCCCAGATTGCTGGGAAATTCTGATACCATCCGCAAATGCTGAAGCTTTCTCTGACCACAGACATGCCCAGATCTCAGCAGCATCAAGGGGTGGTACAGCCGTGACACGGGAAACTGGGAAATTTCACACACTCTTGTGAAATCTTACTATTAATTGGGTTATTGTGGACTACCCAGAAGTCTCAGATTTAATCCAGCAAGTAAGGGAGGTTTTCTAACCATTTGGCAATGTATGTGGGACAGGAAAACGATTTCTTCCCCACATTTCATCTAGTCACCTGAGCACCAAACCTCTGTGCCTTGGAGTGATGAAGTAATGCCAGAGCTGCCTTGGAGAACTTAGAAACAGCCTTAGACATCTAATTCTTCCGGGAGCTCACTGAACTCTTTCTGAGGACACTTTGGGAGACCTTTGCCACATCTCTTCTTTTTTTTGTTGTTATTACCGTATATGCTGACCACTTCCAATTACCACCTCTGATATGTGATTGAAGCTTTCTAGTTCTAATTTAAGAAAAACTCTGCACAAGTCAGGAACAACCCTGGGAGCAGTTTCTCTTCTCTGACCCAACAACCTCTGTCTGACTTCTGAGCTGCCTGAGCTTTCACTGCGCGCTCATATAAATCAGTATTTCCCCAGGACTGACTATTCCAGGAAGATGTTCCTAAAAGTTCTTCCCAAAGTTTCCCCATGGCTGAGGTTTGGTGCAGATGGATTAGATCCCTGTGCTGCATTGAGGGTCAATCCATGTGAGAGAACAGACTAGAGTGCAAAAGAATCTCTCAACTGTTCTTTAAATTAAAAAACAACAACAACAACAACAACAACAACAAAAACTTGCCCCAAAATTATGGAGCTCTGTTGAGATCTTTTCTTTGTATGAGACGAACCTGTGAGTTGGAGTGTTATTTCATGCTATCAACTGGTTTTATGAAAATCTGAATGAGGGCTGAGGAAAGGGGAGGGAAAGAGAAGGGAAATGGCATTTTTAATATTGCTCCTGGAGCTCAGGGTCAATCTTACTTCTGGAGGTTTGGATTTTTGCTTTCCTGCAGACTTTCATCTTTCACAGAAGATAGACTAGGTTATTCAATGTACTCGGAGTTGCCTCTACTAACTTTAAGCTACATATGGCAGCAGTTCCGTGCCATAATCACCAAGGGTGGGGGTTAGATTTTGCACAAGGATGCCTTTTATTGCCTCCTCATTGTGAATCTTGGAGTATGACAGTAAAATTTAAATGATTTAATAGTTCTGCCTTATTCCTGTCCTCCTTGACTTTGTTTCCTTCATTTACGCCTTCAGGTGATGAGCCATTACAGAGCAGCACCTACTCATCCCATTAAAAATCCCAAAGCCTGCAAAATGGGTTACTTTGTACCTCCTGCCCAACACCTCATGAGCTCTTTCATCAGTTTTGCAAATCCCATTGGAACCAGCAGGTGATGCTGAAGCAGAAAACATGGAGTTCGTTCTGCCTGCTATTAGGCTTTTATTTTCCTTCCGTAAAACTCATAAGTGAGAAAAATACTGTGATCTTGGTGGGGGATTTAGAAAGTGTAGGATATAAATGATGACATGTAGCATATGGCTTTGTTCTCACTATCAAGTCAACTCTTCAATCCCCGCAAATACACATGGGATTTTTCACACCTAGCATGGAGTGAGGACACCTGAAAGAAAACAGGAAGATTCCTCTAGCAGAAGGTCAGTGGGGTCTAAGCTCTCCTTGAGCTGACGTTCCCACAGCACTTGCACTTCGCTGACCTCGCTGTGACATTCCTGGTGTGTGACAGACACCACATTTCCCCTTGCAAGTCTGCAGGTGTTGGAGCGAACATTGTGTAGAGCAGCTGGGTTGGGAAAAGAGACTTGTGTTCAGCATCTAACTAGCTTCTAGTGCACTCCTCTGCAAACATAAGGTAGCACAGCAAATGACCCTGTCTAAAGCAAGACGTGATGGTTCTTTTCTTTTCCAAGGCATGCATCAGCAGCAATTTTCTGGGAGTCATTCTGATTTGCAAGAGTCACTGGAAAGTCGTCTTGATGGTCTTCCCTTCAAGCCTGAACATTGCAAGGTTAGCAGTGCTAAAGATGCATCTCTCTGGGACTTTTATTTGCTTTTACTGCTTGAGTTAATCCTGCATCTAAATATTTCAGCTGAGATCTCTGCCTGTGCACAAGATCGTATGCATTAGATAAAACGGAGGAGGTATGTCATCACTGAACATCAACAACAGCCCTTGCTATTGCCAGCATCTGCTGAGAGACACAAATGCTCCAACATCCTTCCCCAGCTCCCCACCACTGGGGGGCACCTGCACGAGCTCCTGCCCATGTCCCACCTCTGGACAGCCGCGGCACACACATCTGGTCAGTCCTGGCCACCTCCAGATGTGCACCCGCCGCATTTCCAAGCCGGTTGACAGCCACCAGCTGCCACCAAGGGCAGCACAGCCCGGCTGGTGCGGTGGCACCCTGGCCCTGCAGACATTGACTCCTGTGACTGGGGCAGTCCCCATCCCAATGCCCGCTTGTCTTCACTGTCACTGCCAGCCCTGTGATGTGCGCAGTGGGAGCACATGGACTGGATGGCTTTTGCCTACAGTTGGTCTGCCGATGTAGCCCCAGGAGGAGTAATTTGTTCTATTCCTCTGCCTGTGCCTTGGTTTTTCCCTTCGCTGGCAGCTCAGGCATGTGATGTGTGCTAATTTTGTTCAGACAAAAACAAAAAATCAAATCAGTAGATTTACCAGAAACATTAAACTGTGGGGAAGAGACACTTGATAGGCAGCCTCCACTCCAGGGGATGGGAAATGCAAAAGATCTTCCTGACAGGCGATGACATTTGCAAGTGTTGCCAAACTTCAGTAGCTGAAGGGGAAGCAATAATCTTTGATATTTCAAGGGAAGATTTAGACACCTTCAGTCCTGTCCCGTTCACTGCCAGGACCAAGATCCAGATGCTCAAGAGAGCATGGAAGTGGGCACCAGCAAACCGGGCAGTGGCTCCCAGCACCCCAGTTTCTGTATATTTGCCACACTGCTTATAAATTGGGAACTGGGGGCTGCCACGAGTGTGTGCACGGATAGGCATGCAAAGGGCGTGCACACACGTTTTCCTCCAGTCCTGCTGGATCTGATGGACTCGCACAGGGAATGTTTCTATCCCCGCATCCCTCACTGCTTTGCCTGCCCAAATCCCATATGTCCTCTTTTAAGGAAGCTCATCACTGTACCCAGGTACCTTCCACATAACGCTAACAGTAAAATCTGGTAGTTTTCAGATCTGTAGGATACCCTTATTTCCAGCACTGAAATGTACTGGGCTTAATGGTTTTTCCCTGATGAATATATTTGTGAAGGTTTTAGTTCCTGTTGTTTTCCTTCCCCTGAGAATTTAGTTCAGTCGAAGTACACTGATTTCTCTGAAAACACATACATCATGAGGACACAAACAGAACAAAGAAAGACCACAAGTTCAAAGAGAATTTTCACATCCCCTTCTTATCTCTAGGTCAATCTTATACGAATTCCACCCAAATTTATATGTAGTTTCAGGCAAACTTACACAGCCTTTTTCCTAGAAAAACATGATGCCACTAACATTTTCTTGAAAGCTCCAACTAATAAGAGCCAAAACCCTGGGTAAGAGACACGGTGACCTTGCTGGAAAGCAAATAAAGGTGGAACAGAAACATCCAAAGTCCTCCACAGTATCCATCTGTGACATCGGCTATTTCAGCTGCAGAAAACATCACCTCTGGCAAGCAGATGGCATGATGGAAAATCAATTTCTAGGAAAAAGAAAGAAAGAAGGAAAGAAGGAAGCAAGGAAGCAAGCAAGCAAGGAAGGAAGGAAGGAAGAAAAGAAGGAAGGAAGGGAGGAAGGAGAGAAAGAAAAAGAATATTTGTTTTCATTCTAAGAAATACCAGCTGCAGCTGCCGTCCTCGAGGAGTGTGTTGAAAAATCATTTCCTAGTTAGCTGGGGGGCTGTTGGGTTTTTTGCTCATTAACAGCGAGGCGCAGCCAAACTAATGCGAGGAGCGGAATCGGGCCGGGCATGCGAAGCCCTCCGCAGCCGGAGGAGCCCCACGGCTCTGCTGCTCCAGCCCTCAGGGAGTGGGGCAGCAGCTGCCTGCACACCCGCACGCCGGTGCAATGGCCGAGGGCTCTTGAGAGGCAGCCGCAGCTTCGGGAGCACTGAAACCATTTGTGGCAGCTGCAGAAGCCGGCACCAAACACACTGCGTTAAAAATGAGCCCTGCTAGCGCTGCAATAAACACGCACAGCAGTGACTTCCAGCTTCTTCCCCCTGCAAAGCTACAGTCATCCACTTCTTCCTAGCCTGTCTGCAGCCCATCATTGCCTTTGTGCAGAAGGGTGCTCCCTCCATGTGGACCTGCCAGCACCATCCTGTCTCTTCCCACCCCAAAATGACACAAGGACCTTTGCCATCTTCAGCAGTCCCCAGCCACGGGCGCACCCGCAGCCAGCTCTCCGCTTCATCATAGCCCTCAATGAGAGGGTGGATTTAAGAAGCACAGGAGACCCTGGGGAAGGCATTTAGGAAGCCATGCTGCGGGTGCCTCTCTCAGCTCCCAGATCACCCTCCAGGCCGTGGATCAGCCCAGGAGCACAGCTGAGCGCCGCGTGCCCCCCCGGCCCCACACACGCCAGCTCTCTGCAGATGCTGAATGAGTTCCCTGCTGTGACAGACCCTCATCTCTGGGATGAAACACAGGCAGCTGTGCAACCCTGCAGGCACAGCAAAACACAGGGGCACCAGGGTTTAGATGAAGTCAGATCGGTGACATCAGCCGTGCACAACTGCAAGCCCTCTCGCTGGGTCAGGCTCACCCGTTGTGACATCCTGAAGCCTGCCCTAAGAAGCCAGCTTGGTCCAAGCCTTGGAGCTCCCCGCTGAAATTCTGCAAGGGCAGAATCTATTCATTAGCCCTGCCTTGCCACCCTGGAGCTCACTCTCCCCTAGAGAAGAGCGCTGATTTACCTGGGACTCCACCGAGGGCTTCAGACAGGGATGAAGATGCCCAGGATCGTATCTCCTGGGGTCACGCATTGTCCCCAACCCTGCTGAGGGACATCTCTGAGCTTTTCCCGACCCAGCCAAGCAGCCCCTGCTTTGTCTCAGCTTGCTATCCATCCCCTCAAGGGCATTATGTGCTTGAAACGTGCCACACATCTTTTTTTTTCCTGGGTAACTCCTGGTTTTGTCTTTTATGTGCAAAGTGAATCTCACTCAGCTCTGAATCATAACCTCATGCTCTCCCTTCCAAATTCCTGTCTTTCAGCAAGAGCAGTGCACATGTCTCAAGGTTATTCTTCAGATCATGCATTTATTTGGCTATGGGCTGAATATTTAGGTGGACTGTTCAGAGGATTTCATCCTTAGATGTTAACATGCAGCTGCATAAATACAGCTCCTAATTTTTCTCCTTTTTTTTTTTTTTAATGAAATCCGTAACGTCTGGGGACAGCTGTTGTCCCTGTGACTGACCCTTTCTGAGAGTACAGCTGTATTTTTCTGGCCTGTGTTCTTTTTTCCTCTTCATGCAATATTTGTGTCCTGAGAGAAAACAACAGATCAATTTTCCTTTGTTATGTTCACTGCACATTTTTGGAGATTTCTTACAAAATTCACCACACTGTTCCACCCTGTTTATCTGAAAGGTTGCGGGAACTTTAAGCATCATTAGATCTTTGACAGGAATTATTTTTGCCTGCAATTTGCCGTCCCTGCTTGGAGAAAAGCCTGGAATCAAAGGCAGATGAGCTGCCCCGGAGCTTGTTAGCTGTGTGACTCTGTGCCCTCTGCGCAGCCCACATCAACAGCTCACCGAGGGCTTCTGAAACCTCCCGATGCTTTGCGAGAGAGCCCCGCACCCCAAGCCCTGCTACAGGACAGTCCTCGCTTCGCTGCCCACAGCTGCTCCAGACCATGCCTCCCAGCTCATATCCAGCAGTTTTTTCCAACACCAAAGACCTGGTGGGAAAATCCTTCCCTCACTTCTTAGTACGTTCCATGTTTTACGTAAAAGCTGCCCAAACCCAACTGGATATGAGCACGTCCAATACCACTGCTGAAAATAACAGATCCTAGTTTGCCATCGATCCCTCATGCTCTCCCAATCCCCTCCCTTCTGCTTTGCCTGCAGAGAATGTCACTGAAACAAGTTTCCCTGTTCTTTGTCATATGTTCTTAAGAGAGAGCACTCGGGCATTAAAATCATCGGCTACCATGGACTAAAATATCTCCTGTTTGTCATCTTGGAAGAAATGACCTTAAAAGACTTGTTCATTGATTCACTCCTACTATCACTGGGTCACTGCCAAAACAGCATTTAACCTGAAATAATGTCTTACATGTGAAACCAGAGGGAAGATAAACCAGACAACTTTTTATGCTATGCTATAACTATGTTTAACTTGAGAAATTAATTAAAAACCTTGGAAGCCCACAGAAATGTCACGAGCATTTGCTTGCACACCCAGACGGGTCAATGCCTGCGTCCCAGTCCTGACTCCACCTGGAGGGGGTCACCTCACCTTCTCCCCATGTCTTGCTCTCCCCTTCTTCACGGTCAGGGCATGAAAGGCTTCTCTACCCCATAGGGACAGCCCAAAAAAATTCAGGTGAGGCTTTTGATGGCCAGCTGAAGAGCGCTGCCCAACGGGCACACCGTGCCCTTGTTATCATTGTGCCCAGCGCGGGGCCACGGGGTGGCAGGTGACCGGGTGGCTTCACGGGGCCACCCCCAGCCCAGCGGCAGAGGTTTGCTTTGGGGGCTGAGCACCTCCAAGGTGCCAGGAGCCTCTGTCAGCCACCCCCATAACACACTGCTCCCAGCAGGAGGGACTCAGCCAGCAAGACCCAAGCGGCAGCGGCAGCGCGTCTGCCCAGGGGATGCGGAGATGCGTTACTCAGATCCTCCGACGCCGGTGTGTTTGTGGCTGGGTTGAGTCAGCTTCGCTGAGGATTTATCCAAACGCCTTCTTGGATGGAATACAGCCACTCATAGACTACACCATCATTTTTGAATCATTTATTTTTTAATTTTCTTTTTAAATTTGTTCCTTTCAATTGAATCACACCCTCACCCATAACTTTTTACAGATTACAGCATTGTGGGGAAAAAAAAAAAAAGAAAAGGAAATTCAATTTTACAGCAAATAATACGGCAAGAGGCTTTATCACCTGAAAAGGACCGTGCCATCATGGCCAAGCCCCCAGCAGAGCTCCCACCGAGGGGTGATGGTCCCCCGGCCCACCCCCGGCCCCGCCAGCCCGCTGCACCCTGCACCGTTTCGGGCAGCCTCCTCACTGGCTTAACCCAGCTGCCGTGAGAAACTGTGTCAAACGCTTTGCAAAACATCAGGTGTTTTCGACCTGCCTAATAGCCACGACTAAGCTACTGAATTCAGACTTCTTCTAAAGACCTATGTTTCATAGACCCATTAGTTTTATTCCTAGCCTTGAATTCTTCATCAATTGAATTCCCTTTCACCTGTTCTATTATTTTGTCTATGATTACTAGCTTGTAGTTATCTGGGACGTAATAACAGCCTTTTTAAAATATAAACTAGCCTTTTCTCAGCTTTTCTGTTGTTGATTAAAAATGAACATCTGCAGACCTCAATCTTCTGAGCCAGCTCTTCTGAGACTCTCAAATACAAGTTACATAGACACTGATTTCTAAGTGTACCCCCTGACAACATAGATATAATTTACTACTCTGCTGATTAAGGATGGAATGGGAAAGATTTTACTGCCCATTAGGGATTTAAAGCACATCGTTCTGTCTTTCCAAATGCCACAAAGAAATACTGGCCAAATATTATTGCACTGATTGAGCCATGTCATCCATTGATGAACCCACCAGCTGGTACCTTTTTTTTTTTATGTTCAAAGGTATGTAAATTTTTTGTCCTTACTCTTGATAGCCACAGGTTCCATGTTCTTTTAATAATTGTCCTTCACCAGCTGACTAAGCTTCATAATTTCTGATATACATTTGCTATCTAGTCTCTTCTTCAAACTACTGCTTTTCTCTTATCTTTTTAATATCTGCTCTGACTTGGCTCCTGAACATGGGAGATCTCTAGGCAAAGACTTCTTTATGAAGAAGTCCAAGGGCTTGCCCAAGTGATGATCTCTGCCTAAAAATTCCCGACATTCACCCACCCTTTTCTTAGCTCCCAGCCAGTTCCAAGCGCAGTTTTCCCCAGCCCTGCAGAGCTGGCCCTTTGGAAGCAGCCGTAGGACCATATGGCCGTAACGATGACGATATTGATGAAAATGCACACGAAGCTGCCCTTGGTCAGCCTGTATTGCACGTAATCAGGCTCTGACCAGCAGTTCCTAGGCAACCACAAAATTCCTGTCCAACAATGAGGTCCAGAATAGGCTTGGGGTTTGTTTTGGTCAAAATACCTTTTGTGTTAGAAAGTTATTAGCTATTGTTATGATAAATCCTTATGGTGTTTTAATTATTGGATGTATAGGACTTCCAGAAGAAGTCACCCTCAGCACCCCTGCAACGACGGCGGTTTTCTTTCTGCAGATCCCCAGCCCGCATAGCAGAGCCTCAGCACCTGTGGGGCACAGGACCCCTCACTCGGGGGTCCTCGCTGGGGTTCGTTAGGCAGCACACGGATCCGCGTTCGTTCTTCACTCCTCCAGCATGATGCCAGGGAGCACATTTCATACCACAGCTACTGATACATCTGCTTTCAGAGCAACACGGCCATTCCTTGGGCTGGACGAAACCCCGGATCTCTGCATGTCCAAGCCTTACATTGTCTGTGAATCAGAGATTCAACCCATGCTTCCTTTGGAAAAGGGCTTGTTCAGCCCAGCAGGCAAAAAGCAGGACAAAGTATCCCTGCTATAGCCCTGCTATAGCCCCGCGGAACCAAAACTCAGCTTCTGCTGTGGTATTCCAGGTAAGTGACCAGTCCCGAAATCCTTCTTACCCTAAACAACCCATAGCTTTGTTTACTTGCTAAAGGATTCAGTTCCAAAGGTGGAGATGTGAAGATTGCTCTGCAATGCCTCAGAGCACTTCCCACTATTAGAGCCGCGCGTCCCCAGAGCAGCGCATTTGGAAGGCAAAAGCCGGTGTGCTTCTGAATTCAGCACAAGGTTATTTATCTAAGCGGAGAGCAATAATAACACGGCACAGATTTCATTTCCTTTCAGCGCATAAGAACTCTGCTGAGCGAAGGTGAGATTAAATAATACAATAGATAGAAAGAGAGCAAGGCAAAGGAAGGTTTTAAAGTCTTCTTCCTTTGCCAAGAGTTATGAAAACCTTACAGGAGCCTTCACAGCTAAAGCTCCCCAGATATCTTCAGCCTCCCATGGAAGATGGCCCCGCTGCTCCCCGTGCAGACTCACCGCCTGCCTTCAGCGGTGGCCCCGGCAGGACCTTGCCTCACACCGATGGAGCTAACAGGATGTAATATGGACCGCTTTGGGGTTTGCCACTCCAGCCATTCACCCAGCTTCTTCATTATACTGCAAAATTGTTTTTTTTTTTTCTTTCAAACGTCAGGGCAAAGGCACTGCTTGGTTCTGGAGGGCGATGGGCAGTGTAAAGGAACCCAAATTCTTGATACTGTTCCCAGCAAAACATAGCGGTGTGCTGGCATGGGCTTTGGGGACGCAGCACAGGGACCACGGGCCTCAACAAAGTTGAGTTCAACGAAGCACTTAGCTATGTGCTGAAGCACATCTCTGGGCAGGAAAAAAATAGAGGTGAGATTTAAGCAAGAACATTCAGGCTTCGGCAGGGTGGGCAGCTGAGTCCACCCAGGGCTGACAAACCGCGCAGCAACTGATACGCACAGAAGGGGAAGGAATATGCAAGCAAGAAGCACAGAAGGAGGAGTGACATTTTGGCACTTTATTGCAATCAAAAAGCTGGGTTTTGGCTGTGCATCATGGCTTCACTTTCAGCCAATACAACAGAAAATGCCATGCCTCCTGTGCAAGCTGCGGCAAGGGCCCATCAGTCTTATTTGAAGCCAAAATGCTCCTTATCGCCAAAGACTTCTTGCGATCTGAACATAAGCCAAGAGCTGCAATGAAATGTAGGACTTAATTATGTCTGACAAAAGCAAATCAATTAAAGGCTGTTTCACATCTGTGTCATTTGATCGGGGGTTCTGCTTTATCATTTCTTCTCCGCTCCCTTGCAGAAATCTAAATATTTATAGCCAGGAATTAGGTCAAAGCCCTGAAATAAGTAAATGTTTGTTGCTCTGTGCAGGAGACAAGGAAAAATTCAGATTGTTAAACATGAAGCAAGAACCACATTAGCTCTCAAAACGGGCAGGTAAGGCCTCCACCAGTGAAGAAAGCACCACCCCAGCGTGTGCTGTACCTGGGTGGCCTGAGCTCTGCAGGAGCCGTGGGACTGAACCAGGGAGCACCCAGAACAAAGCTGTTTGATCCACAGAGCCACTGCCCATCTCTGGGTGTTTTATTTCTCCGACATCCATTAGATCTGCTTTTAAAACTGCTGTTTGAAATGGCCCTTCTGGAGGAGCTCAGGGACTCTGCAATTCACTGGTATTGAAGTTCCCAGCTTCAGACCTCAGGATCTGTGCTTGCAGCACCGGTTTGGGCAGGGAAAGCTCTTCCCTGCTGCTGGGCTTGCATGCAATAAAATCCCTCTGCTCCCACCCCTCCGTGCTTCCTGGGACCTTCTTTCACTTCAGCATCCTTGACCCCCATCATCCAGCCAAAGCGATAGAAAATCTCACAGTTTAATGAGTAGTTATTTACTAGGCCTAACTACGAGCCCCGAAACAACCAGATTTAGTTTAATGTACAGCGGTGCTAACGCTCGTGTGTTTGGTGCAAGAGCCCATCCAGCGCACGGCCCTGGCCACATGCAAGGCACTGCGGGAATCAGGACCACGTCTGTGCGGCCGCAGCAGCACCGCTGCAGCTTCGACCCCCACCTGCTGTGTCCCCTCGTGTTCCACATCCAGGTCTCCTCGGTTACTTTTGAAAACTCAGAGGCAAAAAGTGAGAAAACAACAGGGGTTTTTTTGATGACTAGTAGCTATTATTTCCCTGTATACCTAACCATAAGTTCTGAATTAAATTGGGCAGAATACTTTTAAAAGAATTTATTGATATGTAATATTTATTACTCCTCACACCATTCAGGGATTGTCTTTCTCATATACTTTTTCTTGACACTTCAATATTTGTATTTGTGTTAAACTATTTACACTGTTCTAGGGGATCTTCTACCGTCAATCTTTAATAACTTGCTTGCAACAAAATTATTTCCAGCACAGTTTTTAATCCTACAGCATGGACTCCGGTGCAAGATACTAAAAGCTGACAGTAATGGTTGAAGCTTTGGACCCAGAAGTCCAGCAGGAAGGATCATCATGCTCTGAAAGACTTTTAGGACCTGACATAAGTACAGATCAAAACCCAAATCACACTCTGTCTTCCGGCTTTTATCTTCAGCGAGGAGCTGATGGCACAAACCCTGTAGTTGTGCTGCTGCCAGGGCACTCTCCAAGTGCAGAACTTTGCTCCACAGCATTGTGGGGGAAAAGGTGTTGAACCAGCTCCAGGAAGCTGCTGGTTACTCCAAAGGAAAGGAGAGCAGCGTCTTGTGAAGCCCCAGCCCTGTGTCCCAAATACACCGCCAAAATCACCTGGAGAGGTCAGTATTTTCTGCATCGCTAGGGTTTGTAATGTGCAGAAGATGGTGGCCTTTTGAAGCAATCTCTTTGCTAAGGTTATTCTTTCACATTACAAAAGGAAAAAGCAACCTAAACTTAAGAAAACCTATCTTTGTAAATGAACCTCAAATGAAATTAGCACTCAATCCTTCTGAAGCCACCCACAAAGGCAGGAAAAAATCCATTATTCGCGTGGCTTTAATTCCAGCTTCTCAGAGCTGAGGTCACCTTTTATTAATCGCAAATGGTCTCTGCATTACGCAATGGGCTAAGAGGTAAAAGCTGTGTTGCCTGGTACTTCTTCTGTCTTCCTCTGGAAATAGCCAGCCCAAAGATAAACAAAACCCTGTCCTCCCCCCGGCAGTAACCACAGCCGCGTCCTGCAGCCGCAGGCTGGCATTTCCCAGGGGGGAGACGCTCGAGGCTCTCGGAGATTGGCCACTTCAGAGCTGCCTCTCTGCCCAGCACACATTTCTGACCACCTGCCTCGAAGCACATCCATTTTGTAATATTTTTTTAAATTACATTTCTTTTCTCAGTAAATAGCTCAACTCACTGCAGGAGAAAGAAAGAAACTAAGTGCTGGGGGCTCCAATAGAAACACTTTTGGTTGCTGCCACGCTGGAGCCACCGGGGTTAATCAGAGCCGCTTCCCAGGCTGTTCCCGTGCTGGGAGATGGTGACCAACTGGCTGATTGCTGGGTTTAGCTTATATTTTTGTGATTATTTCAAGAGTTTTCCCTTCCCACCCTGCTATTCGTTCCTGATGCTCCTGGGGGACAGGGTCCCCGCAGGACACATCGTCCCCATGAGTGCCACCTCCATCGAGGTCCTGCTGCCCTGGGCAGGCACCACCAGCCCCTGGGGTGCTGGCCCCCCACTGACAGCCCACAGGGACATTCCCTGACTTAGGGCTGGAAACGGCACAGCGAGGCACGAACCACAACCATGCTCACAGCGCAGGAGGAACGGGACGGACCCATTCTGCAGCTCTTTTCCTTTCTGTACAAGGACAGTCCAGCAAAGCCTTTTCAGACCTGCAACTTGAATGCCGATACATTCAGACCAGGCTTGGACCAAGGTTATATTCGGATTAAATATAATTCATCAATAAAACAAGTCATGAGAGATGGCATATACACCAACATTTTATGTTCCTAAAGCCAGATTGGAAGTCTTCCAGAGCAAATATCCCAGTTCTACCAAAGTGAGAGAACTTTCCTCTTAGAGACATCTAAGCAGGATCCAATCCCTGATCCCTTTCATCACACGCTCCCCAAGCCATAATCTAGTGCTGGGAATAATTGCCTGGGAATGGGGCAGGGAAAACTTCAGAGCAGCAGGCTCTGCTTCAGCTTCAGCAGCATCCCAAGCCTGGGAAGATATTCCTGCTGCATCCCCAGGTAGCTGTCTTACAGACGGGCTCACATCAGAGGCTGTTCACAGGCCAAAAGCCAGGAGAATAAATCAGACCTTCCCCTTCCAGCCGCACAGACATGCCTGGCTCTGCCCTCGCAGCCTGCTGGCGGCGGGGCTGTCCGTCACCTTCAGCTCCAGCCCCTCCGTCACCTTCAGCTCCGGCCCGTCACCGCTGCCTGCAGCCTGTGCATCAGGGAAACTTCAGTTGGAGCCTCACCGAAATGATCATCCTGGTGGAATAATTCTATCTGTGTCGAGCTAATTCCTCTCCCAAGAGCCTGGCAAATATTAAGTAAAGGCGACGCAGCGTGCTTTGTCACCCAAATGCATTGCACTGGGCTCACACTAAATGAAACCAGTGCTGACAGCGTCACTCTCTGTTCCACATGTGTTCTGCCTCCATTTATTTTTTAAAGTGCCGAGTGGAGCGGGATTTATCTGCAGGCAGGAGCCCCCCCGACACCCTGCCCATCTGTGCGAGCCAGCGTGCGGCCAGGGGGCACAGAAACGGGAGCGAGCAGGGGCTCGTGAGCGAGCGGGGGCTCGTGCCCAGGCCACCTCCCCGGGGATGCTGGACACAGGGGAATCAGCACGGGAGAGAAGCGCTGCGAACGTCCCGGACGCAGCCAGCAGAGCTGAGGTGCCTTGGCAGGTCCCAGCTCCACAGGGACTGTGTCCCCTCTGCTCTGCTGTCCCCTGGCAGCCCCATTTTACACCCACTCTGCTCTTCCTTGAGTTTTTTTGCGAATGACTTGGGCAAAGAGCCGTGGCCGATGCACGAGCTGATGCTGCAGAGGAGGCGGTGGAACACGCTACGGCAAAAAGGAACTGGGAGGGGGAAATAAAGACACAGGTTCTTCTCTTTCTCAGGTGCATATCAGCAATAAGGGGTGCCTGCTTTATTTGTGCCAACAGTAAGTGAGCACTCATGGAATACAAGTAAGGTGGTTGGTCCTTTTTTAGCTCCGAGCTAAAAGGTCTCTTTTATACCACTAGAAATCTTTCAAGGGAAGAAACCAATTTTTTCCCCTCTATTCATCTCTCTATTGTGGCATTTTCCATCCCTTGTAATTTACAGCTTTCTCCATCCCAGCAGGATTGAAAATTAGCTCTGCCACCTTGTCCGTGCGAGAGCATTGTACATCTGGCAGCAACACCAATTGCCCAATTTTCTTCAATAGTTAACTCCTCTGCCAAGAGGAGCAGAATGATTTGTAGCCATGCTGCCTATGTATCTTCTGATTTAATGTATTCCTCTGTCCTTGTCTAGCACTGTCCCAAACAAACGAAGGTTGGTCCCTAACAGGTGGTGCTGTCTCCTGCAAGAAATGCTGCAGCCCTGGGGTGACACCTGGGGGGAAACATGGTGTGAAAAGGGATAGGCAGGAGTATGTGTGTGTTGAGGTTTTAGAAGGGGAACAAAGGGTAACTGATGGGAGCTGGGAAAGGAAAGACTGAACCCGGCACCAGCATCGAGAGCGTGGAGGAGGATTATTGACTGCAAGACCACGAGTGCCAGGCAGTGGGCAGGAAGGAACAGCTGAAGGTCGTGGGCAGGCAGATGATTTTCCCAGTCCAGTGTAAATCCAAATTCACCCAGGGTTACGCCGAGATCACTTTGTCCCCAGTATAACCCCAGAGCCAGGCTGAGCCCACAGGGTAACCCCAAATACCCTTTTAGGAAGCAGACTGGTGCGCGCATGCTGCAGGGGAGCTCTTTGTGCCTCTGCCTTTGGCTTTTCTGTGGGAAGTTAAAGCACAAGCTGAGCCTCACGTGCTGGACGCCGGCACCAGGCTGGGACAGGCTGGTTCCCAGGCGTTCCCAGCTCCCAGGGCTTCCTGCCAGCAGCGCAGCTGGGCACCGTGTCCTCCAGCAGCCGCTGTGCCCACACCAGGGAGACGAGGACCTGCAGGTCTCTCCAGGAGGAGGGGCGTCAGCCCCTGAAGCCTTAGTTTGTCCCCCTAGAACAGCCCGTGATGCATGCAGAGACCTGAGCCCTCCCTTGGGCTGGTTTACATGTTTTTATACACAGGAAAGCAGCCATGGAAATGCCAGGTTTCCTACTTAAATAGGAGCAGCTAATGAGATATCCCGCAGAGATGGGCAAGGGGGCTGTATGGGGATACCCCAAGGTGAGCTGGGATCATTGGCTCCATGGTAAGATATCTAGAAAAAAATGGCAAGGAGGAGCCAAATAACCATGGGGGTGCTGCTATTTCAGGCTCCTTCCTGCTCCCAAAGCCATCTGAAGCCAGAAGCATTGCACCCAGAAGGCTGTTATCAGCTTGCATACAGTAAGGCCATTTCAGCTAATTAATCCCCTCTAGAATCTGAATTAGCATCTCTTAGCAAGAACAAATCACTCCCGATTCCTGGTTGCTTACAAACAACCTGCCAGTGACCCCGGAGCTTTCAGGAAGCCTGGGAGCGGTGCGGCCCCGCCTGTCCCGAGGGACTCGCCGGCCGGACACGACCCAGCCTTGGGAAACTGCTCTGCCTCTTATTTCACTGCTGGCGGGTGGGAAAACGAGACCTTTCCTAATCCCCAGGAGGCAAGTGGCAATATTTATGGCACCACCTGGTAATTAAACTCTTTGTGATTTATCCTGCCTTCCTCTTCCAGACATTTGACAGATCTGTACAGATTGACAAGTTAAGTGGATGCAGCAGATCCCCGGTACACCAACACCGTGAGGACCAAGGGCCTCCGCTGCCCCCGGCCTCGCGGGCAGGAACGGGCACCCAGCACCGGCCTCCGCGACCGCTGCCTCCCTCTTTACAGCAACTCGTGCCTTTAGTCTAAGCCTTTTAATCTCTCCTTCTTGCTGCTCTAACCTAATTACCTCACTCTTATTTAATTCTGAAAAGTGCTTTCGGAAGTCTTTGTTTGTAAAAAGTGAAGTGACGTTCTCTTCGGTGCAGCGAGATGCTCTCCCATGCCAGAATAGCTCTTCCTGTTACGTCGGAAGGTGCTGAGGGGCTGGTCCTGCCTCAGGAGGGCTGGGCAGCAGTGAGGGCATCAGAAAAAGCATCCTTTAAAGCTTTTGTTTCCATTTATAGGCTCTTCACCGCAACACAACCTGTCACCTACCGGTACCAAATCATCTCCTAAATGTACATTGCAGAGGCTGTACATCTGCTGGGAGCCCCGGTTTCCACACCACATCACAGGGCTGGGCTCTGCCTGGGTCTTCTCAGCAGCATCCTCTCTGCCTCCCCATCACCGGTGGGTTTTTTAAGTAAACCAGTCTTTGCAACTGGATTTCTTCTATTTTAGAAAAGGCAACAAACAGTGCCACAAAACCTAGCTCTGTAATTACGGAAACACTTGACTGTTAATCACGGCTTAATTGTTTTGTACCTTTTGTTAAGTCCTGAACTACTCAGATGGTGATAATTCTTGTCATTAATGTATGAACCTTGGGGCAACATTATTCTAACATCTTAACATTTGCGCTCTCTCGTTTGAGAACAGCATCAAATATGCAGAACAGAAGCCAGGGTGGAAATGAAAGGCCTCATTGGAATAGCAAATGTTCTAATCAGAGCTAACGATCTCCCTCCCGCAGCCGCAGAGAACAGCTCCGGAGCCGGGATTGGCACCGCTCTTACCCCGCGTAACATCTGTGCATCTTCTTCCCCAGACTCCCGCGATCTCCATCTCCCAGCAGCAGCCTGCCTCGTGCCAGGGTAGGGCAGCACCCCGTAGTTGGTTGTTTGGTTGCCCATCAGCAAGGACCAGCTGCATCACAACCTCTGGGTTGAACACCATGAAGGAGGGAAGCCAAGCTGCATAAGACGCAGCAAGGAGGTGGGAAGGGGACATCTCTGCTAGACGGGCAGCTCTGTGGGCTCCTTGCTCACCACATCACGCCCTCTTCCCTTTCACGATGACAAAAAGAGAGGTCCAGGAGAGGCATCTCTTTCCCTGCATCCCAGACACGACCCCTCCACACAAGCCCTCCCAGCACCGAGCATGCACTGAGTTATTCAGGAAGCTCTGAAGCCACAATGTTCTTGTCCACGTCCACTGCCGCAGACAAGAGTCACCTGCACGGGGTCCTGGTGGCCCTGCAGATCTCCAGCAGCCATGCCAGAGACAACAGATGACACTGCCAGACCGAGGGTCTTTTTGTTAGCAACTTCGCTCGCTCTTGCAGGGAATATATTTTCAGCTGCCCTTGTACTTACGCTTCCTTTCTCCAAAGCAACAGGCAGCAGCTTTTATCAGAAAAATCTGCAGGGCATGTATGGTCAATGGCTTCTTAATAACATTTTTAGCATCATGTTCCCAAAGGCTCATGTTAAAAAAAAATAAACAAAATAAAAAAAGTGGAAAAACTAGAGCAAAACAAGTGGCTTGTGCATGGTCTGCTTGGATTGCTTAATAATTCCCCCAGTGAAAGGCACCGCAGGGGAGCGGTAGGGGCAGCGCTCCCAATTACACCCTGTCTGTCCTTCTAATAAACAAGAAAAATGAGGCTATTGCTGGTAGTCGCCAATTCCAGTGCTACTTAACTACCTGTACTTACTGCATGTGGCTGTTATTGTGGTTTGAAAGACCAGCCCCTGACTCACGAAGCTCAGGTGAAAGCGCATGGGAGGGTGAATGCCTCCCGTGCCGCAACTTCCATTCGGGCTCTCAGTTCCTCACGGGAACGCTCACAGGAGTCAGACGCTGAGCTCGAGCTCGCGAGGTTTTGCCAAGGGAAAGTCTGGATCTGTCCCGGATCAGCAAAATTTGCAGCTGTCCCTGTGCTGGCTCAGTTCACTCGCAGCAGATCAGCACAAAGCCGGTAGGCTGAGATGTTTCCAAGCAAAAATCGCCCCAAACCGGTGACCGGGCACCAGGACGCCTGTGATTCTCCCCTGTGATTCTCCGGCCCAGTCCCCAGCTGGTCCCAGCTCGGGGGGAGCACCACGGTGGGAAAGGCGCTCTGCAGCCTGGGACAGCGAGACCCGGCAGCTTTGCTGTTGTTTTGCAGGACCTGGAGGGGACACTGAAATTGTCATTGCTCTTTTGATTCATAATATGGTCTCTACGGGAAGGCCATGCAGCAATGCACAAATAAAGTTTATTGTAGCTGATTTCTCCCCCGATTACAGTAAAAATCCTGCAGACACACACGACCTCTGCACCTCGTATCAGGGGACTGCTTCTGACTGCTCTCACAATTTTTAGTGTTTCAAATATTTCACGTTTACGTCCCTTAGCCTGGATTCAGAGATATGAGAGTAAGGAATAATGAAGAAAAAAGCCAGTTTGATGGAAAATAACTTTAAGCTTTCCTTGGAAAGGAGTTATCTATCATTTGTACTGTGCTAAGCAAGCAAGGCATTGTGTTACTCAGCCCTTTTAGGAAAATTAAAATGCTATTGCTACTCCAGCTCTGCTGCAGTGAAAGCTGACACCGTTACTTACTAATAAGCTTAAGGGATTTCACAATTTCATTGCAACTCCCTCAATACCTGGACGTTTCCCCAGTCTCAGTCACAGGTACATGCCAGGGTTACTTCACGCAACTGAGAA
Source organism: Anseranas semipalmata (assembly GCA_013399115.1). Classification (NCBI taxonomy): domain Eukaryota; kingdom Metazoa; phylum Chordata; class Aves; order Anseriformes; family Anseranatidae; genus Anseranas; species Anseranas semipalmata. The sequence continues at coordinate 113,650 of VXAA01003386.1, read as the reverse complement.
CAGTAAAATTAATTTGCAAATTGAATGAAAGCCCAGAAATCTGTCAGGAGTAGCTCCCCCGGGCCAGGCTGCTGGCGATGTTCAGCAGAGGAGCTCCCCAGCCTGCTCTAATCCTGCTTTCATGCTGCCCACTTTGTCAGCTCTTCACCTGCTTATGCAAACAGGGATATATATTTTGGGGTAAAAAAGGTTATTTGTGTTCCGTGCTGCTCCAGCACTGCCCCCCTCTGCACAGGACTGGCCGGCCGATGCCCGGCTCTCCCCACCCACAGCAGGGCTGCTGTAGGTGGGAAAGGGCACAGGAGAACCAATTTGCCATGGGACATAACTTGTTTTTACAGCAGCTTGTGGTATTTTTCACTCTCACCCCAGAGAGGGAGGAAACCACTTTCTTCAGCAAAGAGCAATTGGAAAAGAACCATAAAGCATCTGTACCCAAACCAGACTATTTTGATGGCTTCACGGAGCAATTGCCTCCATGGGAGGTGACTCCCACGTTTTTGTGGTCCCCTTTTGCTCCCACCCTGCTTCTGGCAAATTGCCTGCAGGGTGCAAGGCGAGTTATCAACGCTCGCAGATAACCAGGCCGTTTGTTTTCACCACAGTAATTGCACATGGAGATTAGAAACCTAATTGAATATCTGATGCAGATGTAAGCCATTTTTTTGTTTTGCTTGTTTTAAACAAGGACACACCTTGCCCTGCGCAGCCTCTGGCATCTGCTGAGAGTCTCTCATTGTCACCTCCGAGTCTCCTCCGGATCGGGAGCGGGATGTATCCTGCAGGCTGCTCCCACCCACCAGTCTCTGGGGCTGGTAATTGCAGGACAGCACAGAGCTTGCCCAATTAGCTAATTCTGTTAATTCAAAGCATCTCAGCGAGGCACACATGTAATCTGACCTGCCCTCACTTTGGCGAGTCATTTTATGGATTCATTGATTTGTTTTCCAGGGTGACAGGAACCAAGAACTGGCCGAGGAGACCAGCGAGCGCTTCCCCCTTGCCGGGCCGCGTGTGCTCGCTGGGCCCCTGGGGCTGCGGAGAGGCAGGGGCTGGCCCAGGGACGCCCCCTGTCCTGCTGCAGAACACACTCAGCGGCCTCCGCTGCTGCCTTCAGTGCTTGTGGAGTTGGAGAAGTTCGAAAAATAGGTGAGACTGGAGGAAAATCTTGAGTGGCAGCTTCTTTTTGGTGTCCCTCTGCTATGCGTTTTGTGACATCCTTATTTATATCTCACATATCCATGCAACGCTATAAATGGCACCTCTTTCACTTTATGTCTCTGCATCACGCAGGTATCTCAGCAGAAGGATCCCATATTTCTGTCAGATACTAATGGGAGAGATGGTTAATGCTGGCCAGACTGCAGACCTCAGGACAGAACTTCTACATATCAACTAAAAGAGTTTTTTTTCTATTGTTCTCTGCCTCTTCTGTCTCTAGTTTTCTTGACAGCCACGTTGCTGTGCCCTAGCTGTATATTTAGTGAAAGGAGACACAGTATGATGAGACAGCAGCAGCGACTGAGATGCTGAAGGTTCCAGAAGCACATTTGGTCCTGCCAGGAGCTGAGTCCCTCTTGCAGCAGCTGCAGGAGGAGGAGGAGGAGGGCTGGGGAGCTCACGCAGACCAAGCAGGAGAGCTGGTGTGCACAGAGCATCTAGGAGGGAGTGCAAGCAAATCGCCCCACTTGCTTACCAACCTTTTAAAGAGGTGAAGGAGGAAATAAGCAGGGAAAGTCAGGCAGAAGGCTGTAATCGGTCCATCATTAGTTTAGCTGCAAGTCATATTTCATTACAAATTATTTCTTTCAGGATGAACACCTGGGCATGGAGGTAATTGTCCACCAAACACCTCCTATTGCAGATTCTCCCTTCACCTCCAGAGCAGAGCTAACCAGCCTTACACCCCATGTCCCTTTCTGGCTTTCTCCTGCCCTCAGGTAGCTATCACAGTGCTGCCACGGAGCTTCACTAGCTGGCCCAATTGCAAAAGAACAGTTGCCCAACAAGCAAAAGAACAACCATTTCATCAGCCCAGCTGTCCCTCGCTCAGAGAGGGTGCTTGATGCTTTTCAGTTGCAGTCAAGTAGCAGAAAGATTGAAAAGAAGAAAAAAAAACTGAAAAAGCAGCTTTGAGCTGGAAGTGTGGCCCTATCACCCAGCCAAGGAGCAAATCTGAGATCCTGCACTGATAGCAGAGACAAAACTTGGGAGCCGACAGCTATCCAAGTGACTGCTTTCATCTGTCTCGCAATAGGCTTGGAATTTGAATCAGGTATTCCAGTCCGCTCCTGCTTTATAGCTGTAATTGCATCAAAGAGCATCTCACGCCTGCTACATCAAACACCAAGCATGAAGAATTGCCAAAGGAAAATTAAGGTGGAATTAGAGTCATAAACCAACACACATACAAGTAGCTCAGGCAAAGGCAGCTTTTCCCAACTCACATTTCTCACCCTGGAGCCGCATCGTACCTGTGCAATAAGCAAAGGCTCCGGGGATGGAAAACGTCCCCAGGCCACCTCAGCCATCTCCTCCCTAGCATCAGCTTTTCTCACTTATTAGCAGAGTCCCCAGGTTCCCCAGCTCAGAAGAGCAACGAGGAGCTCGTGCAGGTGGGACAGACTCATCCTTTCTCCATGGGAATTTGCCAGCCAGTTCCCCACAGCTGGCCCTTTTTTCCTGAGCAGCCATTTCGTCTTTCAAATTTTGTTCAACAAATACCCATCGACTTCCTTACTGTCTAAATAGGAACATGAGATTCATGTTGTTGGGTTTGATTTTTTTTTCCCCAATTATTGTAGCTTTGCAGAAATGTTATTTAATTTACAGATCCATGTTAAAATAACCTTTTGGAGGGTCATGATTTACTTGAATGTGTGAAGCTATTCACATTACAGGCTGTTTATCAACCCTTGGCAAGAAAATACTTTCCTTGCGATGAATTCATCCCTTCCATATGAACCGGGACGACTCAGTGCCATTTCACTTAAATTCCTATTGGTTTCAGAAGAAACACCCATTTAAGTAAATTCATTTCATTAAGCTAAGTCTGAAGGAAGAAAGCTGAGAAAATGGCCATGGTGTCCCCTCTGGGTCACGTGAGGAACGGGATCCGATTCACCCCATCGGGAACTCCCTGCCTGGGGCTGGGAGCACGCGAGCTACAAACAACATTTACACACTGCACTAACGGAGGAGATAAAACATTAATGCCAGTCAACAGATTCCATCATTTTTAAGTGCTTTCCCTTCCCAACTGCTGCTGCTGGCAGAGGGGATGTTCCCGGCTCGCTCATAGTAAATAAATCCCTTGCCTCTCCATCTGCCGCGCTGCCGGCGGGGCCCCTCCTAGCGAGAAGCCCCCGCAGGCAGGGACACGGTGCCAGCTCACCGCCGGCGTGGGGCTGGCAGGGGTTATAACGTTCCTACCCCAAAATCAGACACGTCTGGGGAACTTGCCTCCTATGGAGGCATAAATCTGCCCTGTGCCCCAGCCCGGTTCCAAGAGCAATGTCACGCTCTCAGAAACAGGAATATGCAAAGAAATAAGTAGACAAACTAAAACTCTCTTACACGCCTCCTTGGCAGTACGTTGCTCTCCATCCCATCCCTCTCAGCTCTCAGCCTACGTTGCAGCAGCGAAATTCCCCACCCAGACCTCTCTGGATTACAGAGCCGCCGTTCCCCGCAGCTGCCACCCACTCCCTAGTTGCAGCACAGGGCAGCCAGAGACAGGGTGGCGATTCCCACCTCCCTGGACGTAAAATTTGGGATTTCGCAGCCGTTTTCCTGCATTGGCCTGTTCTGGAGAAACGGGGCCATTTTTCTCCCCTGGCGGGATTTTTGTGCCCGTCTGCAGCCGGTTTTCAAGCCCTGCGGAGCCACGAGCAGTGCAGGTGAACCCGCAGCGAGGCTTGGCAGGGGGACGTGTGAGCTGCTCACCACAGCTCTATTACTAACACCTACAGAACACTTGCAGGCTCATCCAGATGTGGAAAATAACCCGTGAAAGAGCCAAATCCAGCCCTGCCCTGTGCCCAATGGTGCTGGCAGCCAGGGTGGGCACCTGACAGCTGATAGCTGGTGTCCCCTGCACACAGCGCATGGGAAAACTTTGGCTTCTTGTTCAGTCACCACGCCAGGAAAGCAAGGACAGGCAGTACAGAAAGTGCCCGTAGAATCTAAAAGCACTAAAAGCAGCACTAAGTGAAAAGAGTTGCCTGAAATGGAAAGTATTTGGTGCAATTACAAGGGGAACCAACAGCGGCAGAGGTGCTGGAGATCAGCATCTCCCTCGGGGGGTGCAGATGCCGCAGTGGCAATGGTCCGGTGTGACCGCAGCCCTGCCCGCTGGCAGGTCTTCCCGGCGGCTCTCGAGCAGCAGCAAAGGGAAAGCAAAGTGTGGTTCCAGCCCTCAGGAAACGCAGCCCGCAGCTCCAGCACGGCGTGCTGAGCTCCCCCCCTCCTCCCAGCCCTCCTCGCCTGCCGGCGGCTGGGGCTGCGGGCTGGGTGCAGGAAGCACCATTTCTGCAGAGCTCTTCCTTCGAAAGAGAGCTCCTCCCTGCACCGCGGGGCCGCTCGGCGTCTGATCTGAGCACCATGTGCACTGAGACAACTACCTGTCCCCACGTGAGAGCAGCTCTCCTCGCTAATTGCTCTTGCAGAAGAAGAATTTCAATAAAAAAAATAGAGTCCAAGAAGGTTTAAGCACGGTGTCTCCGAAGTACAAGGCAGAAGACCTTTATCCAGTAGAAAACACGGTGTTTGTGTAGCATCCCTGGGAACCGCAGGCTGCTTGGTGGAAATTAAAGGTCATTCTTTTTTGTTACTTCTTACAGAGATGCAGCAGAAATGTAAGACTCTGAGAACAGAGGAGTGATAAAACCACAAACGACAAGAGCTACAAAGCCCCAAACACACCTTATTCCTTGGTATTCTTCCGCACAATAAATACAGGGAGGCAGCGCAGCTCACGCAGGGGGTGGAAGGGGCCGAGCACCGAGAGCTTCATCTCGGTGGCCCTGGGACCACAGGGTCTCTCCTTCAGGGTCGGGCTTTCCAAGGCCATAGGAGGCAGCAGGGCAGCCCTGGGGGCTGGAGGGCAGCCCTGCCCCGCCACGCACACCCCTGCTCACACCACGTGCCCGGTCCGTCTCCTCGCCTCCTCCGCAGGCTCCCACCTGCAATGTGTTTGCAGGGAACTATTTTCTGCAATCTGTCTGCCACTCCAGAGCCATTAACATCCTCCCACAATTTGGGCTGTCATTTTCCCTAATGATATATTTAAAGAAAATGATACCGCAGGCAAAGCATTTCTCGGTGATTACAACACATGGCAAGTAACACCGCCAGGCGTGAGTCAGCCGCCGTAGCTGTGTTTTTGCTGCCGGCTGCTCCTCCCAGGAGGCATCGCAGGGCACGTCCGTGCTCACCACGCTGCAGCAAACAGCACAGGGCAGCCCATGCAGAGATGCTCCCCCAAACCCACCGAGCTGGGTGGGTCCTGCCCCGCGCAGGGCTCCCGCAGGTGTAACCAGCCCGAATTTCTGCACTGCCACGAGATATAGCATGAGCCCAAGCGGGATGGGTGCTGCAGGCAAACTGCTGCCTGTTTAAACTAGGGCAGGGCTTATGTATAGTGACGCTTGGTGAGGTTTTTATATATGGCACAGCTACAGCTGGTGCATTTGCTAGATACATTTTTTTCCCTTTATGGCTGAGCTATAGCAATTGCACAGTGAAAACCAGGGGCCGGATTGCACATCTAACCCATCCATCCTTGGATCCTTGGAGCTGCAGGGCAAACAGAGGCTATTTTAAAACACCAAGAGAAAAACAAAAAGAGACGATAAACCCGGCTCCCCAAGCAGCTCCCAAGCACAAATACATCCCAGAGATGCCATTAAAAACACCTGGGAGTTCATTTATCACCATTAAGTTGATGAGCAGCAGTATAAAAAGCACAGACAGACAGCTGTCATGTGCACCTCTCATTCAAAACTGGGTTTTCTCAATGGCAGCTCCCCTCCAGAGAGCTGCCAAACGTTCCATATTTGTCTTGAGCATTTCAGATAAAATATAGGGAAGGACAAAATGCTGCTTCTCATCCCGACAGCAGCAACAGAGCCCACTGGTGCAGACAGGTCCACGTGGGAAGCTCAGCACATCCCCTGCTTTCAACCACACAGCTTCTTAGGTCAGTTCACCACCTCCTGCCATGCACCTGCCTGCAGCTCCTCTCCAAGGGCATGGTCCTGGCTCCTGCAGGTCAATCCTGGCCCAGTTGCTGCTGAAATCAATGCACTGGGCAAGGCCAGTTGGGCTTTTTTTGTCATGCTGCAATAAGCGGACCTGCAGCCTCCTCCTGTTCGCCCATCTGTGGCTCTGAGCAGCTAAACTGCGGAGCAGTGAGTCAGTAAGTGCTGAAACAAAGGTGAAGTTCCTCTGCAATAAATAAATAACTGAAGGAAATGAGTGGAGGGAGAGAGCGAGCGGGAATTGCAGTGGATAAGCTGCTGGTGTGATGCAGAGCCTCTGCTTTGGTGCTGCTCGGTCCAGAGGAGAGCAGAGAGGGAGCAGGAGGCCTTCAAACGGGCAGACCCTGGGCTCAGCACCTGCGGAGCAGGGACAAGCGACTGCAGGCTTAAAGCACAGCTGGGGAGATTGGGAATGGAAATCACAGAGGGTCTCAAGCCGGGAGGAGAGCAGCTCCCGGGAACGGGCTGCCTGCAGGCAGGGGCAGCACCCGAGGGGCAGGCGGGTGTTTGAAAAGCAGCAGCCAGGAAGGGGTTAAAGCCCCGATTTGGGGCAGGACTGGCAGGGTGAGGTCCCTTTGAGTTTTGGGTGATTTCAGGAGGTTTTGGCAGTACCGGCAAGGTGCGCTGTCTGCACCGAGCGCTCCCATGGCTCTTCTGAGCACATTCTGTCGTTTCTCAAAGCTCTAGATCCCAGGCACGCATTTGCGTGAAAAACCTCAACATTGATTAGAAAAGAGGAAAAACATCTCAACTTCTTCGTGGCATTTCTCACCAAAAGGTACACTCTAACTCCTGCTTCCTGCAGGAGCAGCTGGAGGCAGTGACAAAGCACATCAGGATCAGACCCACTGCACCCAGCGCTGGTGGGAACCGGGCTGAGAGCTGGCAGCATCCCCGCCTGCGGGTGTCCAGATGGAGCAATATGGGAGGGAGCAGCTTCCCTTCCAGCTGAAGCCCTGTAGGCCACCTGGGCTGCCATATTCCCGTGGCCTGGCACGATCGCTGCTCACCTTGTCACACGAATCACTGCACCGTGGCTCGTACAAGCATGGGGTGGGGACACGTTTATTGCTAGCCATCGGCAGGGATTTGTCACTCCATAGCTGATGCCGAGCAGCTGGGAGGAGCAGGGGGGACATGCGAGGGGCCCCAGGCCGTGCCTGGAAGCCCAGGGACAGCAGCGGGGTGCACAGAGCTGTTGCAACCTGCCCATGCCCAGCTCACCACGGCTCCACAGGCACCCCGGTCTGGAGCACAGGTAGCACCAGAAACACAACAGCTAAAAGGCAAACAGGTGGGAAATAGGGATTTGCATCTGCTTAGATGAAGCATCCTGTGTGGGGACACAAGGAGGGGCTGCAGTCTCTGCCTTGGGGTAGATCTACCCCGGATGGTGAACGTTATGGGAGAGAAGAACATAATGCAAGTGGTTAAAATCCAGTTTACGCAACGCGTAGTGAGTCTCTTGTGTCTGCTTTCCAGCACGGCTCCAACCAGCCTTCCTCGTGATTAATCTTGCCTTCTGTCGCCTTGGTGAGTTCGGGATGACACGCTGCACAAGGAAGATGGGAAGAGACCCCTGGATTCTCCCCAACGCAGATGGAGGATGGCTCTCTGCCGCGCACCCCTCAGCCCACGTTACAAAAGTCCGGACGATCAGAAAAGCAGTTTCTCTGCCCCACCTCCCCCTGGTCTTTGCAACCTCGAACTGTCACGGAGGGTAATGCATCGCTGAACGCTTTGCTGTGCTCCCCTTTACCGCTGTTACGCAAAGTTCTTAATTATTGAAGGGGGTGGCAGTGAACTCTCAATCTGTCAGCATGCTGAGTGTTTGCCCTTCTCAAGTATTAATTTCTAATATGTGAGTAATTTATAAATTTTGAAGGTATCGGGTGTGTAATTTGGAGCAGTGTGTCACTAAATAAAAAGCTCGTAGCTGTGTAGATTTCAATCAGATCAGAGCAATTTAACTTGCAAAATACAGGTTGCAGTTCTGGAAGGAATGGAAATGCCTCCTTTTGTCTGAAACGCCACGCTTGTGTCTCTCACCAGGAGATGCTGTTGTCAGTCACTCTGATTCCAGCAGGCATTATTATTGCTAAACTCTGTCTTTGCTATTTCTGGAAGAAAAAGCAGAATTTCCATAAGACTCTGCAATTGCACTGGAGCTCTGCATTGCTTCATTTACGAACGCCGGCAAAACAGGCCGGGCTGGGCAGCAGGAATGTGGTTTGCACCAGGCAGTCTGCAAGGAAGGAGACAGAAATTTCCCTCCACACACAGTGACACAGTCCTGACTTCATCCCAACTCCATCACAAATGCAAAATAAAATCTTGGCCAGAATCTAAGATTTGCCCCCAGGGCAGCCGGGGACCCCCGGGGATCCAGCTCCCGCTGAACGCAGGGACCGCGGCAGCACGCACGTCCCTCGCGCAGCCCAGGGGAGATGCTGCTCCTGCCGATAACAGCGCAGGCAGGTTTGGAAGAATGATAATGAGGCAGGACAAGGCTGATTTGCATTTCTATGGCCTTGTTTGGATCAACTTAAATTTTATACACTGTGTTTACGCTGATAAGTGTGTGCGTGCACCAACGCATGACTCCGTAACGCCCCGTCTCCCCTTGGTTTCCCTCAATCAAGCTGCCTGAGAGACAAAGCCAAGCTCCAAGAGCTCCTAATGATCTCCAGAAATAGCACCGAGACGACTCTGTTAGAAGCTAAGAAAAGCATTCTCCATCAAGACGAATGGCAGAAGTGAAAGGCTGGCAGCATCTCGCAGCTGGCTGAGGGTTTGCACGGGCTCCCGGCAGCCGCGGTTTGCCCGGTGGAAAGCCACCTCTTCCCTGCGTGCCGGGTGGCTCAGTCTCGGCACAGCCCCTTGCAGCTGTCCAGCCCAGGGTCATCCTGCAAATAACGTATTTTTCTATTTCTCTGCCTTGCCGTTTCCCATAACATTACTGTACATGCAGCAACCCCCCTCAGAAAAGCCTATATTCACTTACGAATAAAAAGCCATAAAGGTGCCGGGGTTGTGTTGGCAGCAGTGGCATCGTCACGCAGAAGCTGGGGGATCCTTTCGCTGTTTCCCACCTTCGGCCCCAGGAGAGGCCGCAGGTGCCGGCAGAGCAGCGCGAGGAGGGGCTGAGCTGCAGCACGCAGCAAAGGGCAGCGCTCGCTGGGGCCCGCAGGCATCCAACACGTCCCATTGCCCTCCACTTCCAGCCAGCTGTAAATATCCCAAAGGAGCCAAGAAAACACTTCTCCAGGCTCTATTAGGGCAAGCTATGAAAAACAAAAAAGTCCAAACTGGCCGCTCAGGAGCTCTGGAGCTCGGGATTAAAGGCATGTGGCTGGAGAAGGACGAGAGGAAATCGTGTTCCCACCCAGGCTCCCAGGGGACACGGGGACGTGCTCACGGCCAGCGGTGAGCCCCAGGCTCAGCCCGCTGCTCCCACAGCAGCTGCTGACCCAGCTCCTCGCATCGGCCCCCCTGAGATGGTGAGCGGAGCGGTTCAGCTCTGTCCCTTTCCCAACAGGAGAGAAATTTATCAAAAAGTCACGGAAACTGAAATGTCATGGGCTGTCTGAAGCAAAACTGCCTACAATATTCAAGTATCCCCTGTGTTTGCGCTAGGCACATCCTTAAAAATAATCTGATGGCTGTGGCAGGCTTCACCCCTTCTTGATGCACCCAACCACAGGAGGCAGGCCTGGAGGGTGATGGCCACCCTTTGCTGCTGGGTGACTGCGCTTCACTCTGCATGCCTCGGCCACAGAAAGCTGGAAATCTCCAAAGCTGCTCTTGCCACTGCGTAGCTGGCAGAAATGCAACACCGTTCTTCAAAGGATCCATCAGGTGCAAAAAGCCAGCCTGGAAACCCTGCTCCTCTCCCCAGCTGCCCTGCCTCCCAGGCTGGCCCTGCAGACAGCAAAGCAGGCAAGGAGGATGCTCAGCAGCGCCAACGCATCCATGTGACAATAAACAAAAGCTACGTGAACCATTTACAGCATCTCTAACCTGAAAAAGCAGCTGGGAATTCCCCTGGCTGCTCGGGAAGGGCAGACGTCCCGGCAGGAGCGGGCACTGCCAGGCGCAGTGGGAGCCCCCGCTCCCCTTCCCCACCTCCGGCCCCTCCCCGCCCTCCTGCCTTGCGCTTTGTACTCAAGCGAAGTTAATGAGAGGAAGCAGGTTCCCCAGCTGCTCCTCGCCAAGCGTGTCCTGGGACTTAAGGATCCAATTAAAAGTGCTTTGGTCCAGGCTGCAGACTCATTTGCAATGTACTGGAATATTTGTTTTAATTATTTTGATTTGCTTTATTCTTCTCTGTTTCCTCTAAGATCTTTCTGTCTACAAACTGGCAAAATAAGTACTTTCTGCAAAGTGCTCAAATGTCAGTTTTGCTTAATGTTTGCATAATTCTCTCATTAGGATAAGCTGCCAATGGTTCCATAAGCCTCTGGCTGGCTGAGCTGCAGAGCGCAGCGGTCCCGAGCCCTGCTGGGACGTCGCAGCCTCCCCTGGGGCACCACCCCAAACAACAGCCACCTCCTACACCACCTTTCTCAGACTTACAAACACACGCTGCGTTTGCAGGGAGGGCTTGAGACATTGCTTTTATGCAGCTGCTCAGGCTTTCTCAGGGCAAAGCGCACGGCTCAGCCTATTCCCAGGGGCTGGGGAATAAATCATTTCCCCACGAGCATCCGCACATCAGCCACGCGAAGCGGGGAGCATGTTGGTAAACCCCGCTCCTCCTCCCAGGGATTCAAGCTGGCCCAAGGCTCCAGACAAACCCAGTCAGAGCTGAAACACCGACACCGCTGGTTTGGCCAATGTGGGTCACTGCTAAGCCCTAGGAAAAGGATCTTGAGCAGATGGCTCATTAGGAAAACGTGGGCTCCTTGCATGCATGATACATCCGCAAACAGGTTTTGCTTTTCACAGTGATAGCCACTACCGGGAGCCATCTCCCTCCCGACTGGCACAAAGGCGTTTCAGTCTGCACGTTGCTTGCTCTGCTGCTGGTGATGGCAGCGGTGCGATCCTGCCCGCTGGCACTGCACTAGCAGCATCCCGGACCACAGATGCAAATTTTGGCCAAAACACTCATTTCGCGTGGTCTGGTTGCTGGGAGGAATGGGGGATATTTCACAACCACGGCCAAAAGCCCGGCTTTGACAGCACAGCACCGTTACCCAGCACCGCTCCGCCAGCTCAGCCCAAAAGCAGCCTTCTTAATGCAGACGAGCTCTTGGTTAGGAGGAATTTCCAGCACTGAGATCAGATGTTGTTCAGAGCCAGCTGGCCACCAAAACACTTCCAGCATGGGAATGAGCTCCCAGCAGCTGTAGGCAGGGCATCCCAGCTGCACTGCAGCACGCACAGACCATGGTCACGTCTGCTGGTCTCCGTCAGCTGTCGGTGGGAGCTTTCAGGGAGAATCCCCCTTGCGGCACAGCCTTCAGCATCCCCCAGATCTCAGAGCACCAGGACAGCATCAGGCGACACCAAATCCCTGGCACAAGCAGCAACCCCAGCCCCTGCGGGCGCAGCCACATGTCATTGCATAAGCCTGCACGCGTGGCATCACAAGTACCTCCTAGGGGAAAAAATACAGCGTGCCTTCTACTTCCTGAAGTAGAAGGCTTCTTTTCTTCTTGTGGAAAGGGTAATATATACAGCAAGGTTTTCTTATCAACTTTACAAGCCAGCCACGACGTTGCTATAAAAACTGCTTGAAAAACCCAGTACAATGTTCTGAAGCAAGAATTGCTGTAAATCCTCCTCTTCAGTATCTCTTATTTCTGTCTCCAAGCAGACAGATTTACGGCTGATACGGTCCAGGAAGCACCTTTTCCTACCTGACAGGAAGAGCTATAACGCCAGATCCCACTTTTTTGCAGGAAATCTTGTTCAGAGCTAACAGCTAGTTTTTGCCCTCGACCCCACTGTGAATATTTTACTGCCACTTAAATTCATTCCTGATTTTGCTGCTGGCACTGAGTTTAGCCTGCTTTGGATAATCACCAGGCAAGTGACATGTTCTGTTCTCATTTTTGTTTGTGAGGTTGACTGCAGAAGTAAAATCACATAGCTGTCATGCCTAATGCCAACAGGTTTAGTACAAGTGCTTCTCCACAAAGCTCTGCCACTGGAGTTCATTTCTAATCCTTTATATCCTCACTCCTCCCCAGGGATGCAGGGTGGCTTTCAGAGCCAACACAGCTAGCAGGGCAGATTTAAATCCCTGTCTCCAGGACCCCCTTCCCTACTATGGTAGAATAGGGTGGAATAATTTATTTTGACCTTGATGATACCCATTACTAGGGCCGTCTGCCTGCCGAGATCTCAATCGCTGTGTAGAACCAGGTACATGGTATTCACCTCCAAGTCCCACATCCAGCCCCGGAGCTCACTGCTAGAGCTGCAGTTCTACCCAAATACATGATAAGAGATGGTAGGAAGATCGGATGGCAGGGAGGAAAAAATTCAATTCCCTTGAATATTTAATATTAATTGAGGAAGTGGATGGGAAAGTCGGGTACACTCTGCACAAACACTTAATAGGCCAGATGGGTTGGAGTAATTCTAAGCAATGGTTTAGTAAATGTCTTAAGAAGAAAATGAATGCAGCCACAGAGCTGCATAAGTGGCATTCAATAAATACTTCAATCAACATGCATTAAAGACCAGAATAAAGGCTATTTATAATTTTCAGTAGGTAAAGAAACCACTACGATTTTAATGAGACATGAAGGCTAATTAGTAACTGGTACTTAATAAGACAGCAATAGCTGAAGAAAAAAAATGGAAAGCACCCATTTGAAAGCATTGCTTCTGTGTAACTGCATTGTTCTTTAAACATCGTTCTTGAACAGTTTCCACCAGGAAAATTGGCAGGCAGATGGTTTTTACTCATTTAAGCAGCAAGCACCGCTGCAATGGCAATGAGGAGGAACAGCCGGGTTGAGCTGCACATGGGCAGGGGCCACCTGCTCAGCACCCAGTGAGGATGGCCAGAGACACGAGGAGATGTTCCCACACCACCTTCCCTGCAGCCCACGGGCAAACCCATCCTTTCTGCAGCAAAAAGCAAACATGAGTGGGCATGCATCACTAGTCTAGAGACATTTCTTCTTTCCTTGGTAGACAACCTGCTTTTCACAGCCTCACTTCCTTTGAAGCTCAGACTCAGAAGTGTCATGTGTCAGAGGACATAAGTGGGTGCTGAGAAAGAAAAGTCTCTTTCCAGACTAATGGGTTTCTTGCCATTTCCCATCATTTTCTGCATTCATCTGTGCAAACAGCAATTGTACTCTTATTACTATTTTGAACCATGTTGTTGCCATGCTGCAATGTTACTTCATGGCACTAGCAGTGCTCGACATTAAGAAGAAGCCACCTGTGGCTCCAGAGGCTGACATCTCCTCTGTCTTACTAGTTATAAAAAGCCCACGCAGGGAAAAATAACTTGAAGACTACAAGCCATCAGCAGCTCTTGCTCAGACATTTAAGTAAAGCTAGTCCAAGTGTGCCTCTTCTCTTTGGGGTCCTGTCCCCACCATACTGAGCTCCACAAAGACTTTGTGCTCTGTGTCACCTTGTCAGGGCAGCCCTGCCCTCATCACGGGTCGTACCTGGCTGCTCAAGGGCTTTAGGAGGACATCACCGCAACGTTGAAAAACCTCTCAGAGAAACAGCAGAGGCAGACTCCCAAAAAACCCTGTGGGAAACAAATGAATCATTTAAATTGGAAGAATAAGAACTACAAAAGCTGTCACTTAGGCAAATCTGTGATCTAATCCCATGAGTCACAGCAGCTGTGCCTGGAAAGCAGCACAGGCTCTGCCTTGGTTTCCAGCAAGGCACTGCTTCCTTGTACTGCTTGTCCCATTGACTTCTCAATATCCTAGCAAAGCCCTGGGAGATCCAACCCATCCCTCCTACACTTTCACCCAGAAACTGGTACCAGCAGTGAGCAAGACAAGTTTTCTCAGGGGTGAATCACTACCTGCATCCTCCCCACATATCCACCGATACCCAACGAATAGCCCATCTTTCTCTAATGCAGTGACATGATGCTGTGGGAGAGATGCTCCACCAGTATGCATATAGAAGCAACAAAATGAGCACCAGGATTTTCATTTGCACCATTAGAAAGAAGTAACACTGCAGATCTGTGAAGAGTTGCATGACATGGGAAGTTCTGAAGGAAGAAAAACCTGAGGTCACAGGGAATGCCCATGGGGTGCCAGCATTTCTGGGAGCTCAGGGTGGAGGATAATCCTTCAAGAAGAGGTTAAAATTAACATCCTGATTAAGTTACAGCTGATAGAAATCAGCACATAGAAGCAGGGAGAAGAGGAGGATTTGAGCATGAATGGAGCCCTAGGGAAGGCTTGGGTGTAAAGATTACACATCTTTCATCTTTAGCCTCATCATGAAGGAAAACAGAATATTCAGCTGACCTCGGTACTGGGTCCCCAGCCACTTGGCTGGACAAGCATCTTCAGGGTTGGGACACACAAAGAAGAAAAAAACCTCTTGACCAGATGGAAGCAGAGGAACATGCCAGCATGACACTACACCAATTTCATAGGCTTCATTCTTCAGCCTTTTACATTTGCTTACAATATGACAATTTCAGAACAAATTGTTCTGGATTGTGTCAGAGATGCTTTAGGGTTGCAAATTCCCTCAAACAGGGAGCGTCCTGGCCGTGCTCCATACAGCACCTTGCTCTGAAGACAGCTGAGCACAGGGCTCCAAGGAGCTGCTCCAAGCCACCACCATCACGCCATGCGCTGCCCGGCCTCCCCCGTGGAGCTGAACTCAACACGAGATGATGCACTGGTGCTATTAGTCTCAGCTCTCTGGGATAACTGGTTTCATCAACTGTTCTGGGAGACTTCTGGAAAACAAACATGACTTCAGCAGAATTAAATTACCTCCTTCTGTGGAACATCAGTTATGGAAAACGCCATCCCAAAATCTGCAGCAGACCACTCAGCGTGAGTCCCAGTGAGGGACCATTACAAGTTTTAATCATAGATCATTATGGGACATAACATACAGGATTGCTTTCCCAAACAATTTACTCAGGATATTTTAGTAATGCACAAATCTTTGGTGGCATTCATGATCAGAAAACAGATTAGGCATGCTGCACAGAAGGGAGGAGGAACTGGGGGAGAGAAAGGAATAACAAGGAGAATTGCTTTGGAGCCTAGCACAGTTATCTGTGATGCAAGTAATTAGCACAGGGTTGTGATTATCATAGTGAACAGATCATATGGTGGGATCATTCCACAAAAGCACTCAAGGGCTCACAGTAAAATTTAATACTAAATTGCAGTGTGGAAAGGACCAGCTATACATACAGGCCAAAGAAGAACTGCCCAAAGATATCTAGATATTAAATAAGCCCCCTGTGCAAACAGTCTAAGGGACTCTTTATAGTAAATTCTGGAGAAAAGCCGTGCACACACACCCAGGAACAAAGACAAGATAAAGAAAAAACCTGCTGTAGCCTAATCCCCACGGAGCACAAGGGCAGGCACTAGCACTTGGCTAAAGGAGTCTTTTCTGCATCATCTCAGCACCTCTACTGCGTTTCCCCTTGTCTAGACATCTGCACTCTGCATGCAAAGCAAGCGCTGCTTACGGCAGAGGGGAGATCTGACTTGCATTTCCCATCCCAGCTTGCAGGCATTTTGCAGAGACATAACCGATGACGCACTCTGCGAGCCCAGGAGGCGGCTCGGGGCTTGCTTCACTTTTTGCTGCATAGACACGCTCCAAAATCACTCAAACTGTTATAAGAACCTCTGCAAGCAACGGGGCAAAGCCAGGCTTGGCAGTGAGAGGTCCTGTGCCCTACAGTGACACAGATGGGGAGAGTGAATCGGCTCTGTACCCGGGCTGGGGAATTGCACAAAACGCATCCCTGAGGATGCACTTGCAGAGGTGGAGGGTGCTAACAAGAAAGCTGGAAGATCGGTGGGTCCCCAGTGACCCCCACAGGGCAAGAGCAGCTTGCTCCGGGAGGGCCAGCCCGGCCCCCTCCTCCCCATTCCTCCTGCTTGAGCAGCCAATTACTTGGCCCGATCCAGCAACCTCCTTGAAGGAGGTTTCCTCCCCTGCTAACTGCTTTTAAGAGCAATGCAAGCTGCCATTTAATCGATGGGAAAATAACTCAGTTTAGCTTCTTCGCCTGTCATTAGCGGACATCACATTAAGAACATGGCAAATCACCGAGGAGAGGAAGAAACACTTGTGCTAATCAGATTTCAACAGCTGACAGCACAGAGCATCAAAGCAAGCCACAGGCAGCAGATAGGGAATGGCACTCGCTGCCTGACAGAAAACCCCGCCGCAAGGACCACGTCCCTCTGGATACACCATTTTCTCAGCAGCCAAACACCAAAGTCCTTTCCATAGCACAACCAGTGAGAGTTTGGGTTAAATAAGAACTAACAGCAGCTGATGAGCCTGTGTGCAGCGCATGCATATCGTCAGCATGACAGCCATCAGCCTCGAGCAACAGGAGGTGTCCGCGGTGCGTGCTGCTGCCCAGGCGAGGGATCGCAGCCTTTTGGAGGCATTCGTGCCCTGAAAGTACAGCAAGGCAAAGGAGCGAGCAAGGCAGCAGGGGCTGACAAGGCTTAACGGGGGCCAGAGAAGGTGAAACCCAGGCCCTGCCAGGCAGGGGGAAGCTGCTCCAGCACGCGGGTGATTGAAGGGAAGAGCAGAGGGGACCTGCCTGTGGGGCCACCTCTGCCCCTCAGCCCCTGCTCCAGGACGGCACACGTCAGTTTGGCACGGGGCTGGTGGGCACGCGACCCCCGGGGGAGCCCATGGGGGGGTCTGAGGTGCCCATGGCACCCGCAGACAGCAACTGCTGCGGATGATGTGGGTTCAGTGCCATCCCTGCGCGACTCTAGGCTTATGGGAGGGACTGCACTCTGCTCCCCAAAATCTGAGCACCATGCACTTCCCAGGCACCTCCCTGGGGTCAAGTCTCTGCTCCTCACATCTGCCACTGCACTTGTAATCCGCAGCTGGGAGAACACAGAGCATCACCTCTGACCTCAGCATCCCCCATCCTGGAGGGTCCGCAGCATCCTCGCAGCGCTCACCAGCCCCAGGGGCACATGGGGCGGTGGCAAAGGGCCCCCGTCAGGCTGAGACACACCAGCGGCCTCGGCACGTCGTAGGAACGCTGTGGGTGCTATTGATTCCCAGAGACCAGAGGTAAAACAAGCCATCAGTGAAAAAGCCATGTCACAGCCCTAACGAGGTGGGAAAAATACAGAGGGAAAAGCAAATCAGTCTCAGTACTGCAAGGGATGGCTGGGTCTTTGCACAAATCAGAATGTTTGCAACATCCAGCATCATCAACCAATGCCCAGAGCACCCCATCGTCTCCCCCCAGCCCTGAGGGACTCTGGGACAGTCCTGCCTGGGGCTCTCCTGATAACAGATCTCTCCTTAATGCAGCAGGGAGAGCCATAATGAAGTCCCAGAGCTGGAAGCCGAAGCAAAGTAAAACTGGAGCTAGAAACGAGGCACAGGATTTAATTGCAAGGGTAAATTCCACACCTGACAAGGACATTCAGAGGGTTCGCTATCATGCATCACTCAGCCTTGAAATTAAGATGCAACATATGCAAGAGCTCAACCAGAAACATGGGCTCAGGGCAATGACTTGTGGGAGGCCAGATTCAATAACCAGTGAGCCCTCCTCCCTCAGAGCCCACCGAGTTTCCCTACCCGTGTCACATCAACCGAGCTCGACAGAGCACAGAACTCCATGAAATTAAACCGGATCCAGGGTTTCTTAACAGAAATGCTTTCATTTAGCTCAGTTTAGCACAAGGTGCCCTTCCGTGCCTGTCTGCAGCCTGCACACATTCCCCGGCACCGGCCGCCCGCGTTCTCTGGTCTCAGAAGACGCGAGCCCGAAGCCCTGCGCATCCGTCCTCGCCTTGCAGACTGCACTCAGCAAAAGCAGGAAGACAGGGCCAGATGCATCACGTCTCCTGAATAATGGGAGATGTGAAATATGGAACTTGCTTTTCAACAGAAAAGTTAGCAGGCACTAAAAAAAGCACAGGACAAGCAGCAGTCCAGGTGCCTGTGGTGACAGCATACACGTGGTTTTGCTGACAGAACCCCGACCCAGCACTATTCAAAATTGCCATCAGATAGATTTGAACTTGCAGTAGGAAACCCAGTCAGGCTTCAGCTCCTTGTCACCCAATGTAAGAAATGTTGACATCCTGCACACCCCCAGATCATCCCCCCCCAGCAGGCAGGGCCCCAACCTCCCATTCCCAGTGCCCGATGCCACGGGCTTTGCATTGCTCTTGCAATACAGGGCTGTAACTGCATCAGAGTTCCTGATTTGTGGGACTAATAGGAAATTAAAGCAATATATCACCTGTTATCTAGTGGTGTTGTATATTGTTAATCCTACAAGCACAAAGCAACAAGAAGTGCAGCCGCAGCTGTGCATACCCAGCCCGTAGCCCACCAATTCTTCAACCCAGGCAATTGCATTTACCATGGGCGTTAAATGGATTCAGAAAAATAGCGTGAAAATACAAGTTCTGCAAACTCTCATCTGCCCTGCTTTTTCCAGCTTTCAGCCTGCCAAGAGTAGCTACTTACTGCCGCTGCAATTATGTGTATGAAGTTACCTCCTTAGTGAGACCCACGTGCACCAGGGCTGCGGTGCCCCTGGTGCCGTACAGACATGCACAGAGATGCCCGTGGTGGATTATCCTCACCCACACGAGGAAAGATGGAAATGCATGCAAGGCTCAACCAGAAGATCTTCCACTTCTCAGCTAGACCTCTGTGCATGACTTGGGTCCAAATCCAGAATTCCAGACACCTGATGTCTATGCATGTACCAAAGTCACTTGGATGATGAAAGGTCAAACCTGTGACTTCAGCCTCCACTTCTCTGCTCCTGCTCCCTCTGTTTAAGGTGATTAAGAGACAGGGCTGTCTAATGGGATCGTTTATGGGGTTGAATTCAACGCTTTGGGATGCTTGCTTGGATGCATGTTGCGCTGGTGCAAATGCTCTCGAGGGTAAGCAGGCTGTGATTCAGCGCAGGGATTTGACCCAGGGCTCTGCCCAGCCCCAGGAGCCACCAGCCATGGTGGCCATGCTCCTCTCCAAGCTCACCCAAAGCCTCCAGGGAGCCCAGGGCACCCTCATGACCTGGACCAGCCTCCGGGTGAGCTTCAGCAGACAGCACAAGCACCCAGCTTTTGTGAGAACTGCTCTCAGCCTAGGTATTCTCCAGGCTTTTCCAACAACTCACAGTCAATTCTTTATACCTCTTCCTGGTCACCTGGGGACACTGCATTCACCCAGGCCAGTAATATAATTTGCTTTGTTTCCTTTATTCAGGGGATCCAAGTACATTTTATACATTAACCTGAGCCTTTCACCAGCACAATTAATTCAGCAGGCTAGGCTATTCATAGGGCCATTGTTACTGAAAGATGTGCAATATGAGCTAATAAAATATATAAACAACAACATATGGGATTGCAGAGTGGATTGGCAGAAAGTAATTAAGTGAACTGGAAACTGGCCAGGACAGTAAAATGAATTATTTTATTTTGATTTCTTTTTCTAAATGGCCAGAAGCAGTCCAGGCTTTGTGTTTCTACCCAGCTCCATGTACGAGCTGGGGGACTGACAAGCCCAGTCAACCCAGCAGATCACCAGATCCTTCCCTCCGCATAGCCTATACGGGGCAGTAGGCAATGTGCTCTTTCCAAGGACAGCACCACACCATC
Source organism: Anseranas semipalmata (assembly GCA_013399115.1). NCBI lineage: Eukaryota > Metazoa > Chordata > Aves > Anseriformes > Anseranatidae > Anseranas > Anseranas semipalmata. The sequence goes on along the minus strand of VXAA01003386.1, from coordinate 93,567 downwards.
CCTATACACCCAAGAGCCCAGAATTCATGACAAGCAAAGGGACCCCACAGCTCCATGGGCTGACATCTGCTTGGTCAACTGCCGACGTGAAGAACCTTGCCAGAGGAAGAAGCCCGTGGGTTAGGGCCCCAGAAGTCTCACCTGCAATCCCACCTTGGTGCTATGCATCACCTCTGACACCCTCCCACACAGGTCAGGGTGTCATTTTTCACCCCTTGTCCCCCCAGGGGACATCACAGGCAGAGGACTCAAACATTTTGTATACATGGCAGGCAATGCAGCTGGGTGCAGAGCTCACCTGGGGCCTATGGAAGAGCAGGGGAGGGGATCTGCAGCTGCGGGCCCAGGGGCTGGCACTCCTGCGTGTGCCAGCTCCTGCAGACACAGGCCCCAAGCCCCACAGGACACCCCCACAGGGCACCTCCATGGCTCCAGCACCTGCAAGCCACCACCTCAGGAGCTGCACCTGGACCAGCTCCTCCTGAGCTGACCTTCAGCTTCGGCTAAAGCATCCCAGGAGCTCCTGCAGCATCTCCCCAGGCTCAGCATCCAAGGAAAGCCCTCTCACGATCAGAGCTCCGGCCCCTTCCTCACAAAAAAAAAAAAAAAAAGGGGCCAGTGTCAAAGCTCTGCCCAGGACAAGAGACCCACACCCTCCAAAAGAAGCTCCTTGTCTCTCTCTGGCTTTTATTAAGGGGCAGTTGCTGCGTGATTGGGCTCCCACAGCTCCACCTTCCCCACAGCAGCACCTGGGGTTAATCAGCCCCTGAGGACCTTCCCCTTCCACGACCCCACCACGAGCCCTGGGGGCTCTCCCTGCCCCAGGGTGATGCTGGACCATGCTGCAGCCTGGCTCTGCCTGTGTCCTGCCCCATCCCCTTCCCCATCGCCCCGTTGGCCACCTGGTCCTGGAGCTGCATCCTGACCTGGACCCCTCCCAGCTGCTCCCAGTCCTCCTCCGAGCATCTGCAATAACTACATCAGGTTGTCCTGGGGTGGGGGAAGCAAATAACCCACGCTACAATACAAGAGGTCAAAATGCCCAGAAATTGCTGTTTATGTGGGAAATAAACAGCTGTGAAGAGCAGTGAGGTCATGGAGAAGCACAGAGTTGGGGAGAGCGAGCCACTTCTTGACTTCTTCTGCCTCTAGAGAGCATTGTTGCATTTTCTTCCCAGCCAGAGACAAGAACAGAGGCATCTCCCCACTCTGCGAGCAGAGGCACTTGAAATGCTGCAGTGGCACATAACAGTCGCACATTAAATCCCCCATACATCTCTTCTGCGAGCTCTGAGGACTAACAAAGCCTCTCAGAGAAGGTCACTGTAGTTTTGGATCCAGCTCGCTTTTCATCAAACATGCTTCAGTGGCTCGGAGCAAAACATTTCTCAGGAAAGGGCAATTGTTCCTTCCCGAGCAGAGCGAAACGCTCTGCAGAGCACCACGGTGCGGGCAGGACACGGAGGGGGAGTCACTGAAACGCGGGCAGGGGAGGAGGAGGAGGAGGAGGAAGGAGAGCCCTTGTGTGCATGAGCTGTGCTCTGCTCACCAAGGCCCTGTGCGGATGCAGCCCTTGCTCAGGCACCGAGAGAGAGAAGAAATCACTGAGGGGACCTGCAGCAAGCCCCAGCTGCTGCCCCTGCCCCGTCCCGTCCGCAGGATCCGGCCTCCTGCGCCCTCTCCATGGGACACCACTGCCACCCCTCCTTCCCGCTCCATCCTCCCGTTCCTGCCCTCATCCCTCCACTGCCTGCTCCCTGATGAGCCCAACTCATTACCCACAATCAATTAAAATATATTTTTAAAAGAGCATCATTACTGTTAGGCAGAGAAAGGTTATTACTGGTCCAATTTGCCACGGCTGAAATAATTACCTTCTCCCACACAGCGTGAGTCAGGCTGCAGCTAGCCAAGCCTCGGCCGCCGAGGTACGAGGCGGTGCCTGATGGCAGCTGCAGGGCGACCTGTTCAGGTTGATGGTCTGATAGGAGGGCAGCAGAAATTTGTGAGAACATGTTGTTATGAGCTGGATTCACCGAACCCCTCACTGCTCCAGCAGAGCTCTTCAAGGCTGACGTTTCTTCCATTGCTGTCTCCTTCAAAACGCGCCTGGGAGCGCAGCCCCCTCGCTTGCGGGGCAGGGAGAGGCGAGCGCGAGGCAGAGGCAGCTGCAGAGGGCAGGAAGGAAACCGGGGGGACAAGCGCAAGGGGAGGCATGCCAAGGGCGAAGTAAAGACACCGTTTTGCATTAGCTCAGCTACTGTAGAAGCCTTTAGAAAACTCCCAGCTGCACATCCGGCACGCCTCAGGGGAGGACAGGAGCAGGGCTTCGGCTTCTTCAGGTCATGGCCGCCTGGGCAGGCGAGAGGGAAGCTGGGCTGAGCAAGGTTTGCTTCCAGCAGCTATCCGTGCAGCCAAGAGCCGCTATAAACGGCACCGACGACAGTTTGATTCTGCACTTGCAGAGGAAAGAAGAGCAGTGAGTGCCCGTGCCCCGGCTCAGAGGTGCTGCTCAGACCCCGACCCTCGCACGAGCAGCCCAGGCTCTGGCTCAGGGCGGCACAGCGCAGGACAGAGCGCCCTGGGACTTCACCGCTGCGGGCGAGGAGCAGAGCCCAAGCACACGCCACTTCTGCGCTACTGGGAGCAAGATTTGCCCTGGAAAGGAAGGGGTCGTGCCCTTCACAAACCCAGCAGTGTTCCAGGAGTGGGAAGTACCAGCAGCACTCCCGGGCTGCCCCTCTGCTTCTCTGAATTTCGGTGAGCATCCTCCGAGCCCCTGGTGGGGACAGAGCCACAGGGAGCAGGCTGTGACTTTGGGAACGCCTGGGGAACCAGTGCCTTCCTTGCAATGAAAACCAGCTCCCTGAAACCCTCTGCAACTTCGGAAATCTCAGCTCAGACGGCGAGCTGCTGCTGGTCACACGCACCCAGCATGGTGCTGAGCTCGCAGGTTCCATGCCCGCTCTGAAGCATCTCCCCTCTCCTTCCCCTTGCAGGCTGCTGAGCCGATTTCTGCGCCGGCTGAGACCTCAATCCCTGCATAAAACCCCGCCGCAGGCAGGGAAGGCACAGCCCCATGACACAACAAGAGCGCTTCTCTTTTGGGGTGATTAAAGGTTTGCTCTGGGGGCAAACGGACAACGTGCAATGGCACGGACCCTGTGGAGAGGAGTAAAATGGGCCCGGATTGTATGAGCACAGGAGGAAGGCAGCAAAGCAGCTGCCATGAGCCCCACGGAGGTGGCAGGGTGCCCGGGGGCTCGCCTCTCCTTCTCCTGGGGGAGAGCTGGCAGTGAGGAGCATCCAGGCGCCCGCACATCCCTCCGGGGGCTCGGCAGCGCCCTGCGGCCAGGACGCGGGGAGGACCGGCAGAAGTGACAAAGTCCTCTGGGATTTCCTATCCCCTGCCTTTTCCAAGGCATTCAAGAGAAGTGAAAGGTATCTCCTCAGTAGCACTGGAAAAACCAATCAGCTTGTCCAGACAGGGGCTGTGAGTCACGAAACCTTGCAGGAGGCAGCCTGGTGGGACAGGGGGCACCAGTGGTGGCAGCAGTCCTGTGACCCTAGATGATCTAGATGATCTCCAGAGGTCCCTTCCAACCTCAACCGTTCTGTGATTCTGTAACCCCCAAGAGATCCAAACAGCCTCATGCATGGGGGAAAATAACAGGGGCACGGTGTGGCCGTGGGATGAGGCGCAACTGGGTGGTGGCATTGGTGGCTGCTGGAGGTGACACCAACACCGGGGGAGCCCCAGGGCTGCCACCAGCTCCCGCTGCATCACATCCCCGTCTCTGCAGGCAGCCCGCAGCCAGCGGCTGTTGCTTTCAGCGGGTCGGCCTGGGCATTCCTGGAAATCGCCTCCAATGTCAAAACACGGGCAGGAAGGAGGCTGATTTGGAGGCTGTTTTTGTGACTTTTGTTCTGTTATTTTTTACAGTGGCTGTTCTCCAAGTATTAAACAATTGGCCGACCGAGGGATCCTGCTATGAAGTCAGGAGTTATATTTAAATTTTGGCATTCCCAGTGAGGCCGGGATTTACCAAAGAAGCAGGAAGGGCTGGACACCTTGTTCCTAGAGGAGTCTGTAACGGGGCACAGCGGTCCCTGCTCTATGGCCGGACCAACGTGCGTCCACGCGGACACTAATGCACAGCCTGGACGCTGCAGCAGGGCTTTTCTGATGCTTTGTAAATGATTGCCATGAACAGAGAAAGCCAGAAAATCAACCTGGACTGCAAATTCAGGTGGCCATGCACTAGAATAGGATTATTTTTAGCCAGAGAATAGAAGACATTTCCTTCTGCTAAATCGCCCTCTGGTAGGCATTCAAAACCCCACAGCCCCTGCGAGCAGAACATGAGTTCCAGGGCAAATCCTTTGTCCTTTGACTTCCTTCGATGCTGGCCTCGGTAGGAGACTTTCCTCAGCACTGTGCAGGTTTTGGCAAGCTCTCAGTTTTCACACCCACTCAAGCAAAAGTGTATTTTCTAGCAAAGCAAAGTATGTCAGGCCATTGATTTCTTGGGCAACTGCACTGCAGAGCAGGCAGAGCTAAACTCAGTGATGCATTACGCTGTTGGCTGCAAACCAAGCACCTAGTAAAAACTGCTTTAAAAACAAAAAGATACCATTTTTTTCATTTTGCTGGTGCATTTGGAGAGTAACCTGCCTGCTTTTAGACTTCCCCTTCTGTCCTTAGCTACCCTATGCCAAACAGGACAGAGAGCATCACTCAGGCTCCCAAACAAGATAAGGTCAGACCTGGCTCTGAGAAGCAGCAAAGTACCAACAGAGAAGCATCGTGTTTAATCACCTGCTTTAACAGTTTTGCATCTGACAGGGGCACGCAATGAAAAGAGCAGCCCGGAGCGACAATAGCTGCTACGAGCCACCAAACAAACCGCCAGCTCCTGCTCACGCGGAGCAGCACATTCCTGCTAGGACTCCAACAACAGCAGCCCGCTGCTCTGTATTGACTGACGAGGGCTGAACAGCACCGTGCCTTCATTTTAAGCAGCATTTAATTGGTAGGTGTTCGCTGCGCGGCACTGTACGGCTTTGCCGTGCCTCTGATGGAGGACAGAGCTTGGCTGCGTTCCCAGCAGGAGCACCGGGCGCAGCAAACATCTGAAGCCTCCCCCAGATTTTCCCCCGTTGCATTCCCCGTAGCTCGCAGTGTCCTGGGATTTTGGCTGCTTTGATTATGAGTTTTTCCTTCTGGCCTCCAATCCCTTCTGACAGTTTCTGCCAGATGGAGAGACGCGATTACAGGAGCAGTGATTGGCACCGCTTCTCCACCCATTCCACTTTGGTTTGCAAATGCTGAATAACAGGAAGAACTTGGCTGGCAAGACTTTGCCACCACGGGCTCCATTTGCAAACAGCAGCACCTAAAATGCACCCATCCACCAAATGAAGGCAGGGGCAGGCTCCCCTGCAGCCCCATCCGCTTGGCTCCAGTACTCCACACATCGCTAGTCTGCAGCAAGCTGATTTAGCCCCAGATATGCAGAACTTAACCATGTCCCTCCCCGCCTTGCCAGCCTCCTCTCCCCAGACACCCACGGAAGCGCGCGGCACCGCTCGGCTGGGGGCAGAAGGAATCGCTCACTGCCCTCACCAGGCAGCACTGCCAGAGAGATCTTAAGACGGGCATAATTCCTTCAGAGAACATTTCCAGGCGTGCCCGGATAAATTATTCACAAAGAATAAGAGATGAACCCATCTGGAAGAAAGAGAAAGGCCACTGGAATCGGGCCAGCAGCTTTTTGCTGCGATGCTATTGCCAGTTTGCAAAGTTTGTGTTTGCTCTGTGAAAGAATATAGCAATTATTTATATTGGTTTAATGGAAAGGGGATTCATAGCGTGAAACAAAGCATGAGCAGATTGGGAAGCAGAGAATAACCCCATGCTCCTGCATAGGAGGAAGGGGGGAACCCACCTCGCCCTTGCAATAGTAAAGAAAAATCAGCTCAGAACCATCCTGGCTAATTTTTACCCCATTCACATTGTAGCACTGAGAACATTAAAGTTCTGTTGCAATTTTTAGAGAAGGAAACATATTTCAATACTGTTTGTTGGAAAGATCATTAGGATAACAGTCACCCCCGCAATGTTTTATTGCAGGCATTTACTTCCATGCTTCCATTTGCAGTGATTACTCCCCAAATTACTTCTAAACATCCGAACTACAAAGGAAAGGAGTTAGTCTAGAGCTGGGATTGATTGCCGTGTTTTCTCTTGCAAGACTAATAATAACATATCTATTCCTTTTGCAGCACTTTGCTTAAAGAGATGCCAGAGCTCTTGGCAACTCGGGGGGGCTGAGCCAGGGCCCCGCGCCTGCCCCTGGTGCCATCGCAAAGCAAAGCAGAACGCCCACGAATGCTCTGCTAAAAAGGCATTTCTCTGGCTCGAATGTACTTAAAAAGGGTGGGAAACCCGAGGAAAAGCGACAAAAAAATCAAATTTGCATAAGGTGGTTTGAGATTGCATCTCACAGCAGTGTTGGGTAACAAACACCTGGGATTTCAGCTTCTTTAATCAACATTTAGTGCAGATTTAATAATGTGTATTAGGAGCAGGCAGGCAAAAGGAGTTTGGGAAACGACAGGAAAATAAAGCAGATAAATGCACTAATTGCAGCTTATCTGACAGCTCCCCTTTCTCCTCTGCAGCTGAGACTCCAGGTCTAATATTTATACATTAGGCAGGATTGATTCCCTGGGATAACGCACGGCTCTGCGCAGGGCGACAGCAGCTGATGGATGGGCATCGTCTCACCAAATACCGGCGGAGTGCTTTGTCCAGGTACCGCAAATTGAAGAGGAAAGCTTCTTGCTGCAGACAGCGGCTGTTTACAGCGGGGACGACTCGCTCTATCTGATGTCTCCGCACATTTGAGCAGGGCTGCTTTACGCTCAGGAGCAGCAACGTCTTTTTTCATGTGTTTGTGTGTTTAGGAGGGGGCAGATGGGCTCCCATCCTCCTGGGAAACTCCTGCCCAGACCATCTGCAGATAAATAAGAGGCTCCAGGCTGGAAATCTGCATCTTGACCACATCCCATGAAGAAAAAAAAAAAAAAGAGCTAAGTATGGAGAAGGCGAATGACGACGGATCCGGCCCCGCAGAGGGCAGGAGGCATCTCTGTGGCTCAGGTTTTTCAGAGGCTCCATCAATTTGGCCAGGAGAGGTTTGGCCCCGCGGGGGCTCCACGCAGAGCCCAGCTCCCCGCATTAGGCCAACCAGCGTGCGTCTTGCCAGCCCCGGGCACATCTGCAGGGGCTCGCCAAAATGTTTGCTTCCACTTAGCGCTTGTGCAAAGAAACGGCCAGATCTGGGGTGGCCTCAACTGGTTGTGCAACATAAAGGGGAGGCCTTGGGGGGCTTTATCCAAGGCGAATCCCAGGCAGATAGCATCTTCCCGGACCGCAAAACCAGCCCCCTGTTGTTGAATGCAACCACAGCATCTGCAGCCCCTTTCACGCAGTAATCAATCATAGCTGGGCTTGGTGGCGGGCCCTGGCAGACAGCGAGTGTGTCAGAGTGCCTGAGCTCGTGCGTTGCTGCAGAGGGCAGGATTTAATGAGGGGAAAAGCACAAATTGAAAAAAGCCAGCAGCAGCCTAAGTGCTGACCCAGCACATTGAAAGCAAAGCTTCTGCTGTGTTTTTTTCTTTTTGAGGGGGGGAGAAAAGCATCCTGAAATCAATGTTCCCGAAGCTCATCAGATTGACACCAGAAAGTTCATCATGGGTGCTCCTAGTCCATCACTGATGGAAAAAAAGGTGAAAACGCACGAGTGAGATCACTTTGCTCCTCTGGGCTTTGGGCTGTGCCTGGCAGTGGATTTCTCACCCTCGAGAGCCCCCGCAGAGGACCGACAGTGGTCAGTTCTCCACGCTCCGCTCCTTGCAGAGTGGAGTTCCGACGCACTCCCTCCCTCGAGTGGCAGCCGATATCCGTGAGCTACCCAGAGCCAGGAGGAGTCTAGAAATAAGCCAGTCTCTCAGCTCGGAGTGCCTTCCCCTGCGACCTGTGCCAACAGCTCCGAAGGAAATTCTCCCGGGCAGCTCCCGAGCCAAATCCGGAGAGCGCAGCTCCCTGCCCACCCTTGCCTTCCCTTCTCTGCCTGGGAAAGGCAGCCCGGTGCCCGTGCAGGGTGAGCACAGCAGATACTCAGGGCAGTGCCAAAGCACTTAGATCAGCTCTGCTCTTTTATATCCCTGCTGTCTGCATTAGCCAAGCGAACGCTGGGCTCCCGAGCGATGCTCCTCTCCTCCGAAAGCCGCAGGGAGGTGGTGCAAGGAGGGTGCAGGGCCCTGCGGGACGCTGGGACGTGTCCCATGGCAGGGCTGCCCGCGGCTGCATGCGGGCCTGTGCACCGATGGGGTTGCCCAGAGGCCGGGCACGCAGCTTGGAGCCGGCACAGCCCGGCCGATTCATCCCCATGAAACCAGAGCGCGGAGCAATTCAGCTCTGCCAAACCCACCTTGCTGCTTCCCCCAGACCAAGGAAAGCCTGGGCCCAGGCTGAGACTCAGCTCTTCTCCAGCAAAACTAGCCCTCGTTTTCAGGAGCATTAATTTCACAGCATGAGCAAAACGATCTGAAATGTAATTACAGCCCTGTGTCCACCCGTGCCTGCAGCACCGCGGAGGCAGGGATGCTCTCGATAGAGCAGCACTGGCAGCGCAGGCTTCCCCTGCCCTCCTGAGGGCCTGGCAACCCCTGGGGATGGAGGATTGTTGCTGGTTTGTCAGCCAGAGGACTCCAATCAATCTTCTGCTTAGCGGACCTGCTGGCGCGGGGCCGTACGGATGCAGGGATGGGTCCCGGGCACACTGGTACCAGCGCACCGCAGGACCGGCGAGCAGCCCGTGTGGCACTCACTGATCAAGGCTCCTCGGGAATTTCCCAGCTCTCCCTAAAATCTCTGCGGATACCTGAGGTGTGTTGGGACTCCCCAGCCCCACACCGTGCCCTAGACCATGGCTTGTCCTAGGCAGAGTTTGCTAGATAATTGCTGGAGTTGGTTGCAGCCTGCTCTGGATGCTCCGGTGCCTGTGCTCGCCCCAAGGGCTCTGTGTGTGTCCGGAGCTGCCTGGCACATCCTCCACCCACCCTCATGGTTTCCAGCAACGAGAAGCTGAGGCCTTGCAGGGCTTTGTAGGGGATGCCCATCCCAGCCACAGCGCTTCCCTGCACCCAGCCCTACCCTGCTGCCCTCCCGGCCCCAAAACCAGTCTCCTCCGCTCGGCCGCGCGGGCTCTCCAGTGCTCCTGGTGAGAAACCCGGTCTCGCAGGCTGCCAGCTTCACCCCAGAACGATTTTCATTACATCTGTCCCAAAGGCACAGAGGGGGACCGGCCACACAGGCGCTGAGCAGCCCCGAGGTTGCTGGAATCAGAAGAAAACAAGGCAGAGCAGCGCTCGCAGAGTTAATTTGAAACAAGCGGTGCCTGGTGGAGCAGTCAGGGTGCCACAGTGACAGCCAACGTTTTCCAAGGATACCGCAGAGCTGAGATGCTCGCAGGGAGGGGAGAGCAAAAGCCTTACTCCAAAAGCTTGGGCACAATTATTGCCAGCGCTCCAGGCATGTGAGGATGGGCTCTGGCAGCGCGCCGGGCACCGGGGCAGAGGCAGGGGAAGGCTGCAGGGCACCAGGGGAGCCCCACGGCTCGACCCCTCCTGAGGGCAGCGCCAGCAGCAGCAAAACGTGGCATCTTACATGGGGTATTGCTGTTATTAAACATGTGTCCTCCTTCCAGCCTCTGCTGCTCTCATTTTGTGCCTAATTAATGGAGTTTTATTATTTTGTGCAATACAATAGCTGCAGCCAAGAAGTGATCACTCAGGACAGAACTTTGCGCTTAGGAAATAAATGCATTTGAGGACAAGTGAGACACGTCTTGCCATGAGTCGCTGGCCAAGGAGCACCCAGAGGTGCGCGGGAGCCGGCGGGGACCAGGGGCAGAGGCAGGGCTGGGGCAGGCAGGCGCCCGGCTGCCGGCCAGGGCACATGCAGGAGCGATGCCTGGCTTAAACAGCCAGGAAAGGGGGCGCAAAGCAGCACGCACGGGGCTGGGAAATACAGCCGGTCCCTGGGCCAGCATGTCAAAGCAGAGTAAGGGAGATGGAAGGTTTGGGTCTGCCCCCATGTCCAACACCGCCAGGACACAGCCCGGATCACCTGGCGCATCCCTGCCTCTCATTCCCACTCACCCCGGGCAGCAGCAGCGCATGAGGGAAATCCCCGGGGCTGCTGCAGTTGGCTGTAAACCACCAGCCCTGCCAGCTGGTTTGAATTTTCCCCGTGTTTGTACAAGGAAAAAAAAAAAAAAAAGTAAATGTCTTTTTAATACTTATTCAGCATCTCTCTGAAGGCTTTTTTAGCTAAACTGAAACGTATCACTGACGCCTCATCGGTTTGCATTAACAGCCCAAAGGGGAGCTAGCGCTGGCTCGGCTCCGGTGCCGAACGCAGGCAGGGGGCCGGCAGCGCCGGCAGCCCCGGGGTTGGGTTAGCGGCCGGTGCTGGCGGCGGAGCTCCAGCTGTGACGGTGTCGGCGTGACCGCGGCAGCTGCGGGGAGAGGAGAGCAGCTCCTCGCGTCTGAAGGCCGACCTTCCCGAATGTGAGCAAAGCGCAGAGCGGTCGCAGCTCCACGCGGCCCTCCCGACCTGGCACAGCGGGACCCAGCCCACACACCCCGAGACATGCGAGCGATCCTAAACCGCAGCAGGTCACCTGCACGCATCGGCCTCAGCTCGGGCAGCATCTTTCTGCCAGCTGGCCTCAGCCTCTCCACTTCTCCTCCCAGGCTTTGTCAGGTTTAATTAAAATTCCTATACATGGCTAGTTCTTTCACTCAGTCTATTATCTCCCGTGTGCTCTACCGTCTGCCCCATTGAGCTCATTTCATTAGGAATCCATCTCTTGATGAACAAAGCCATATTTAGGAGGCAGTACCTGTGCTTGTGTCTGAAGGGGTCTATCCACGCATCCCATGGCAAGGCAGAGGTCCCAAGGACCCACTCGCAGTGCTCCCCAGGCCAAATCAGGGCTCGGATAGAGAAGTGCCTGTTCTGTGGTTATTGCCACTGAAGCGATGGTTTGCTTTGCTGCACGAAATTACAGTAGGGAGCCAGGACGGGGTGGAGGCGAGCCTGCCCTGCCCGTGCATTTATCGCTCTTGGGGCTGCAGGTCACGCTGCCCAGCGCACGGCTGAGACCTGGTTGCGCCCACCCTGAGCACGCCGAGGGCACGCACCCACCCCACAAGCGCCTGCGGAGCTTCTCTCCTCCTCGCTCCCCGGGAAATCAAATCTCACCTGGAGATGGGATTTGATGCTGCCGGGGCTTCCCCTCACACCCGCAGGCTCAAAGCAGGGCCAGGGGTGCTCTGCAGGGGGGCTGGAGCCTGCGCGCCCGGGGGAAAGGACGGACCCCTGGGGCAGGTGACGGGGAGGAGGCTGCTCTGCCTGGCAGCCACCAGCTCCTGGAGGCGTTCAGCTGGCTCAGGCAGCTTCCTCGGCACACCAAGGGCGGCTTTTCCCATGCCATGCTCTGCACATTTCCATCCTTCCAAAGAGCCGAGGCCGAGCCCCAGAAGCTGGCTGCACGTTTCTGCAATGGGAGCACGATGCCTCCTGCAGACTCCCAGAGGTGCTGCAGAGAAGCTGGGCTGACATCCCCAGCCAGCACAGCCACTCCCAGAGCCCCCAGCTTCCCTTCAAAAATGGCAAAAACCTCTCGTCATCCCGGGGGCCACGCACCGGCCAGAAAGGTGCAAGGAGGCCCTGGAAAGCTGGCTCAGCACCAGCTCAGCGTCACCCAGCCCCGTGCCAGGCACACGCGGGTTGCTGAAGCGTCAGGGACAATAAAGGTGACGTTTTTAACACTTCCTCTCTTGCACGTGGCAGTGGGGATGGGGAACCCCTGTGTCTTGCAGGGCCAGGCAGGCAGCACCATCCAAGAGCAGAGGTGACCCTGTCCCAGCAGCGATGGACGGTTTGGCCCCAGGAGTATGAAAATTAACCTCCTGCTTTATAAATGGCAGACATGGCATTGAAGCACAGTTACTCTGAAATGTTCTTCCTCCTTAAAAAAGATATGTCCATTTAACAGAAAGAGAGAGAAAAGGGGTCCCCATCACCTCACGAGTGGAACAAGACACATCCTTTGGAGAGCTGGGAGTTGCTGTGAATTAAGAACTTTTCTTCTCCATTTAGCTGTCTGCAAAGCCCAAAACACAGCAGATAGATCTCAGCTCAGCCCCAGATGAATTTTTCCCTGAATATTTTTAGTTCAGCCTCTGAATGAGGAAACCCGCTCTTCGCTTCTCTCTGCTCTGCTATTCCCAAGATGACGAGCACACAAAAACCTCTCTCAGACACCGATTTCATCACCCCCGGGATCTGTGCTGTGTTAGCAAAGGTGGGAGAGAGCTGGACCCAGCACTGGAGCGGCGAAGGTGCAGCAGCAAGTAAAGCACCAGCAAAGCAAAGCAGCCCAAGGCCAGTCCTGGAGCTGCAGCACAAACCCAAGAGACTGCCACAGCTGTGGGCATCGCAAGGGCCTGTCCGAAGTCCCCAGGACACCAGCCCTCTTTGCTGCCATCCCTTGCAGTGCAAGAGCCTGGAGAGCCAACGCGAGCAGGGCCCAGCATCACCTGCCTCAACGCCCGCTGGCAGCTTTGCTGGGGCACCCGTGGACGTCAGCGTGGCCACGCTGGTTTGTCCTGCCTGGTCCAGGGTCCTGCCCTGCCTGGTGGCCCCAGCGGTGAAAGCAGAGCAGCCAGCAGCCTCGCCCTGCCATCCCCGCAGGATTCAGACCTGCTCCAGATATGGAGCTGTGAAGCAGCACAGCACTCCTCACCATCCTCCTCCTCCTCCCCNGCTGAGATCCCCCGGCCCCCCGCAGCCCCCACCCCACCTCTCGGCGGTGCCTCCCCTCCACGCGCTCTCCGCTCGCGGCAGTAGCCGCTTACTCCTTTTGGCCATTCGCTGCCGTTTCCCATCCCATACATTCCCTTCCATTTAGAGATATCGTCAGCCGAGAGTCAGAGCTCAGATGTTTGTTATTGCTAATGCAATTCCAAGCCAAAACCCAAGGCAGCCCTGTTTAGTCTTTCCCTGCGCTCTCATCGCTGAGGCACGGCAGCTGAGTCAGCGTTCTGCCTTACCCAGCGTGTCGCGTTCCCCACGGACAGATGGCAAACTCTTAACTCTTCGAGCAGCTCCTCGGTATTTTTACTGCCTATTGCTTTTTCGCCTCTGTTTATTTTCCGAGCTGAAATAAGCAGAGTGATGGGAAAAAGAAATCTCCTGCAGAGCGTTGCATCAGAAAGCAGATTCCCATAAGGATTCGTTTCAGTGGAAACAGCAAGGGCTTCGTTTTTCGGCAGGGCTGAGCCCCGGGCCCCCAGCACAGCAGAGCTCAGGTCCCCGTGCTTAGCACCTTGGACTCCCTGGAGGCACCTTCTAACGTCTGAGCCCTCCCAGGCCTGGTGTCTTCCCCAGGCAGCACGAGCCTGCACCATCCGTGGCGTCACATGGAAGGAGAGCAGGGATGGATGGATCCTGCTCGTCTCCCCATTGCTGGGCAGCGTTTGCCATCCTTCCCACCCGCAGCCGACCCACTGACCGAGCTGCATCCCAGCCCTTCTTCATGCCTGGTGTGGCTCCCGGCTTTGGAAAACCTTCCCTGTTTGCCCAGGAGCCCACCACCACCACAGACAAGGAGAAGCTCTCCACGTCCAGCCCCGGCTGCCCTCCTGCGGGAACAGGCTCTGGCCACCGCAGACCGGCCGGCAAGCGGCAGAGCAAGGGGACCAGCAGGAGCCCTGCGGCAAGCTGCTCCCTTCCCTCGCGTTGCTCTGCCTTCAAGAGCACAAGAGCCCCTGCCTGCAGAGCGCAGTGCCCTTTCCTGGAAGATAATGTAACGCATAACAAGGAATCCTGCTTTTTTATTATTATTAAATTTGTTATGTGTCTGAAGAGCCGGGTCAGCTCTGACTCACTCTAATGCCCCGAGCATTACAAGCAGCTCTTGTGACTGATGAATATTTCCCACTTAGTGCTCACATCTGTGGATGAGGTGCTAATGCTAAGTAAAATCCTGCAGCAATTTGTGCATTAGGAAGTTGGAGAACATTAGCAGAAACTTCCCGACTGTTTTCTCAGGCAAAGGAAGAGCTTTGACAGGCTGGGACAGAAATGAGAGCCCATTAGCCCATTTCTGCTTTCCCTAAAAGAGTAAAAGGGTGGCTGGGGGCTCTTTCAGGAGAAGAGGCAAATGTTTCAAGACACAATCAGAGGCCCTTGTTGATTCAGAGAATCACCCAACACGTTTGGAGCGCGGAACATCGGCCAGCCCAGGAAGCCCCAGCCGCACATGGCTGAGATGCCCGGTGCTGCTCGGCCAGCTCGCCCTGGGCACGGGCGGCCCGCGGAGCATCGCCAGCACCCGGCCAAGACGGGCCCACCACGGCACACGGGAACATACGGGGATTTCCCGGCCAACGCTTTTACTGACTTCTGGGGTGGTGTCACGTGGCCCAAAGTCAAGTTCTCCAAAATTGGGATTGCATCACCGATTCGTGTCTCCCAGCAACTGCGCCGTGTTATGCGCGGCAAAGCAAGCCGCCCAGGGCCCGGCGGCTGTATTTAACCCAGGGCAGACCACATCCATCCAACGAGTTCCCAGGAAAGACAAACACCTGAAGCTGCTTTTGCTGTGCCATCGCTGAAACCCACTCAGGAGAGAGCAAATGTGGAGAAGTCCCAGCTGGGAGGATCTGGAGAATGAAGCAAGCACACGGCAGTAAGGGTGTGTTACCGCTTCCAGCCCTAAATCCCAGAGAAATGAATGAGACCTTCCTGCACAGAGCCTTCAGCAGGAGGGAACTGAAAGGCTCACAGCAAGAGGTGCAGATGTGCCTCCCCTGCAGCCACGCTACCACCATCCTGGATTGCTCCCGAGGAAGGGCAGCTCTCGCAGGAGCGGAACGGAGGCACGCGGCACTGCGCGCGAGCATCGGCACACGGGGATGCTCGTCAGCCCCAGCACAGGGGAGCCAGCATGAGCTGCTCTGGAAATAAGCTCCTCACATCTCTACACAACACTGCTGACACACACCTGCCTTGCTCCTGCCAGAGGAGAAAAAGGAGCAGCCTTTATCCTGCGTGAGCGGAGCTGAGGCTGGAGCCCAGCATCAATAAACGAGCAGAAAGAGAGCTTTGCTTTTGAACAGAGGCACTGCAGATCTCAGCACGCCCATCACAGCTCTCTGCTGCTGCCTAAGTGAGTACGTTCAGCTGGCAGGGCAATGGCAAAGACGGGCTCTGCCGACACCTTTCTGGGACGCCACAGCAGATCTGCCCTGCCTCTGTCCCGCTTGCAGCAAGCTGCCCGGCTCCGGGCCGCCCCGCAGCGCAGCACCCGTCACCCCGCTGCAAAATCCCTCCTCGCCGCAGGGACCAGACCCGGGCCTCCAGCCAGCTCCGGGCCCCCCCCAGCACTTTGTTAATGCCCATCAGTGCAGCAAGGCAGAGCCTTCCCCTGTCGACAGCACGGACCCGGGGGCAGAAGCCGCCTCCCCAGCCTCGCTCAGTTCGCAGGAAAGGCTTTACCCCCTGCCTGCTTTGCAGAAGCGGTCTCCCACTGCCAGTCCCCATTTAGCGGCTTATTAGCCCGCTGGGGTAGCTGCCCTCCCACAGCAGTGACAAAAAGCTGTCCCCTCGGCGCTTGGGGCCAGGGCTGTTTATTTGCACTTGAAATCCCATCCGTTTGCTCGTCCCCCCCAGGTCCGGGCGATGTGGCTGCTGGCAGGGACACAGCACGCTGCTGCCAGCAGCCCGTGGCAGCGCCGCGTCCCCCAGCCTGCACAGGGTACCACTGGGCAGCCTGGGAGCCAAGCCCTGGGCACGACGGGGAAACGCTCTGCCCCCTTCAGCCTCCTCCCTGCTTGCAAGTGAGATGTTTTCCCAGGTATGTTAGTTCTTAGGACCTTGGCTCTAATGCCAGTCTGGTCACAGAATCCCAGAACGGCTGAGGTGGGAAGGGACCTCTGGGTCCATCTGGTCCAACCCCTGCCCAAGCAGGGTCACGCAGAGCAGGTTGCCCAGAGCCACATCCCGGTGGCTTTTGAAGATCTCCAAGGAGGTTCTGCTCTTCTAGGGCTGGTGAGACGAGGAATAAAGAAAGCCACCTCTGACCCCACAAGTGTACAATTAAGAGAGAAAATGAGCAAGAACCTGCAAGAAACACCTGGGTGGCACCAAGACACTAGAGCTAGCAGGGCTGCAGCCTCGCAGCCAGCACAGCTGAAGGGCACCCACAGGAGGCAGCAGTGGCTGCGGGCAGGGGGGAGCCCGGGGGTGACACAGGAGAAGCAGGACAGGTGGGAAGCAATCCCTGCGGCAGCATCCGAGTGGATGCAAGCTGGCCAACAGCAAGGTTGTTGAGGCCAAGAAAAGGATATTGCAGCAAGTGGAGGGGGGTGTGATGAAAGAGCAGGTGGGAGTTTTAGCTTTAGGAGAGGCTGTGTCTTAGCAGGGTTACGCAAGCCCTGGAGGTGGCCAGGATGTGAAGACACAGGAGGAAGCAGGGGACAAAGACAGCACTGAGATGCTGGCAGAGCAGCCGTGTCCTGGTGTTGCTGAGCTCAGGGAAACACCGAGCTGAGATGGAGAGGTTAAAAGCTCTGATTTTGCCATGTTGTGCTTGAGCTGGTGGTGAGACATTCACGAGATGTCAGAGCTCCTCTGAGATATGGATTTGGACAGGGAGAGGAGAGCCCGGAGTAGGGATGCATGCCTCTGAGTCATCACCATAGAGATGGTATTTGAGTGCGGCTGCAATGAGATTACCCAGAGACGCAGCGCAGAAGGAGGGACACGGCTCTGAACCCCCGCAGCAAACAAGCCCAGCCCTTGTCCAGCGAGAGGGATAATGGGTGGCCAAAAATGGGGCACATGCTGGGCAAGGCTCAGAGCCAGACCACAGCCACCAGTCTGCCGGTGGAGGTTTGGACCATCTCCAGGAGATGTCCATCTCTTCTCCATCGGCTACATAGGAAATTTAGGTCCCCAGACCGTTAGACTCCTAACTCGTGCACTTCAAATGGGACAGAGCGGAGCTTCGGTCCTCCCTCTGCAAAACGGGAGAACCCCACACTCGCACCCCACCACAAGGACACCCAGGACGGTGAAGTGCTCGGCATCTCCAGCCCTGGGGTCAGGGTGAGGGGGCAAGAGGGACCTCAGAGCAGAGCCAGAACAGGCTGCTGTGAAGTGAGACGGCAGCTCCATCGCCAAGTGTCCAGGAACAGAAACACCGCGAGGAGCAGAGCTGATGGAGGGACCGAGACCTCCTCCAGTGCCCCCTCCCTGATCTCTGGGATCTGGAAGCCATCTCTCCTCCCCTCCAGCAGGCAGGAGGCTGGGGTAGGAAGAAGGGTGCACGCAGCACCCCAGGCATCGCACCCCGAGCATTTTGCCCCCAGCATCATGCCCCGAGCCGTGGTTAGTGCTCAAAAATCTGACCAGAAGGTGGCAGGCTCAACTCGTCCATGGATGATGGCTCTTCTGCAGGAGGGTCTGGCCTTGGGACAAAATCGCTGGTAATGCAGTTCTAACCCATCACCTCAAAAGGAAGCCAGAGCACTGGAGGAAGAGGAGAAAAAGAGACTGTTCGAGCTTCTCTGAAAAGCGACCACAACTCAGGAGAGCTGTTTCTGCAATCAAGGCTGGTGCATATCAGGGACAAAGTCACGCTCAACACCAGGGCTAGAGCGAGGAGAACGGCCAACTGGTATCGTAGGAGACGGATTCTCTCTGCTCCTGTTTCAGATAAATAACATGAATCAATGGAGAGCAGAAACACGGCTGCATTTCCAGCCCTTGCTCACCACCCCCGGTGCTCAGGTCCCTGGGAGAGCATTTGAAAAACTGCAATCGCTATAATTAGAAGTAACACTCACTTTCCAAGAGGAAACTGTGCAAAAGGTTGACTTCCTCTTTAATGCCATTTCAACTCGTTAACAGCTACATATCTGCTGCTCCCATGGCACGGGGATTTGCTGAGCAGCAGTCTGGATTGCTAACAAGAAATAAGAGTTTCCTCCCACTTCAACGGGGATTTCTCCTCCAGGCAGAAGACACCAGGTCCGAAGATGCAGAGCAGACTGTGACACGCTGCTCTCCCCTTGCAAAGAGCAGAGGCCAGAGGTATCGCAGGAATTCTCGCATCTTTCAGTTACTCGTTATCTCCTCACTATTATGCATCGCTCCCCAAGGCTAATTAACACTGCAGCATATATCACCGGCTTGGGAATGCCAAAGACATTGGGAACTTCATTGCTAGAGCTTTCAACAGAGCTACAAGTCACAAGCAAGCTCCTTGTTATTCCATACAAGGAAATATTCACAACATACAACAAAAATAGCCTCCATCACTACACGTTATAATCACATCAGGGAGTTTCCAATCTCTGCAGTAATAAGCGATGCCCTCCCTCCTCACCAAAGCGCTCACCCACAGCGCCCTGCAAGCCCGATTAACCCCCCCGGCACCCGGGGACCAGTCAGCCAAAGCAACAGGGCCAGGAGCCCGGCAACGGGGCAGCAGCAAAGCCTGGCCAGCAATCGCAGTTCCTCTTCTCTGATGATCTCACCGGCACAAGGCAAGTCTGCAGTGCATCTTGCCCTTTCCAACTGTCCTGAGACTTTAAGGCCGAAAGAAACCGTGGCATTTTCTCAGCAGGTTCCCCCTTCAGAGTACTTTTTGTGCCGAGCTGAGGAACTTGTGATGGATAAAAGCCCCTCCAGAAAGGCGGTCAGCCTCAACGCCGAATTTCCGAGAGGCGAGGAAAGCCCCGCTCCCCTTGGCAGAGCGCTCTGCTGGGTAAATCTCTCACTACTCAAAATGTTTGCCTTGTTTCTAACTTGAACGCTCCTGCACTTAACACCCACATGTGGGTCCGTGCCAAGCCCTTCTCTGCCATCTTACAGCAGTACCCACTCCTCCGCAACTTTGTTCCTGTGCCCCAGTCACAGCACCCCTTTGCTTCATTCCGATAAGCCGAAGTCAAAGGGCATTTCCATCTTTTGCTGCAGACACCAGACTCGCTGCTGGAAATGCTCCTCAGGCCACGGCAGCTCGCGCAGACGGAGCCTTGGGAATTTCTGTAACAAATTTTCTCATTCAGATTCCCCAGTCCCTCATTAAACGCACCAAATAAACTCAGGTTCTCTTTCAAACCACTGCTGACACAAAGGGCATGTCAGCCATCCGCCCCAGGATGGTTTTCTTAGGACAGAATCAGGCCCCGTTCATTTATCTGCAAAAATCCCTTAAATATCATTTTCCCAAACTTCTTCAGACAAGCAACCCGACCACATTTTTTATCACTCATTTAAATCCAGCTTTGGAAGTCAGATGTGCCATTCCCGCGTCGTTCGTCGCCTTTGACCTCCCGTGCAATGCCCGAATTAGATGCGTGTGTGCCAGCCCCATCCCTCCTGCTCCCCGCAAACATCTGCAAGGGAGTCAGCGGGTTTCTATGGAAGCCGTGGCTCCCATACAAGGCAACCGCTCCCTGGCCAGCGAAGGACAGCTGGAAATGTTTGACCAAGTAAGAGGTTTATTTGGCTGAGCATCATTTAATTCTCTACAACGGGGGGGGCGAAGGCAAAATACTATTGGGTCACCTAAAAAAGCAAAATATCATCCCGTGCTGCTTGTTTCCAAAGGATGCTCGAGCTTCTGCAAATGTCACGCTTACCCCCAGACGAGTAGGGGAGAAACCGGTAGCAAGTTAAACGCCCTCCCTTCTGCCATTCGTTTCAGACGGAATAGTGCCTCGGCCGAAGAGGTTCCTCCGTGAAATCTGCTTGGCGGTGGCACCCTCACAGCAGGGCTGCACCACGGGGCCGGGCAGGACGGGGCTGCCTGCCGCAGCCCCGGAGGAGCTCGGGTCACGCCGCACGCGCCTCTGCAGACCTGGCCTTGCAGTGTTTTGAAAGAGAAAGGCAATTGCACGCGTCAGGCAGATTAGAAGGTGATAGATAGACGGACAGGCAGGCAGGCAGCCTTTTAAATAGTCTTCATATTTTTCCCATGACATCTGTCTGCAAGAGTTTAAATTATGATTCTTACTTATAGCTTTGAAAGGATTTAAAATCCTTAAATCCCTGTTAAAAACTAAAGTAACAAAGCTTGGCTGGATACTACATTTTTAATCCACAATGAAAGCAGCACTCTGTATTTAAAGGGCTGCAGAGCTCTCATGGAAATACCCTGCAAACACTGAGCTCCTCCTAATGACCAACCTGCTACAAAAGGGGTTTGGTGCCAGATTCAGATCTCAGCTACATCCCATCCATGCTGAAGTGCCTCCACGGAAACACGGAACTAAAAGCTTGCAGCAGAGCAAGCTGCTGCTGCCCACCAAGCAATGCAGCACGTGCTCTGTTTCCCCGACACAGAACCGCGGCAGCCTGCTGAGATGCCGAGCGCTGTTGGGGTGCCCTCCAGATGCAGTCGGGTCCGGGGGAGAGGGGTCTTCAGCTCTCCAAGCCAAAGCAGCCCTGTTTGTCCCCCTGCGCCCAGACATGAGCAGGACACTGCAGGCAATACAGGTTCCCAAGGGCATCACCAGCCCAAGCCTTCGGAAAAGCCCTCTCATAGCAGAACCCACAGACAATAAAGGACCAGGGGAGCCCTTCAGTTCCCGTTGACCTTTATTTATCATCCTCTTTAAGTCAAACAGTTCAACTTCCACCTTCCCATGCTGAGCACAGCCCACTGTCCACAGGAACTGCACTGCTCGCAGACAAGCCCCAAATTCCCCTACTTCTGGCCCAAAACCAAACACGGCCAGAGCATGAGCAAGCATGACAGCCCAGCAGCTCTGGGAGCGGTACCCTGCCCATTGCTCACGCACCCTTCTCCTCGTGCTGTATCATGGGAGAGGAAGCTCAAACCTAAAACTGTTGCGCTCTGATGAGGAAATACAGAGGTGGATCTACCAAGGAGGGTGAAAAAGGGACAGGGTTCACCCCAGCCAGTGGCACTGCCCTGTGTGACCCATGGGGACACCCCTGCCATGGGGACGTCCCTGCCGGCGGAACACGATCACTGCCAGATGCAGAGCTTGCTCCCCATCCAGCCCGCAGCTGGATCTCGTTGCCGGGGAAAGGCTTCTGACTTCTGACTATTCTGTTTATTCTGCTAAAGACCATAATCATCTTGCTAATTGTTTGGGTTTGTTTGGGTTGTTTTAGCAAGCTCCTATTTTTGTAAGCCCATGTGCTGCGCTCCCTCTGCTGGCAGGCTCACTTGGGCTGTGGGAAAGGCTGCTGGGGAAGGGGAAAAGCAAATCCTGCGCGACTGCCCACGAGAAGTCACACCGCAACCCTTCCCAGGCCCTTGGCGAGGTTTGAGCATGAGACCTGAGACCGGCCTTATTCTGCCAGCTTTATTCCTCATGGCCTAGTTATTCTGAGTCTTGTCAACAACAAGAAATAAGTGTGGCTTGGTATAATTCAAGTAATCTTTGCTTTAGATGGAGACACTCTTACACTTGAGAGTCACATCCACATCAACAAGACAGGCGTGTCTTGCTGATGATGGTTCTGAGCTGTGGTTTTCAACAGAGTACCAGCTCAACCCTCAGCATCAGCAATTACACCCATGACAAATTGTGAGCAAAAACATGAAAGCAGATCTTGAAAATCTTGGCTGTAGAAAAGGACAGGAAGCATCACCTGAAGAGAAACAAGGAGATGTTTCAGAAACAAGATGTTTCAGAAGCGCGCCTTCCCAAGCCCAGCACCAGGAAACGTGCTTCAGAGCAGAATTTTAATGGAGCGTTCTCCGCCTTCTGTCTGCATTTTTGTCTCGTTATTCCGCGTGCCTGACAGACAGCCATTAAACAGGCCGCGACGGGGCACAGCTCATCGCCACTGCAGGCAGCAGTGCTGCCGGGGGCACTGCAGCAGCTCGAAGCTACGTGCGTGGGAAGCGTTAGAAAACCTGCTGGGTGTCTGGGGGAGGGAGCAGGACCTGGGGGTCAAAACCTGCCTGGGGACTCATTCAGCCTTAGGCTCACAGCATTATGCTCCCCTAAAAACGACCCCGCAGCATCCTGCTTTCCTGTGGGTCCTATTTTCTTTGATAACTTGAGTGAAGCCCAGCACAAGAAAATCCCTTCAGCTTCAGAGAACGTTTCTCACACATGGAACAGCTCTAAAGACCTTGGTGCCGCCTCCCCTTTCTGGCAATGCCATGAATGGGATTAAGCCCAGGGTCTTACAGCATTTATAGTGCTACTTTCATCATCAGAGCAGCAGAGAAATCTTTTGATGGACATGAGTATAAGCCAGCAGCCAAGTCATTAACCTAAAAGTAGGGGAGTTTTTCATCAACCCTATTCAGTAGAAAAGTTAGGAAATGGTAAGAACGCTCTTAAAATCAGCCAAATAAAAGGCAAGACATCCCCCCATATAGACACTTTCTTGCTAAAACTATTAATAAACATTGCACTTTACGTCAATCCCTGAAGGTCAAAGCAATCTTTTTCCCTAGTGGAAGCTCTTATAGAGTTTTTCTGAGCAGCATTTTATGCCTAAATGTACTTGCTTAATGAGTGCAATTTTACATCTGCTCAGGTGAAACAGGTTGTTGTACATTTGCTTTCGTCCGTGGTTTTATTATACCTACTTGGCTGATGATGGCCAGCCAAAAGAAATGAAAGATGCTGGGAAATAAAAATGAGTTACTGAAAGTATCGGTCTTAAAAGAAAAAAAAAAAAAGAAAGAAAAAAGCATATGAAGCAGTGTTCAGTACCTGTTTACAGAGATTTCACTATACACCTTTTCCTATTACAAAAAAAGCACTTAACTAGCATAAAAAGCTTAAATCTGCTAGACAAGCCCTTTGCTTGCAACCATAACACGCAAAGCCAAGATGGCTGTGAACTGCCCAAAAGGACACAGAGGCTGCCTGCCACAGACACCCTGCTCTGGAGCCTGCTCACAAAGGCATCCCGCGGCTGGAGGCACAGGGTAGAGTCAGGACAATTACATACAGCCCGGCCCTACAGGCGGGAGCCGCTCATGGAAAACTCTAAAAAACTCCAGTACGCAGTAAATTAAATCACACAGAGCGGCTCCTATCTCTGCTGGCAAAGAGAGGACAGCAGAGAGGGGAAAAGATGAGAAAAACTCAAATGAGTTTGCCTGTGAAAATAATTACAATTATGACTTATGGTTGCTGCAAAGTGCCCAGAGGCCCATCGTGAGCAGGGCCATCGTGCTGGGGCCTGCGCAGAGCTGACGGGCGGCCACCAGCTGTGCACAGGCCCGAGGTTGTTGTTGTTATCAGGATCGTGGCAAGGGCTCTGGGGAGCACAGGGGCCCTGCCTGGGGTGCTGGCAGGGCAGCCGGCAGAGCGAGAGGGCCGGGCCGCTCCCCGCCACCCCGACCTGCCCGGCGCCCGCCCAGCGCCATTCCCGCACCGCCGCCATTTCCCCCCCGCGCCCTTAGCAACCGCCCCTTAGCAACGCCGAGCCACGCCCCCTCCTTCAGCCACGCCCCCGTTTAACCACGCCCCTCTCCAGCCTCGCCTCCCTCCATTCCACCACGCCCCCCTTTTTAGCCACGCCCCGCCACCTCTCTGCATCGTGCTCTCTCCTCGGGCTCCGGCCGCTGTCACGTGGCCACGTTGCCTGGCAGCGCCGTAGCCATGGCAACGCCCGTACACAGGCGGCGGCGCAGGCGGGAAGGGGGACGGGTAAGCGCGGCCGTCGGGACCGGGGGGGGACCGGCACCCCCAGCCCGCACCGGGGGCGCCGGCAGCGGGCCAGCGGCCTCAGCGAGGGGCACAGAGGCCGCCCGGCCCATCGTGCTGCCGCCCCCGAAGCCCTGGGGCCTGCTTGTGCAGCTCTGCTGCTGCTGAAGCATCGGAGCGTGGGGAGAACGAGGAGGGGAGCGAGGAAAACCCTGCCCCAAAAGCAGCCTGGCGGGGCCCGGGCCGGGGGGCTGCTCGCCGGGGCAGGCCGCGCTGACACCTCCCAGCCCAGGCCCCGCTCCGCCGAGCGCGGCGGCGGGCTGGCCAGGAAGGCGCTCGCGCTGCTGCCGCGTCTCGACCTCAAAGGAAACCCCAAATCTGTGTGTGGGGAGGGCAGGGCGAGGGGAGCCGCAGCGGGCTGTGCCGCCGGGCGCAAACCAAAGCCAGAGCCACGCAGGGGCACGCGTGGCCACGAGGGGTTCCCGGCAGGCCCACGCGGGGCTGGGCCGGGGGCACTGCTAAGGGGGGGCACAGGTCTTGTCCCCCAGCGTCACACAAGCTTCCTTTTTGTTTCTTACCGTCTTCACGAGGGCCTCTGAGGTGGCTGTGGTGTCTCGGCCGATGGCGGGGAGAGGTCCCTGGGGTGGCTTCCCCCGGGACACCGAACTCGGGGGTGTCAGGATGCAAAAGGCAGCTGTTCCCCAAAGACGCTGTGCCAGGCTGTGCTCCTCTGCCTGTGATGTCTCCCAGGGCCTCCTGGAAAAAAAAAATAATTAAAAAATAATAATAATAAATAGAAAACAGGCCTATGTTCTCTGCATCCAATGGAAATCGGCCTCCTGCTGCTTGAACCTGAAGGCGCGGTGTTGGGGCAGTTCCGAGCCCGAGCTGGCATCGCCTGAGCCAGCGGGCTGGTTCCAGAGAGCTTTGCTGTGGTGTTTGCTCTGTTTTGGTCTGAGAATTGTTGAGTTTTATCATGTTTTATTTAGAAGATGTACTTTAAAAGTTTCTTGAGCTAGAAGGGGCTTTTTGCTGTCAAGAGCAACATCACACAAATTGTATCTCTGCAGCTCTCTTCTCATACCCTATTCCCTTTGTATTACTGGTAATTATGTAATGCTTAAAGAACCTGAAGCAGAAGATGTAGGAAGGCACAATCTCTGCCCCCAAAGCCTACCATTCTGAGTTACAGAAACAACAGTGGCAAATGACAGGCTGGGGAGAAGGATAAAGAGATCTCTAATTCTATCAATTTAATGAGTTCTTTCCTTATCAGCGTCAGCCCTTGTCCAGATCTGCTAAGTGGCTTTTCTTAGAGATCGAATGACTATGCGTTAGTGTGGGGGAGCTTCTTTTGTTACACAACTGACCAGATTTTCGACAGTTCAATCCCTGAAGAGCCGAGCTGTTCTCAAAGCTAACGGCAGCACGCAGATGGCAGCTGAGCTCTTCTGAAAATCAAGGTTCGTGCGGGGCCAGATTCTGAGGCCGCCGGACCTCCACCCACCCAGGCAACACGCAGGGCCTCAGAGGGCGATACGGGGCTTTGGGGAAATCAGCCTTGCCTTCATTAACACAGTGGCTGTAGCCCCAGAGTGCAGCGCGCTGAAACAATCCTTGCTCTGGGCTCTTCTGCCCAGCCCAGGCAGTAACAGGGAATGAATCTCGCCCAGGAAAGGCATCTGTGGGAACAACCTTAGCCCGGGGTCTTCCTGCTCCAGGGCTGCTGCTAACTTTTAAAGTGGTACAGAACGAGGGCCTCACTTGTCTCACTTCTACCATCATGAGAATCAATGCTGTTTTACCTTGGACCATACGAACCGCAGGGCTGACCTCCTCTTGAGGCACTGGATAAGCTCTAAACCTCAGTGTGCAACCGTTTATAGAGCTTTAACCCGCACGAAGGCCACTTCCAACAGCAAAGAGAAACCTTGAAACTAAAAAGCCAAACTGCAGGTGGTCGTTGTTTACTGGGCAAGGACAATTTTTTTTTTCCAGCAGAGTTGAAATTGAAGTGTTTTATAAATTGCAAGTTTAAAAGGTGACCATATTTAGTCCTATGTCTTGTCCATCGTATTTTCTTAGTGATGCAAAAGCTTTTCCTCTCAAAGTTCTTAGGATATTTCATGTCTCACTACAGAAGTCAGGAAATGAAACCACGTTTCACATGGAAGACGAAGGCATGCAGCACATTTCACGTGCATCAGGACAGGTAGGGCAGGTGCCAACGAAGCCAGGGGCTTTTTGAGCCACACACCTGAGTGGGGTTTTCCCCTTTTGACTCAAATAACATCCCTCTGGCAATTAGGTGACACTTAGCAGGAAAGTACAGTGCAGTCTTGTAGCAGGACTTGACAGCGTTGGTGCTGCTTTTGGAGAGTTAAGACACGTGAACAGACAGCGAGACCTGTGCTGGCTCTGATTAGATTAAGTGCTGTGGAGTCAGTCTCCTGAATTTCTGTTTGCTGGGAACAAACAGCACAGAGGTGAAAGCCTGTGTCTTGTTACAGGCTCACACTGCCATAACCAATATCACATTTTAATGAACCGTTTATGAGTGAGCCTTATGAACAACTATTTCACTCTGAGTTTGGATTTAAGGGCACTGACAGAAATTTACGATTTTTTTTAGCTACTGACCTGAACATTAACTGCTTAAAAGCTAAATAATCAGAGCTACACTTCCTATACAGTAACAGAGCCACGGACATGGAATCCATGCAGAAATAGGCAGGCACCTTCACTGAAAACATGCTAAGTATATTTATATATACAAATACGCACACAAAATCTGTAGGTGCAACTGCATGCATTGTGTGCGCAGTTATTTTTAAGTGTATTCAAAACCGTAGCAGATGACTAGCTAGAACTGAAACCGTTCTCATTTGCAGCTCCAGTAGGTGCCCGCGCTATCGCAGCGATCACGCACGGCTGTGCACATGCAGCCTTCTTAGAAACTGCCTCGTGCGGCTTCTGCTGAGGCAAGGAGGTGTCGTGCTGGCGCCTTTGAAGCCGCACACCACATCAACGGCGATAGGAAAATAACACGCCAAGGAGCTCAATAAACAGGGATTATCTTGTTTACCGTAACCGCTTAAAATGACAAAGGCAGCCTTGATTTCTGCAGAAGTCGGGTCCTTTGCCCTATTTCTAGACTCAGGCCCCGTCGCTGGGTGCCTGCTTCCCGCACGGCGCGTCTGCCGCCAGCCCAACGGACCCCAGGAGGTGGGGCCTTCGCCAGGCAGCCCCGGACGGCTTCACAAGTTTCAGTTCCTGGACAGGTTTTGTAAGAACAGCACCCTGAGGCAAGAGATTACGAGACAGCTTGGCTGCCTTTGGTCGGGAGCCACAGAGGCTGCACGCAGAGCCACCCGAGCAGCTTAGCCTAAGGTGCGCTGCTCCCCTGGCAGCAGAGAAGGCAGCAGCAGTCGTGGTACGTTAACCGGTAGAAAGACATGCTTTGCTGTGCCCGACATCCCACTTGCAGAGTCCAGTGTCATCCTTAAAACCACTTCCTCCTTCTCATCAGCAGCATCCTGTGTGATTTCCTGCGTTGTTTTGTAAGAGCAGTACAAATGAAAGGATTCCTCGTTTACAGAAAGCCAGTTTCTGTCTTGAGCAGCTTTTCTTTCAACTCTACTTACTAAAGCCCTTATAAAGCAATTTCCCAACAGGTTGGTTTTGTTTGTTTTTAAAATTCAAATGATTTCTACAGTCAAAATCCTTTTCCTGGCTTTTTTTTTTTTTTTAAATACAGTTATGGTTAACATAGAAGCCTCAACACTCGCTATTTCTGTTACAAAATGTATTTTCTGAGATACAGCACAGCAAAGTTTTTATTGCATGCACAAGAGCTAATTTTTCACTTAAATCACTTAGTGATCTTAATAGCTACAAACGTCTTGGGCTTTATTTCATAAAGAAATTAATTTCCTTTCCATCCCCATCCAAAATCCACTGTGAAGAGCGAATGTAGTCAGAGTAATTTGCATGCCCCGTGCACCATTCCCACTATTGTTAGGATATCACTCCCTCCCACAGACACTAAAGCTGCTTACTCAGTGCTTAAGGCCAAACTCTAATACTACTTTGATGGATTCTAAATTGAGGTAAGTTGGCATCTTCTGGCAGCTCCTGAAACTGAGCTTTGGCAGAAATTTAACCTCCTTTATACTCAATTAGATTCTTTTAGTCTCACTTAAACTGCCACCCACCTTCCATTGTGAGTTATAAACTCTCCAAACACCCTAAACTTTCTTCTTTTGTATTAATATGTAAATTAAATCAATTTACCTTCCTGCTAGTCATCTTAATCTGGGTACAAATTAATCTAAGGAGAACCCAGCTGAGGCGAAGGCAGACTGCTTATACTCCACCACATCCCTCTGCTCTGAACATGTTTTTTTTCTGTCTTGCTGGCTCGTCTGCTTAGAGTCAAGCCAATTTACTTGATCTCTTTTGTTATTAAGAACACCATCAATGAGCTAAACCCAAGGATCTGTGTAGCACAGATGAGTCTAAGACTCGTTAGCGCTGCGGGGACCAAACGCATTTGTCGCTCCTGACCAACAGCGCTTCCTGTGATAAGAATAGTTTCTGGTTACCACAGGCTGTCACATACTTATGCACAAATTCCAGTTTCTGAGAACTAAACCAGTACGCCTTGGGCTGCCCTTCGTGTGAAACTTGATGGGTTTGGTTCACACGGCTCAGTGAAAAACAATCTCGACTCCCATAGTTCATCCATGGGCTTGTCCTCATTCTCCCCAGGTCTTTCAGCTCCAGCAGGCACCTTGCCACATTCCACCCATAATATCTGTGTTTAATCCACCTTTAGTATAATTTTCACCTGCAGCCATTAACTGCCTTGTGTTAATTCTGCAGTCAGCTATGTTTTACACTGAGGGCTGAAACCAGGAGCTAGACTTCAGGTTTTATTATAGAATACTGGTATGACTCCAAGGAACCTGTTTCGGTAGCAACAAGCTAAATTCAACAGTAGTTTCTGTTTTACGCAGGCTGTTTTCAGAAGCTGTTGACCTAACCCCGCCTGTCTGGGCTTCTCTGCTGTGACGACATCCTAACCGTGAGACCCCCTCGTTTGTGTGGCAACCCTTTGAGAGCTGTGGCTTCTCAAAATTGGGATTCTGGCCAGCGCTCCCCCGCCACTGTGCACGCTACAGGTACACGTCAGCAGCAGCAAGAGACGAGCACAAGAACTCTCCAAGTCCCAGTTTTAACAGGGGAGCTGATGTCTGCAATCCTTAGTCAGCTAATTACCCTTTGTGGCTCAGGAAAATGAAGACTGTGCTACTCAGGATCTTCCCAAGCCTCATTAGGATCAGTCAGTTAATGTATGTGGAAGGTTAGAATATGTATGACGCTTTCTGAACAACAGATGTGTTGAGATTTCCCAGTCACCCGAGTAGTTGATGTCCAGCGGCTTGTAGCTTCTTCATCGCTTTCAGCCAGAAGCAAGCAGCATATCACACGCAAGGCAGCATCTCGCATCTTTGCACTTTTTATACTTGGCAAGGCCGTAGGAGCCTTTCATGGCTTTGACTCATGCCCTCCGCTCCCGCTGGGACGGCCACCGCTGACCTCGGTGCTTGGACCGAGACTGAAGGGCAGTTCCAGGAACGCTGCCTGACCCAGCTCCCCTGCTGATGCAAGCTGGGGCTGCTCCAGCTCTGCAGCGGAGCTGCGCTGACTTGCTCTGGCCAGTGCCCGGCCATCTAGTTCCTGCCTTTGATTTCGGTTTGTTCGCAGACTGCCTTGGAACCGAGGAGGGCTGTGAATCTCTCAAGATATGCTTGCAAGCTGACATGGCCTGAGCTTCTAAAAAAAACCAGCAGCCTGGACAGGCTTTTCCCTCTGATCCCCAGATATTTACAGTCTTCCTGGTTTACTGTGCAGGTAATGATTCCCTGTTATGTTCCTGTTGCAGTTATTCTGCTTCCATCCAGAGAGGGCTTTTCTCAGAACTTGAAAATGTCATTCTTTAATCACTTCGTGAAGTGGCCAGGACTAAGTACAGTGTCTGTAATGCCCCATCTGTCTTCTAAGAAGCTGTGCAGAGCACAGCCAGAGGACCTTTGGGCTCATCTAAAAACGCTACACTCAAATGAAAACTGAACTAAAAATAGTAATTACTGGAAAACAAAGGGGACAACCTGACCCCACAGTTGGCAGACTTAGTACAAGAGCAGTGATACGCAATTGTCTGCATATTTCTAAACTATACTTGAGAACAGATTCCAGGAGCTTCCAAGTAGAGGTGCATGCGCAGCTCTGACAGATGGTTTCTCTTTGCAGGAGAGAGGGCTCCTTGGACTAGTCAGGCCCCATCCCAAACACAGACCCAGCTGTTTGACATATTGCAGCTCATCTACCTGCATAAGCTCTCAAATGGACCAGACCTGAATCTTTTCCCTGACAGCAGAAGATTTCATCAAAACAGTGAAGCTGTAAATAACCATGATAAAATAAGACTGGGTCATTGTAAAAGCGATGCCCTATGCTGTGCTAGTATTTAGAAATCCCGGTGTAGTTCAGACTCCTGTACGACAAGGCAGTGCACAGATGTCCTGGAATCAAGGTGGAGAAAATGGGTGTATTGAGAACTCACAAGGATTTGAGCTTGCTAGGGTTAAAGGAAAGGTCAGCATCAAAGCTGCAAGCAAGCTGTGTATCTTCTGAGCCTGAAAGCAATACTCTTATTCACTGGCCACACTGAAGAAACTACTGGTACCATAAATGAGTACTAATGTCAATGAGGTCTCTTCTAGCCACTCCCTTGAGCAGATGGCCTTATGTTTTTTCATATAAAGTATACCAGGTAACACAAGGAACCCCATATATATATAAGGAACAAATATAATTCTCCTGCATTCTTCCTCTTTTTCCCCTTTAGGTTGCTTTGCAATTCACAGCTGAAAGAAAGATGACTTCAAGACAGAGAGATGCATATACACCGAAGATTACTCCTCAGAGCAGAAGCACCCTTCCATTTAATGCAGCCCAAGAGAGGGCAACGCGTCTGGTATTCACTGAGCCAGCCCACTGATGATAAAATGAAAACCTCGCTGGCCTCCTATGTCTTCATGATGGATAACAGTTACTTTAAGGAAGCCAAGCCTAGCATAGACAAAGAGCAAAAGAAAGAGGCCAGGGTCTCCAGGCTGATGAGGGCTGCAGAAGCCTGCAATCATTGCAAAACCTGGGACTGCACTATCAGGAGTGAGGGTAAGTTAACCACCAGCAGATCTCTCAGCAGGGATCACGCCAGAGCAGTGTGAGGCAGGGCTAATGAATGCAGTGTATCAGCCTTGTTCAGCCTATCCCAAAATGTCACTTTTCAGCTGTTTTCTCTATGATTAGAACCAGGAAGAGAAGAAATAAAAAGTGCATTTCCTTTTTTTCCCCCACGTGTTCAAGTTTCTCCTCTGCTTTTCAGGGGGGGCACCCTCTAGTCTGTGCTGTGAAATGGTGTTAAACTGAGGGAAAGCATTCCAACAATTATCCTAGACATGTGCATGTGGCAAACTTCTCTTGCCATATGTTAGACATGAAATTTGGAATAGAAGTTTGGAACACAATTCTATGGTCATTTATACCAGGTTTGAGCACTACTGGATCATTTAGCATGACAAATTCAATCCAGATCAGGCCTGGGTACACAATTACATTTCTGTTGAATTAGCCAGAGTACATAATGTGGCGTTATGCTGGCAGCAGGAAGACAGACAATATCTAATCTGGCACAAAGCCTACCAATACAGAGTTAATGCCATAACTTTTTTTGAACAATTTTGAATAGGATCAGTGCTTTGGGGTGTGTGGTCTAGCATTTTGCATCCAGGAGCCCTAGAGCCAGGTTTCCTGCATTATCAACCTATTGACCATTTTTGCAGCATTCAGAGTTTCTCCATAAAATTCTTATTTTGCCTCCTCATGAGTCCCTTGTCCCATTCAAGGTTCTTGTTGTAGTCCACTATAGCACCATAATATAACAAGTATTTAGGATCTCTCTAAACACAACAGCCTTCTACTGTTGCTCCCAAGATCCTGCAGAACTGTACGTGCATGTAATTGTGTGTAAATTTTCTAATACAAATATCAGTTGTTTGTTCGACAGGACCAATGGATGCACGCTGTCATTTGCTTGCGCAGTTACTATAATGTTGCCCATGCAGCCATGGGAACTGTCATCGCCGATCTCTCAATCCATCTTTCTAACGGTCATTACTGGTGCCCGATTTCTGAAAGGACCTATGCTTCTGCATGTCTCCATATTACAGGACTTGGGCTGGAAAAGACTGTGCTTGCTTTCATTCACAGAAGGTGCTGTTTTCTGAGAAAACCAGGAGTACCATGCTGTCGTTCACTGAGAAACTTTGAAGAATCTCCCCTCTGTGCTGTTTCACCTGCTGACACTTCCAGCCAGCCAGTTTTAAAGTAATCCTTCTAATTTACAACTACGGGCTGGAGTTTCTCTTTGGAAGAAAACCCATTCTGGAAAAGTTGCTTATTTTAGAACCCACAGCCTCAAGGAAGATATTTTTCCCTAATCCCAAACTAAATGATATCATACTTGGCTAGTGCTGTAACCATGGTACTGAAGTTATTTATGACTGAAATTAATGCTATAGTTAGCAACACTGGAACAGGGTTTCTTCTATGCTACTGTCCAACTGCCTCCCTCCCCCAGCCCAAGGCTACACTGGAAAGCAAGACGGAGCGTCTCCAGAGGGTCTTTAATTTGCGGTAAACAATGTCAGCCTTTGCCAATTCCCAAAACTTGGCAATATACAACTGGATATGCACAAAGATGCATCTTCTAAACAAAACAAAGCACTTGGCTATGTTTTTATTGATCTTGTTTTGTTAGGAGATTTGTTTTTTGTTTATTTTAGTTCTTAAACTAAATGTTAATTTCCGTGGAGGGACCTGGAACTCCCGCATGCAGAGCCAGGACTGGCAGCAGTGGGGAGAGCTCGGCTGAACACTGCTCATCAGCTCCGAGCCCAGGGCATCACCGCGAAGGCAAGGAGGGGAGGTCAGCTTTTGTGCCTGGGGACACTCTGCAATAGTCACCCTGGAGAAATCGATAGCCTGTGTATACAGGCTATCTGGGAACCAAGCCAACATTATTCCAGTCTGATCCCTCTGCAAAGATCCCAGAGAAGGTTGGGAAGAATCCAGCAAAGTAGAGGAAAAACAGAAGAAATGCAGAAAAGCACACAGCGCTGAGTCCCTCCTGGTCAAAGATCAGGCAGCTCCCTGTTTCCTCGACATGGATCACAGAGAAATCAGCTCCCAGCCCCATCCGGAGCTTCACCTGACAGCCCGGTGACCCAGGCACCTCTGCTCTCCTGGGGCATCCGTGCCAGCAGCTCCTGCATGCCTTACACAGCACATCACCTCACAAGCCAGAGAACCATAAAACAAGACTGCAATAAAGACACTGCAAATAGAAAAATAAAGGGTGAAACAAAAGAAAAGAGGAGAAAGGAGAGCCAAGACAGACAAGTAGTATGAGGAAGTGATGGGATGCAACTGTACAAAGATATCAGTCCATCACTGATCAACAGCAAAGGGCAGTTTGAGTGAATTTAGACATCCCATGCAACAAAGCAACCAAGCCCATCTCCATCAGCCTTGCCACTACCATGGTCCCATCAGCTGGAACACTGACTTCATGTCAGTTCTGCTACCTGGGTTAACCTTTCAATGCCTTTCTTGGAATGCCAGTCGGCACAGCAGTCATTCTGTTCACCCTAGGAATAATCAAAAGCCAAATCCCCACCCCATGGTTTAGGGCTTTTTGGATACTCTGGCCTTCGGCCCAATCCAATTTACAACTAAAGTCAATGGAAGAAACTCTTAAGGGCTTCACGGAGAGGTAGATAAGGCATTCTGGGGAGGGCAAGGCAGCATTTATTTGGTGTTTCAGTATTGGTTTACAACCTAAAGCTCTAATTCCCAGAGCCATTATTCTCCCATTGCCTTCTTGGAATTTACACTGAAGTCACTTGACTGGGTTTTGCTATGTCTAACATGATTGCCTTTATTTTTTGCTCTTTTTTTCTTCTTTTTTTGACCACAGGCAAAGGAAATAAATCATCCGATATCCTGCCAGCAAACTGCCATAGGCGCTTTGAGACTGGAGGCATTTCTCCTGCCCCAAAAGAGCATTAAAAATACTAGCTGATAACTTGGACAGGGTTCAGGTATGTTTGTGCACATACCAACAGTTAAACTGATTTCTTCCACTATCTTATCTGTCCATTTCTGGTTTTGAAGGGGAGGAAGTTTGGCAGGCAAATTGCTCTTGGAATGCACTCAGTAAACCATGGACAGGAGAACTGAAGAGCATAAATAGAAATAACCATAGGTATAGCAGCTGGGAGCCTGACTTCTGGCTTCTATTCCTAGCTTTACCCATGACTCACTTGGTGACCTTGGAAAGCCACTTCACTTCTCCCTGCTCCAGCTTTCTCAAAGGCAAAAATCACCCATTTTACAGGTCACCCCAGGTGGAAGGACCCAGTTGCTCCCAGCTGGGTGTCTTTGGAGAAAAAAGCCTCATCCTGCTCCCTCCATCAGCCCCAGGCCATTCCCCCACACAGCATCAGGGCATCAGACATGGCACCTCTCTCCCTGAGGGAAGCTGACAAATTTAACTGAGTGCATTTGGTGAAGCTTTTTGGGATCAGTCAAGGAAAGGAAAAGCACTATAACAAAATACTGCTAATTATAGCATGACAGCATACAACACATTCCTGCTCTGGACAGAGCTCTGCTATCAGCCAAGTTAATTATACATTATCTTTGCCCAATTCCCTCCTTATTAATTGTGGCCAAAGCACTGAGCAAAGCCAAATTGCTGCTTGCTCTCCATTTCTCCTTATTCAAGACCAGTTCCTTGACAGCAACAGGCTGTGAGGCTG
This sequence comes from Anseranas semipalmata, assembly GCA_013399115.1. Taxonomy (NCBI): domain Eukaryota; kingdom Metazoa; phylum Chordata; class Aves; order Anseriformes; family Anseranatidae; genus Anseranas; species Anseranas semipalmata. The sequence continues at coordinate 58,813 of VXAA01003386.1, read as the reverse complement.
TTACACCGGGCTGCATCTGCTCCCCTGCCCGCGCTCCCCGCCCCCGCCACCAGCACTTGTAAACATCTCTCTCCACTCTATTCCTGCCTGCCCAGAGCAGATTCCTGGGATGTTAATGCCAGATACAGCCGTGGGCTCGGACGGGCAGTCCCATGGCTGGAGCACGATGGAGCTGTGCCACTGCTCCGGGAGCCTGCAGCGGGCCACTGAAAAGCAGACCCCATTTTTGGGAGTCTTGGTAGTGGTGCTTTGCAGGCTTCTGCTCCAGCTAGAGGAGCTGCTCAGGGCATGTGGGAGCCCAGGCTTCCCCAAACCCTCAGCTCACTTCAAGCATCGACCCCAAGGCTCCAGCCATGGCACAGGGAGGCCCAAAGGCTTGGTGTTAGCCATCAGGAGCACTGCAGCAAAAGCCAGCACCCACGTGCACTGCTAGCCCCTCTCCGTGCATCAGGGAGCAGCAGCATGAAGGCATCCTCAATCACTAATTTCTGTATAAAAACAGGAAACTGCCCCTCCCTTCACCAAAACAGAGGAAGAGCTGCATGGCCTACATCTGTCACCGAGAAACAAGGCAGGAGCAAACAACCCACTCCATCCTATCCCAGAGCACATCTGAAAGAGAGGACACCTTAGTGAATTCCTTCTGGGGATACTTTTAAATCTGTCCTCAGCACAGTTCCTGGAAAACAAAGATCTCTGCTCCCCCAGGACTCGGACCAGATGGCCTCAGACCTCTAACACCCACTCCCAGCAGGAGAAGCAGATGGGAGTTTTGCTACAAGCTGCAGCTGCCTCCTGGGGATGCAGCCCTGGGGTGCAGGCATTTCACATTCACTCTGCTTCACATTCAGCTTGAGCTCACAGCAGCTGAACCTTACTGCTCTGACACTTGTCCGGTGACCTGTAGGAAATGCATCCTCACATGAGCCCACCAGCTCCCCTCCCTCCTCCAGGGGCCACAGCAGGGAAAGCTAAGGTTGATTCAAGACTGAGGAAAAAAATAAACATCCTTTGCCTCCAGCAACAGCGCTCCCCACACTGCACTGAGCATTTCGGGGCAGGGGGGAGGTTCTTATTTGTGTCACTTTTGTATTGAAAAAGATCTTTAGAGTGCAGGGACATCACATAGTACCTACACTGTCGCACATCCACTACAGAAAGAGGGGAAGGATTCATAACCCTACTTGTTGCCTTTATCCCCCCAGACACAGGTGGCTGCCACTGACATGTAACTTGGAACTAGCACCTGAGCCAATGTTTGCTCAGCTCACAGCTCCCCTTTACACCACCCCACACTGCTTTGTGACGGTCACAGAGCCAATACTAGAAGGTGAAAAAGATGAAATATTCATTAGAAGACCCTGAAACTAAGGAACCCTTTAGAATAATTCAAGACAACTGATGGACTAGGATTGTAAACCAGAAATAGCCAGAGCTGTTTCAGCTACCGAGTTAGTGTTAAATAAAGCATTGCTTGCCACCTGTGAGACAGCTTCAGGTATGCTGGGTGGGCCTGCAGTGCCCACAGCATGCAAGAGCTAGAGGAACAGGCAGGCTGGCCGCATCAGCAAGCCCACAATGTCCTAATGTAATTCCTGTGACTTGTTTGCACTGGAATTGCATGTGCATAAATCAGGCCATAATCAAAACTTTCCCCATTTCAGTATCACCTGATCAGTTAGAAATAAGGATTGTACAGTATTAAGCCAAAAATCACATACAAGAACAGTTGCTTTGCATGCAAGTTGTTGTCAGCTTGCATATGTGAGAAACCTCAAGGTCATGAGTGGTTCTCCTGACAATGGGACCTCGCTAGGTCAAAACAGAAATACCAGAATGATACTTATAGAGTCATCAACCATCATTTGCTTTGGCTGCTGTCTTGCAGCCAGCAGCTGACACACACTTGTTTAGATGTGTCCTCACAGGAATCCAACTTACAAATAAAGAACTGCAACAGAAGTTGTGGTTTTGTTATTACTGCTCAAGACTGAGATTGTATGAGAAAGACACTTTCCAGTTCAGATGGAGGAAATGGAAAGCACAAAGGCTCATTAGTTTGCTATTCAACAGGGTAGATTTCTAATGAACTGCATCTACCAAATAATTTAGATATGAGGAAGCAATGTGGAGGGGTGCTTTTCATGCAAGTAGAATAAAAACAGAATATCATTCTTGGGCTAGATTACACAACCAGGAATATCTTTACCTTCCCATCTTGTGCTAAATATTTTATTTTCACTGTAGACATTTGACCTTGACTTCTCAGACCTTCATCTCAAATACACCCTTCCCATCACTGATAGTCTACATCATCTTCCCCCTCCAGCCAAAGAGCATGGACTTCCCACTACTTCTCCAACATACCTGCAGGAGCTGTTCCTCCACTTGTGGACTTCTGCAGAGACCAAACCGTGCTCATGTTCACAGATGAGAGTTCAAAAACATCTTTTTAAACATGGAAATATCACAGCAGACAGCTTGGAACATGCTGGGTCTGCCTTCTCCATCTTGTAGTCAAGGAAATGGCACAGACATCCAGACACCTCCGGCCTGCCTTGATTCCAGCCAAAGGAGGAAGCAGAAGAGTCCATCCACCTCAGGTTTATCCTTGTGGTTGCCAGTTCCAACTTCTGACATACTGCATTACAACTGCACAGCTATCTCTCAAAAAGCGATGAGAGCTTCAGGGAAAGTCTATACATCACCAACAGGCTCAGATGAAAACCACAGTGCTAATATGGAGTGTTATTCACCAAGTAGTAAAATCAACAGCCAAACGAATACTGATCTGTAAGAAGGCTTATGTCCAGTTTGTCTCTTCCACAGTTTCACTTTACAAACAGGCCTCAGTGTGGGCAGCTAGCTGCAATACTGAAATATTTTTTCCAGGCTTGACTGTGTCAGGGAGCAGCAAGGGCCAGCTGCGCCCCAGGGGACAAGGGCCTCACCAGCCAGGATCCAGCCCTGCAGCCGAGCAAGGCAGCTCCAGAGGTCACAGCCACATCCATCCAAGAGTCCCAATCATCAGGCAGGTTCACGATGATGAGGCAGGCCATCAAAAGTCAAGCCAAGAAATCAGTCCCCAGGCCAGGACCAGGTCCAGTGATGGCTGAGCAGCTCCACAGAGGCAAGGTAGGGCTGAGGCCATCCTCCAGGCCGGGGTCCAACTCAGCTCCAGTCCTGCCTGCCCACAGGCCCTGCTAAGCAGAACAGCACTGCCTGCAGCATGGCACAAACAAGAAATGGGCTCTCTGAGGCTGAGCTTAAATAGGGCCCCTGGCCTATGAGCAAGGGGTGTGGATGGAGGCCCCAGGTGGAGCCACTCAGGGCCGTTAAGGAGTATTAGTGCCCCCTGGGCCCTGACAGCTCGTACCACCTGCAGCAGAGGTGATAATTTGCAGTGATCCCTTCAGGGACGTCCCTGCAGTGTCAGAGCCTTGGGGCCACAGCCCTGGTGCCACTTTTAGCCCCATCACTGAGGGGCAGCCCCAGCCCTCCCGGCCACGGCCTGTGCTAAGCTTGCCTCCCCCCCGGAGCCTGGCACTAAAAAGCAACCAAACGGCTCCGGGAGCCGCAGAACTTGCGGAGTCTGGCTTCCAGCAGACTGGCGTCTCCCCGGGGACCGACCTGGGTGCCTGCGAGGGCACAAACTCCGACTGAAGCTTTTCCCACGGTTTGGACATCAATCAAATGTCAGAGCCGTGCGGATTCTTTGGTGTCTAATAGGGGCTGACAGCATGTGTGGGTCTTTCTCACAGTTGCAGCCCTGGCAGGGTCACTCTTTACCCAGCTCACTGTAAATGCAGGAACTGAGCTCTGTACCTCTGCTGGTTTGGGCTAAAACTGGCCAAAGGGTTAACAAGTTTTTAAAGAGAGAAATTTGGAAGAATATGAATGCGCTGATATACAATGTGATTGCATAAGCTCTGTTACATTAAGAAATCAAAATAATCAGCCCCTTTTTTCCCTAAACGTGATAGAATTGATAGTTGTGTTGCTCTCGATGGTGGAAAAGCCCCTTTTAAACTTTGCTCTACAACCTGTGGAGAGCCACGCTCCAGACCCTCATGTTGCTGCTTTATCTTCAAGCTTGAGTACAGGGGAGACGATCTTTATGCCTCCTGTGGGAAAAGGGTGGCTCTTCACCCATGCCTTTAGTGAAAAGAGGTAGAAAATGGAGATAACAGCTGCCTTAAAATGGCTGCATGGAGCCAAAATGGGTTGGTTCATGCTACTGGGGAGAAAAACCAAAGCAGGTTGTAGAAGGAACATAAATGTTGACCCCAGTCTGAACGGCTCTTCAGTCAACATGTGAGACTCACAGGGGAGCCATGGAGATCTGTAGGGGTTTTAGCACACTTGGCAGCTAAGGTAGATATCAGCATGGGAAATGTGGCCCTGACGTTCCCTGGAAAGCTCTGGGGCCTTAAAAGACCAAAAAGGCCATAAAGGGTGCCTAGGTTATTTCTCAGAAGGGAATAAATTAACTGTGATGACACTGCACAGCCCGAACCAGGTATTCTGCAAAGACAGCCACAGAACCATGACACCCAGGGTGGGTTTCTGCTCCGGAGCAGGGCTGGCCTCGGGGACAGCGCTGCCTCGTCCTGCCTGCAGAGCTGCCTGCCTCCTGTGCACCGCGCCGCCTCGGGCTGGAGGAACTCGGGGGCCGTTGCTACCTCACAGCTCCAGTCCCAGGTGCCTTTTTGTGGTCACCCCAGTCAAACCTCCTCCTGCTGCCTGCAAAGTGCAGGTAGGGGTGGGAGAAAGAGGCCTTCCCGACACAAAACCTCGCTGACCAGCCTCTGCGCGTTCCGTCCCATTGCCTGCCAGCCTCTTGTGGTGTGCATAAGCTGGAAACGCCACGGGAGGAATCAGCCCTCCCTGCCGCTCCAGCAAGGCTGATATTGTGGAGTGCTTTGGAGATGGGTATTGAGCAACCGTTGACAGGATTTCTCCATCGAATAATGCTTTGCAAACCCACCAGGAGCCTTGCTGTATCTCAGTCCTGACACAGGCTGGCTCCTCTCAGATATTCATCAAAGGAGGCTTCTTGCTCCCTAGCATCCTGCCCGGAGTTACTGGAGCTCTTCTTTCTGAGGCAGAAAACAAGCTGAGCAGGTGTTGCTTTGTGCTTCACCTGCAGTTCCCCACCGCTCGCTCTCTCCGGGCAGAGGTCCCCTCCGCTCGCCCAGCACTGCCCTGCAGGACCCCTGTCAGCAATGCCGAAAATCAGAGACAATCCGGGCCCACCAAAGGCACCGCTCTGCACTTTCGGGGCAGGCGCTCTCCCTCCGGAAACACCCCCGGCCTTCCAAATGGCCGCAGCACCGGCAAATAACGGGACCGTGCACCAGCTGCCCGGCTGCCCCGGCGCTGGAGCAGCTCAGCCGCAGGCCGCCCATCCGCAGGCCCCGCTCCCTGCCCAGCCACCGCACATC
>VXAA01003386.1:43237-53244 GCA_013399115.1 Anseranas semipalmata | reverse complement strand
CGGCTCGAGCGAGGCCGCCGCGTCCTTCGCTGGGCCTCCGAGCGCGGGCAGGCCGGGGGCTGCCTTGCCCCACTTCTGTCCCCGCTTCACAGCCCCGGCTGGCGCTGGGGGGGAGCAGAACTCCGAGCTGAAGCCGAGCGGGGTTCCTGGTTGTTTGTCGGAGCATTTGCAATTGCTGGAAAAGATGCATTTCCCCTTCCCTGCGTGTGTTGGAAGAGGAGGTGTGCAGGCCGAGCCCTGGCACTGATCTGTGAGTTGGGCTGTGCATTGGCCAGGCTGCTTTGCAGGTGATTTGGGAGCTCCGCACATCTCCTCCCCATTCACGCCTTCCTTTTTCAAAAGGTGACCCCTTTCACATCAACCACTCGTGGCTTTGTCACCACCTGAAGGGATGATCTGGCCCAAGAATCACAAAGACTCGCAAGCCCAAATATTCATGGAGATTTCTAAAAATCCCAAACAGACACTATGAAGCAGCTCCTGAAGACGTGGGAGGCCTTACAGGCGCTTACAAGCTTCCAGCTAAATGAACCGCTAAAGCAATGCCGAGGGCTGGCAGCCCCATACGGCGCGAGGGAGCAGCCGCTTGGCACTGGAGCTGCTCCGAAGGTTCGGGAAAGTTGCAACTGGAAGGGTCTGCCCTGAGCAAACGCTTTGTAACGAGTGCGCTGGAGGGGTAAAAATTGGAAAATCCAACAAGCAGGTTGAAATGGCAGGAGGCGTGGTGGGCGCTGCACAACCGCCTGCATAGGGCAGGGGTCTCGGCTCGGAGGGGCTGCTCGCATGGGAGGGGTCGGGACTGGGGTTTTCAGCTCGGCAGTCACGCGTGAAGGCCTATTTTAAACGCTTTCCCCACGTAGCAGAGTGCACGTCTCAGGGATTGAAATAGACGGTGGTTTGATCATTGTCTCTCCCAGGGAAATGGGTTTTAATGAGGTTTTAAATAATAAAGTGGGATAATTTCCCTGGCTGGCAAGATCATGAAATTTTTATGCCTCCTTTCTCTCCCAAAGTTTTATCACACTTTATTTTTAGCGATGCATAATCCCCCTTAAAAAAAAAAAAAAAGAGAGAAACCACTGATTTAGGGAAAGCCGCTCCTTGGCAGGGACTCAGCCAGGGAAGCAGCCTTTGGGGCAGCTCCACTCCCAGCAGCCCCGTGCTCCGGGGACAGGCGGGGACCCCACAGAGACGGGGCGGCCTCCAGCACCTTCCCTTCCCCAGGCATTTGGGGGAAGCCTCAGCAGGAGAGTGCGGAATGGACACCTCCCTCCTTGTGTCCCCATGGGGAGGCACAGCGTGGGGGCTGGCTGGATGCTGGTGCAGGGGATGATGCTGGGTCCAGCCTGCAAGGTGCTGGAGCAGGGCACTGGGTGCTGGGCGCTGGTGCAGATTGCAGGGTGTTGGGGCCAACGCTGGGTACAGCGTGCGAGAGACTCGGTGCTGGTGCAGCACGCTGAGCGCTGGGTGCGTGTAGCGGATGCTGCTGCGGGGTGCTGGTAGTGGGCGCTGGTGCAGGGTGCCAGTTTTGGGTGCATGGTGCTGGTGCTGGGTACTGGTGCAAGGGTGCCGGCTGCCGGTATGGGGTGCATGATGCTGACGCAGGGTCCCCGTCCCGGGTGCTGGTGCAGGATGCCAGCATTGGGTGCGTGGTGCTGGTGCTGGGTGCACACGCAGGGCAGTGCCGCGGGGTGCCGGGGCAGGGTGCGGGGCCGGGTGCCGGGGCAGGGTGCGGGGTGCCGGCTGCTGGCTGTGTGTGTGTGTGTGTGTGTGTGACCAATAGCTTGAGCTGAAGTCTCATATAAATGTTGTAGGATTTGATGAATGTTAGCCAAATAAGCACTGTGCTACTTGGTAAATATCATTTCAGCACTTAATAAATATAACTATATTTTAATGTATGGGGCACGGGGCAGAGGGTGAAGGGGAACAAAAAAAAATCCCCAAATAACAATTTGACAGTATAGCTACTATGTTAGTTATTCTGATTACTGGTACATGTTAAGTTTTTTTCAAGCCTCAGCCAGCACTCTGCAGCTTATATCTTAATGAGGGAACAGGTGCACTTTTTGTGACAATCTTGTCACTTACAGAATGATTCTGTTGGTTGGTTTCTTTNCGCTCCCCTCTGCACGCACCCCCCCTTTTCCGTGCATCCTCCCTTCTCCTTCCCCCTCCCCGGCCACATGCACCGAGCACCGCGCAGCGCTGGGGCTGATGGAGAGGTCGGGCTGTGTCCGTGTGGCTGTCCGGCTGTCCGGCTGTCACCAGCTCCGTGGGCGAAGGGGCTGCAGCCGCGCCGGGCCGGGGGGGTGGGACAGCGGGATGCTCCGTGGGGACCGGCCGGCTGGGCGCAGCGAGCCGGGGGGGGCCCTCCTCTACCCGCCGCATCGCCCCGGGGGAGGGCAGGGCCCCTGCGAGGAGGAGGAGGAGGAGGAGGAGGAGGATGGAGGAGGAAGGAGGAAGGAGGGGGCCCCCATCCAGCCGCAGGGCCGGCTGCACCAGGGCTTGCCCAGCCCAGTGCGGGTGCTTTCCTCGGGGTCTCCCCCCGGAGGCCTCCCCGGCCCTCCCTGCACCCACAGGTGTGCGCCAGGGCAGCGCTGGAGCATCCTGGGCAGGACGCCTGGGTCCCCGCGTGGTCCCTGATGCGAAGGGGTGCGGTGCCCCGCTGCAGAGAGCGGCAGCACCAGGGAGCCCTGACCTCGCCGGCCGGGGCCGCGGCTCCGGGAGGTTGCCTGAGGTCAGGGCGACCGCGGGCTCCGGTCCCCACTGGGTCCTCCAACAGCGGCACGGCCGGAGCACTGGGCAGGGGGATCTGGTTCGGTGGTGCCCGGGATGCGGCTCCCCCGTCGGGACGTGACATCCGTCCGTCCGTCCGTCCGTCGCCCAACACGAGCCCATCACGTGGGCGGCGTGGTGGGGTGCCGCCACTTGGCGCTGCGTCCCTGTGGCCGAGGGATGGATGGAGAGGGCCAGGCGCGGCCGCTGGAGCTGCTCCGCGTGCGGATGGCAGCGCGTCCCTGGGCGCAGAGAGGTTCCCTCGGGAAGCTCCCTCTCCCCGCTGCTGCCATGAGGCTGCTCTGGCACGGATCCATGGCCTTATTTAAGAAACTAAACAAAAAGTGTTAAGTGAGTGGGAGGGATTTCCCTGCTGCGAGGGGAGTTCATTCCCCTCTGGATGCATCGCCACCATCCTGGTCGATAGAGACGCTCGTCCCGTGTCACACCGGATGAGCGGAGCCCATGGTGTTTGCTGTCCTGGTGGATATCGTGTTTGTTGGGAAAACGGGTCGCCCCAGTGGGCACATATTTCAGAATATCTCCCAGGGGACAGCGCCACATCAGATTTCCCTACAAGGATTTTAGCTCCTCCGTGTCAGCCCTTCCCCACAAATGACTCAAGCCTCTAATCAAAATACAGTCGTGTTCTTCAGCAATTAAACAAACTCCACCTCATAAGATTATAGTGGAGAAGTAGGAATTTAGTGACTCGAATATATTTCAATCAGGGTCTGTGTGCCCATTTTGATATTGCTATTAAAAAAAGAAAAAAGGAACTGAAGGCAGATAATCTGATAATGCTGCTCAAACCCAGGGAGAGTAAGGGAGAAAAATACCTTGGCAGAGTAATTAATGCTGAGTCTGCCCAAGGTACAGGAGTAGCACATCTCTGCCGCCTCCCAAAGTGCATCCTCTCCTGTCTTTGCTTCTCTTTGGCAGCAGTCTCACTTCTAGGCTGGACTCGGGCTACAGCATCTTGAGTTCCAGCTGGGCCCATGCAAAGGGCGCGGGGGAGCTCCGCGCTCACAGCGCTTCCCTCTGCAGCCCGGTGATCAACAGGTACGGAGTGGTGGAGCAGCGCCGTTCCCGTGGCACTCACCGGTGCTTTTGACCCATCCAGGCCAGAAGCTCCTCAACCTCTGCCGGGACCGGTCTGCGGCTACCATGGCTTTTCTTCCTTTTTTCCAAGCTTTTATCCTCTGGATAAAATTACTTTGGAAAGGCAGCTCCAGAGGAGGTGGGATTGCCGCGCTCGGTTCTGGCTGCGTTCCTCAGCCGTCCCGGTGGGGACCCTGCGCCGTGCCTTCCCTTCCAGCGCCTGCTGCTCCTCAGGCCGGCTTCTTGCACTGACCCCCGGCCCCGCGCCAGCACCCCAAAAGCAGAGCGGCCACCTCAGCCGGGCCGCGGGGTGCAGCGCTTGGGCTTCGCCTGGGATCGCAGACGCTTCCGGGTTACCCCGTGCCCGCAGCCCTCGCCGAGACTTCCTATTACTCAGTTCCTCATTTGTCTCTGCACATCTCTGCGCATTGCCATTACAGAAGCTGTTCAGAGGGGGTGGATCTGAAGCCAGTTGTTTGTGTACGTGATTTAATAGCTACTTCTTAATTTGGGGGAAGAAAAGAAATTGGATGTTGCCACCGGTTATTTTTGCCCTCCAACTTGTTACAACGATTTTCACCCATGTGGGGAGAACAGGATGGGGGAACGGCGACCGACACCTTCTGTGGTGCAAGAGGGGAAGACGCTGAGCCCGCCGGCTCGCAGGGACCCCAGCAGCCCCATCACAGCCCAGCCCTGGCAGCCCTGGGGGGACGTCACCGTCCCCTGCTCCAGCAGGCCCAGGGCACAGGCATCAGCCCCACGAGCATCTCTTCCTGCACCCAGCCGCTAGGCGCTGCACGAGCCTCTTCCAGCTTGTTTCCATCAGAGCTGGGCTTGCCCAGTCCATTTATTTCCCCATCACTTCACCACGTGCTGCCCCCTGCTATAGTCCATCCTGTTCTCTTCCCTGTCATCAGAGGGCACCCGAGCAGTTTAAATTTCCCTGTTTTCTTCCATTAGCTTTCGCTGCAAGCCAGGCCCAGCCAGCTTTGAGGACACCTGGGCTTTTTTCCCGTAGAGCCCTGTTGCAGTGAGCCCGTTTCTGACAGCTCTGCGCAGCCCACGGAGCTGGAGCCGCTCTCTGTGCCGGCCGGTGGTGCTGAGCGGGGAGCTTGACCTGCAGAAAGTCTCGAATTGGTGGCTTTGGGATAAAACTGTAGAGAAGACAAAAGCTGGGCTCTTGCTGGACCCAGGTGCTCGCAGAGGCACATGTGGCGGGCGAGCCCCCAGCCCGTGCTGTCGGCTCCGCTGGCTCTGTGGGACCCCGGCCGCCCCGGAGCTCCCCGGGAGGCAGGGAGCGCCCGGCCTCCCACCCGTCCCGCACGGTCTCCTGCCCTTGGCCGCTTTGTGGAAGCAAGGATCTAACCCAGGGGAGGGTGGAGCAGCAACGGCAACGAGAACAACAAAGTCCTTTGGGGTTCAGCTTTAATATTCATCTTAGGCATGGAAAAAAGGGGGTTTCCTGACAGCAGGAAAACGTATGGCAGAGTTTTAGAACAAGCTGCCCTTCCAGTTCTCTAACCGCCCTTGGAAGCAGCCCTCGCCTGCTCTCAGCTGACCTTTTGAGGGCTCCTCGCTCAGACTGTGAGGATCCGCTCGGTTTGGGGACCGAGCTCTTCCACACTGCAGGCTTGCTTGTCAGCACTCGCCCAGGCAGAAGGCAGAGGAGGCTGCGGCCGGCGGGACGGGCGCCGGGGGAGCGGGAGCCTCCGACGTCCCTGTGCCCGGCTGGGGCGCCGAGGCTGCGGATGGGTGAATTTGCTGCTGGCTCCGTACAGAGGGGACTCAGGGTGCTGGCAAAGCTGTTTGGGGCTGAGGGTTTGTGTTTTCCCATTGCTCCCCCTCCTGCAGACATGAGCTCGGTGGGGGCCTCAGTGGTTTCCTCCTGCAGAAGGCAAATGCCCGAGCAGCGTTTCAGTGCAAAGGGCAGGAGAAGAGCAAACAGGTACCTGTTGGCATTAGCGGGCAGCAACCCCGGAAAAGGAAGGGAAAGCTTCATGCTAGCCTTGAAAAACAAAGAAATGAGGAAAGACACTGCTTGTGAGTCCGGTGTGGGTTTCTCCATGAGGAGGGAGCTTGCAAAGGGGATTTGGTGCTGGGCAACGTATTGCCGTGACAGCGGTGGCAGGCGAGCTCCTGTGTCCTCCGACGGGCACGGCCAAGCGCTGCAGCATCCCGTGGGCCTCCCTCGCCTCCAGGGCTCAAAAAGGGGATCAGCATGGCCTGTCACACCAGGGGTCTCCCTGAGGTCCCCAGCGAGGGCCATGGCTGCGATGGGAGCCCAGGAAGCTGCAGTGTGCACCCACCTGTGCCCGGGCTCCTGCTGCCCCAGCCGGAGCGGGATGCAGCGGCTGCCCCGGTCCCAGAGGTGCCTGCACAGAAAGCAGCGGCCGTGGGCTGTCCCCGTGGCACAGGGGCCGTGCAGGGTGACAGCGCTTCCTTCCTCCACACATTGCCAGCTCCTCCCCGGGGGTGGCCAAGCCGAACCCCACAGTCTTTCTTCCCCTTTGGTCAGGTTTTAACTAACCCGTGGGGCTGGTCTCGGAGGACGCAAGCTGCTCGCAGAGCTCCCTGTTGCTCGTTATGGCCAGGGCAGGGCAGAGCATCACTGCTGCCCCAGCGCCTGTGAGGCTGCAGTGACGGCAGTGCGGGTGTCACCTGTGTCCCATGGGATGCTCCGGAGCTGGGACAGCGCTGGGACAGGGAATCAGGTCACCAAATCTCCCTTGCCCTGGGTGTCTGCCCGCAGGACAGTCTGCTGGGGGATGTCCCATGGATGGGGCAGCAGAGGGGACGGCAGGCATCCGCAGGGCAGGGGCCAGCATGGACACTTCGCACTGGGGTCTGCCTGAAACCCCCAAAAGGCATCAATCAGGGCTGGCAGCATGCGGGCAGCGGGGCCTGCTGGGCTCTAGCAGCCGGGTGAACAAACCCCGGTGAGCAAACACCTCCCGTGTGCAGCATTTGGGAGCCCCCGGCCAGTCCCTGTGCCCAGTGAGCCGGCTGCAGCCCTGCCCTGACCCCATCAACGCCGCGCGGCCGCGCTTTGGGAAGGCAGCGTGGCTTGAGAGCGGGGCTGGACCCAACCTTGGTGTGTCCGGAGCCACCTCCTGCCCGTGCCGGCTCGGGGTCCCAAGCCACTGGGCGCAGGTCCCTGGATGCGGCCGGCAGCCTCCTGCCGCCTCTCCCACCGCCCGGGGCTTGGTCTAATCCTGGGGCTGGGGAGAAAATCACCCCTCGGCGAGTGCTCGGAGCCGCGGTAAGCGAGCCCCTTGATCCAGCACCTCCCCAAGATACAGGGGTTTTCCCCGTCCTTTCACCTCGGTCCGGGGCTTTATTCTCTTTCTGGTTCCTCATCTCCTTGGAAAGGGCAATTCCTCATCTTCACGTCCTTGGTTCTCTTAGACTCCCCAAGCCCCAAATTACTGTGAATTCCCGGTGCCGGGGGGCAGCATGCCCCAGAGGGCAGCGGTGCTATCAGCACTGGGCAAAGCCAGGCGTGAGCAGATCCACTCCGTGTTCTCCGGTTGCAGGGGGCTTTACCCGCCGCTGTTCTCACCGATGAACGGGTTTGGTGCAGCCGGTCGGGGCGCGGGTGCTCAGGGAAGGGAAGGGAAGGGAAGGGAAGGGAAGGGAAGGGAAGGGAAGCCACGGCCCCAGCTGCTGCCTGCCCGGCTCTGCCTGCTGGAGGTGCCGGACCCGTCCTGCTGCCTCCTGCTGTGAGCCGCGGGCTGGAGCTGTGGCCACGCTGACGCTTTTTCCCTCCCTTTGCTCTTTCCCTCTCCTGTGAGCTTCCAGGCTCAGTCCGTGCGTTTTAGCCCCTGCTGAGTATTGATTACCGTGATCTTTCTCCTTTCGCATGGATCATTACCAAATGCTTAATGGGAGTCTGCCTTAACAACGCCACGATACCTCTACTAATAGAAACATAATTGTCAGGGCTTGCCTTATTAAATCCCCCAGCTGATTGGCGCGGGTGCTATTTTTACGCTATGAAATAATTAACCACGTTTCTGTGCAAGAGCCGGGGCCGAAGGGGAGGGTGCTGGGTCGCGCTGCACCCGTCGTCCACCCGTGGTGGCTGTGTCGGCCGCACCGGGGCAGAGCTGCGGGTCCGCTCGTGGCTGCCGCCGGTGGAGCGTTTGTTGGGGTCCTTTTGAGAGCACAATGATGGGGTTTGGCTCAGAGGATGCTTGGTGCAGAAATACCCAGCGCTGAAGACCAGGGAGGCGTTGGGACGACCCAAACGCCGCGTGCAGCGTCCCTTCCTTCCCGTCACCAGGACCTGCCTTTGCCCTGCCTTAGAGGATGGCAGAAAAATCACTGCCGGGCTCCCCCGGAGGCATCCGCTCGCTGCCGCCGCCTCCGCCACGTGCGCGGGTGCCTCTGCGGGCGCTCACAGCGCAGGCGCTGGGCAGGGCAGCGGGGAGGTGCAGCTGCGGGAGCATCGCCCCCGCCCTCGTCCCCATGGGGCCAAGGGACCCCGGGTCAGGCCGGTGCCCTGCTGCGGTCGCGGGCAACGCTGGCACCTCCGTGCTGGTAGCATCGGGGTCAGCCTTGCCCTGCGCCCGCAGAGCACCAGGCCGAAGCAGGGGCTCGAGCCCCACCTTTTTAGTCCTTTTCTAATGGCTGAAAGGAAAAAAAAAAAAACAAAAACAGCGTCTAAGAATAGCTCCTAAAACTTCCTGTGCGCTGGCAGGTGGCTGGGGCAGGCTGCGGGGGCGGGAGGCAGCTGTGGGGCTCGGCGACGCCGTGTGCCCATGGGGCAACCCTGGGAGAGGGGGTCCCGGGGGTCCCGGCCCCGCTGCCACCCGCTGGGGCTGCCCGCGGGGCTGGCCCACGGCTTGCTGGGCTTGGGGGTCAATTCCAGCCCAATTTGGCAGCGGTCGGAGGTGCTGAGGTTCTGCAAGCCAGAAGCAGGAAGGGCTGCGGGTGGCATGGCGAGGACCCTGCGGTGTCCCTGCACCGTCCCATAGGGACGGTCCCACAGGTGGCAGTGGGGCGAGACCTCCTGCACTGCAGCCGGGTGTTTTGCAGCCTCTCTAAGGCAGGGAGAGGGGCCGGATCCAGCCTGGGCTCAGGCACCTTGGCCGGGGGCTGATGTCTCCACCAGCGGTGGGCAGCGTTTGTGCATCGTCCCCGCAGAGCGATCCCTGGAGGGGTCTGTGCTGAGCAGCACAGCTCACATCGGCTGCGGGTCTGGCTTGGCCTTTCATTTTTGACCCATAAAATATGAAGGGAAGCTCCTTCCTTTGGCACAGAGCTAACAGCCATGGTGGAGAATAAAAATATCCTCGGTGCCAGCCAGTGCCCAGCAAGCTGGGGGTGCTCGGGGCTCCCTCGCGGGTCTGGGAGCTGGAAAGGGAAACCCTGTGGAAAACAAATGAGCTTCAGGTGCAAGGCACTCTGCGAGCGGAGAAATAAAACGCCTTGCCGGGCAGCTCCCCCACCCAAACTGCCCCGCTTGCCTCCGGGAGAGCAGCGCTGCTCATCTGGTCTGGTCCCTGCGCATGGCACAGGATGAGGCCCGGTGCTGAACCCATGGCTCCAGCTTCCCGGGCACCACGCTCCCCACGGCGCTGCGCCTTGTGCCACCCGCCCGGCCGAGCGCGCTGGGAAATGTGGATGCCTGGCGGGAGTCCCGGCCCCGCAGCACCCGGGAACGCCGCATCCCCCCCCGGTGCCGTGCCCCCGCGCGGGGGCCGAGGTGCAGGGAAAGGAGCTGCTAAAGCGCAGGGCCCCGCTGCGGTGCGCGCTCAGCCCCGGGATGGTGGCGATGCGACCGCTTTGGGTTTTGGGTGCCGGGATGCGCAGCGTCGGGAGGAGAGGAGATAACAGCTCGGCATCCCGCGGGCTGTAATTAGCAGGGTGCTGGGCCGGGCTGATAACGGGCACGTGTGGTGGCCGGGCCGCAGAGCCGCCCCGGGGTGGCCGAGCACGGCGCGCTGCGACCTGCCCGGCTCGTTCCTCTGCTCGCCCGCAGCGGGAGCGGTGCCCACGGCAGGGCCCGGGGCCGGGGGTGGAGCCCCCTCCGCCCGCAGCGCTGCCGAGGGCAAATTCGATCAAGGAAGCTGAGGTTGCGCGTCTGATTCTTCTCTCTCGTGTTTCTTTTTTTTTTTTTTTTT
>VXAA01003386.1:13679-42387 GCA_013399115.1 Anseranas semipalmata | reverse complement strand
TCCGGACGGGGCCGGGTGGGCACGCGGGGGCTCGGCGAGGCGGGGCCGGGGCGGGCACAGGGCACGGCGCTCGGTTGTGCCCCGATTCGGCTTTGCTGCATGGTGCCGGGGCTCTGCGCCGGGGCCTCTTGCAGCTGGCGCGGGGTGATTTTGGTGACTTTGCCCAGGGCCAGCAGCGCACATGGTGCCTGGGGGTGAGCCAACACAACAGCAGCCCCAGCAAGGAGGCAGGCACTCTGGGGAAGGGGACATTTCCCTTCCACAGCAATTTTGGGGAGCATCCGTCATGCCCGGCTGCACGGGGGCTTGGAGCGGTGGAACACACCAGGGTGGCACGGCCCCGTCCTCGTTACTTGCGTGCTCTGCATTTGGATGGGGAGAGGTGCAGGGCGGCACCGGGCTCAGCGAGGACGTCACAGGCGCATGAGCTGGCACGGCCCGGGGACACCTGGCACACGGGGACTCCAAGGCCAGGTGCCGCAGCCACCTCGCCAGGCGAGGGGCAGCACTGGCGAAGCCCCCAGGGAGCTCGGGGAGCTGGCTGGGTGGGGACGAGGGCGGCTGTCGGGGTGTCTCTTGTCCTTGCTTGGGAAACGTCCCCTTTTCGTCTGCCTTCCTCTTTTTGCAGCCT
Organism: Anseranas semipalmata; assembly: GCA_013399115.1. Classification (NCBI taxonomy): domain Eukaryota; kingdom Metazoa; phylum Chordata; class Aves; order Anseriformes; family Anseranatidae; genus Anseranas; species Anseranas semipalmata. Next base: position 41,756 of record VXAA01003386.1, on the reverse strand, counting down.
CGCACACACCCGCACCTCCCCTCCGGCACTCATAGGCTCGCGCACCGCGCAGCCCCGCTTCCTGATCCGCCGGCCCCGGTGGCCCCATCGCGGTGCCCGGCCCCGGGACAGGCGGAAGCGCCTCTGTTTTACCTGCTGCCAGCCAGCGGTGACAGCTTCAGGACACCGCTGGAGCAAAGCCACGCTCCATCCCCGTGTCCCCATCCCTTGGCCACCCCACGTCCGCCTGCTCCGTGCCCCGGGGCTGCGGCAGAGCCGGGGCCGCCTTTGCTTCCAGCGCAGGCTGCAGCAGGGTGTCCCCAGCACCCGGCTTTCCCTCGCATTTGCCCCCTTCCCGCAGCCTCCTTGGTGTAATTAGCACCGCAGTCCGTGCCGAGCCGCCGGGGCCACCGGGGTTTGCCGTGGGATTTTGGTGCCTGTGGGCAGGGGGGAGTGCGGCCGTCAGGGGTGAAGGTGGTCGGTCTGGGAGAAGCAAAGCAAAGGGAAAAAATGAGGATTTTTAAATGCACCTGACAGCAGCGCTGTCTGAGGGCGCGGAGCCCGCTGCCGAGCCGGGTGACAAGGTCACAGCCGTCCTGCCAGCACTCGGGTCTATAAATAGGGACAATTGGGATAGAAACACAGACTCTCTCCTTTTTAGTTCCTGTGGGAGCGAGGGGAGCCAGCGGGAGGGTTTCAAGGGCCGGGGCGAGGAGCTCGCAGCAGGCGCTGCCATGGGGTGGCCGTGCCCAGGGAGGGGGCAACTGCAGCCCCCAGCCCTTGCACCCTTGGTGCATGGCTCCGGGCACCCGTCACCAGCATCCCTCCCACTCAGCCTGTCCCCAAAACCTGGGGACCACTCTGTCCTGCACCCCTGCCCCTGAGGCTGCTGCAGGATATTGACCTGGGGCGATGGGACCCAGGGCAATGGGGAACAGGGCCAAGGCTGCCGGGGGCTCTCTCCCTGCCCGCTGCCCCGCGCTCCCCCAGGCTGGCAGGGCTGCTTAGCAGCCGTGATGCAGAGCTCTGGGCTTGGCCAACGCTTGGCACCAGGCGAGTTTGGTTTAGTGCCGGGAGCTAATGAGAACTTCCCCCCGGTTTCCTTCCACTCACATGACGCCGTGGAGCTCCGACTTCCCCATCCTGGGCCCGAATGCACTGGCGGAGTCTGGCCGCGGTTCCCCGGGGCACGGCCGTAGCACAGGGCACAGCCAGAGGCGTGCGAGGCTCGGCCCTGCTCCCTGCCTGTCCCCGCTGCAGCCTGCAGGGCTCAGCAGCCCCGACCCCCTTGCTGCAGCCAAACACAGCAGGGCAGAGCTGGGATTTGGGGCATCCTGCCTGGGGCCAGCCTGAAGCAGCCCCCAGGTAGCGGGAACCCCTGGGAGCCCAGCACCCATGGGTGCCCCCGTGCAGGCAAGCCGTCACACTGTCAGCAAAGCAAGAGAGGGGTCATGGGCCCAGCGTGGGGCAGCCGGAGCGCCTGCTGCCTTGCTTTCCCCTCCTCCTTTCCTTTTCACTTCCTTTTCTTGCACCATTTCTGTTTGCCGGCCGTGCCCCAGCCCGCAGCCTGCGAAGGGCTCTTCCCAGCATGGAGCAGCCCTTCCCGAGCTGCTCCAAGGCAGGGTCCGTCCTTGCCACGAGGGTAACGCGGTGCCGCTCCTCTCGCTTCCCGCAGGCTCCATCCAGGAGGCTGCAGGGACGCTAGCGGGGCTGCGGCGGCGGCACGGGGCACCCGCAGCCTGGGAGGAGCGGCGAGCAGCAGAAGGGCCCCCGAAGCACGACCCACCCACGTCCACCGTGTATGAGGCTGGGACGCAGGTGAGACGGAGACCGGGGCTGGGGACAGCGGGGACAAAGGCTTGGGGCTGGCTGACGGCTGGGATGGTGAGCGGGAGCCCAAAATAAGTCACTGTGCAGGGATCCCTCGTTCACTTCCGCGTTTGTACCGGGGAGAAGAGCCCGAGCCTTCGCACTGCGTGTTTGCAGCGATGGGGACAGTGGTTTGCCCATCAGCAGAGGGTTTCTGGCCTCCTGCTTGCGGCTGGGAGCTGCCCTGGGGCTGGCCCCGGCCCCTCGGATGTGTTTGAGCTTCGAGGTGGTGTTGGCCACAGCACGGACCCAAAGGCTGCTTTTTGGGTGGGGGAAGCCGGCGCGGGCCTCCTGCCTGCAGCTCGCTCACCCGCTCTGTGCCCTCCTGCCTTTCAGTACGCAGGACCCGCGTCCGCAGAGACACCCCTTCCGATGTCCCGGCATGAGACTTCTCCGACAACGGTGCAACCCGCCAGCAACCACCGCCCCAACGCCTGCTGCTTCTGCTGGTGCTGCTGCTGCAGTTGCTCATGGTACGTCCCGCCCGCCGCTCCGGCGTGCCCCGGCCCCGGGCTCCCGCGCAGCCGCTGGGCATCGCTCGCCTGCCTCCTGGTCCGGAACGCAAGGGCGTCCGCCTTGCTGCGAGCACAGGAGATGCGAGGGTCGCTCGCAAGCGGCAGGCTGGTCCTCTGTGGTTTGTGCAGCACCTGGGGCTTGGACGCGGCCGCTGCCCGAGCAGGCACATGGGCTGGGGGGGGACAGGCTCCCGCAGCAGCCCCCACGCCACGGCGCTCCGCAGCTCTTCGGTTGCAGCACCACGGGCACCGGGTGCAGGAGCGCAGCCGGGATGGAGGCAGCCCCGCTCGCCTCGCCTCGCTTCTGGGATGCTCGTGTGCTCGCTGAAAGCCAAGCGGGTGCTGCAATTACAAAGGGTGCGCGTGGGGTTTGTGCACGGTGTTTGTACGCGTGCGTTGGAGGAGGTGGGCATCGGTGGTGCTGTTGTGGGGGTGCAGGGTGCACACGTTGCTCGCCTCTGTGCAGAGCCTGGTGAGCTTGCTCTGCTGAGCCAAGCCTCGGTGCAGCACAACTCCTTCCCTTCAGCCAAGTCTTTTAAAATATATAGAGCGGAAAGCAGCATCGGGCCGGGAACCCTCGTCTTGCGCTGCATTAAGGGCTCTTCTGGGGCTGGAAGTCCCCGGCCGTGCTGTGCGTGGGAAGCAGCAGCAGCACAGCGAGGTGCTGGGTCCAGCTGCCCTCCTGCTGCCTCCCAAACCTGTGCCCCCTCCGAGGCACCCGGCTGCTCCGGGCAGGTCTGCAGGGCCGAGCAGCGGGACCGCTGTGCACAGCGCTGCGCAGAGTTGGGCCCCAGCGTCCCGGTGCTGCCCCAAGCCAGGCCATCACCAGCTGCTCGCCTTCAGCTGCATCTCCCGTCCTCTCTGAAGATTCCCAGCTCCCTTTTGCTTCTGGATAATCAGATTTTGGAGAGCCCATCTGCTCTTCTCCATCCTCAGCATCGGCCCATTCTGAGATTGCTAACGACTTCGCAGCAGCTTCAGGCTTTGCAGCCACCGACAGCATCAAGCCTGGAGGAGCATCCAAACCTGGAGCTGAGCCCCGTGCAAACCCACGGCGCATCCCCAGCACTGATGCATCATCACCGTGCAAGCCTCTGCTGTGTCCTTGGGGCCCCATCTCCTCACCCAGCTTTGTTTCCTCGAATTTGCAATGCAGTGAGGACGGAGAGCAGCTCCTCTCGCAGCCGGCCCCAGGCTCAGTGGCACTGGGGCGTGGGCAGCGAGACACCTCCCTGTGTCCCTCCTTGTATCTGCAAGAGCTCGTGAGCAGAGACGGGACAGAAAGCCCTGCAGAAAGCAAGCGAGGACTGGTGCAAGCCATTCCTGGACTTGGCGGCACTGGGCGATAAGCCCTACGGGGACAGCGTGGGCAGGGACGTGCCCGCAGCCACAGCCGCCACGTGGGCGGCTTCGCCCACCCCTCCCACCGCGCCGCTGCCGGAGGGGAGAAGTTTGCAGGGTTAATCTTGTGCGAGCGGCGAGGGGCAGTGTCGCAAGCAGGAAGCGCTGCGGTTGGCGCCGGGCTCCGAAATTCACGGGCCCGGGGGAAGTTGGCTGGAGGCCGCTTTCCTCTTGCACTGTGGGGGCGAGGCTCGGGGGGAGCAGGGGACTCCGGTGCCCTGGTGCCTCCATCCTGCGCTCGGGCTCCGGGCTGGACCGGTGCTGGGGCATCCCTGCCGCACCAAGGGCGCAGGGTCCAGCCCTTCGCCTTCCCAAGTCTATCCCAGCCGCACACTTCCTGCATGAGCCAGGGCCCGCTGGCAACTGGAGAAGGCGATAACCCGGCACGGCGGCTGGCCCGCAGCATCCTGCAGCCATTTATTGGTGGTCGGTGGCGTGGCGCACGCTGGCCGCGCCTGGCTGCTGATGTCTGCTGGCTGCTGCCGCCCAGCCCCGGTGCTGGCTCCAGTTCAGCCCCGGCACAGCGGTGCCCTGAGCGCCGGAAACACCATTGCACGATCCGGGCAAAATTGCACAAGGGAGAAGGGGTGCTGGGGGCAGGCAGGGTGCTGCTGCACCCGGGAAGGAGTCAGGGGTGCGGGATGTGGGTGCCCGCGGAGGAAATTTGTTGGCCAGGAGTTATCAGGGACAGGCCGGGGGCAAGACTGCGCAGCAGCCCCGGCCCCTGCCGCCCGTTACTACCTTTCCGTCTCCCCGTTAGGAACGAGGACCGGGAGCGAGCGTGGAGGGCGTCTCGGGAGACCAAACTGGAGACCATCCCAAACTGTGAAGCGTGGTGAGTGCAGGGGCAGCGCTAGGGGCACGGCACGGCACGGCACAGGGAGCAGCGTGCTGAGCCTCCTGCCCGCTGGGGCACACACGGGGAGCGGGACCGGGGTGCCAGCGCCGAGCATCTGCTCCCCTGGGGACGGGATGGACCCCTCTGCACCCAGCCCGGCCATGGGTGCTCTGTGCAGCGCCTGGCGCAGTGGTGTCACGGGTCAGATGTATTAATTAGCCAGTGGTAATTATTGCTCCTGCCTTGCTTTAGCAATGAATATCTGGGGGGAGCAGCCCTGCTTCCTCCCGCAGCTGTCGGTGCTGAGGGGCTGGTGCTGGATTCTCCCCGGGGCCACAGTGCAGCTGGGCACGGGAAGGGGCTGTGCTCCCTCCTGGGTTTGTGCAAAGCCGGCAGCAAAACGTGTCTCAGTTTGGGAAATTCAGCTTAAACCCAGCCCACGGTCCAGCCTGGCCGAACAGAGCCAGGACAAACCCCGTGAGCACTTCTGGAGACCTCTGGGAGCTCCGCAATGAACGGAGCCTGAGCGGGAGCAGCCATGAGCACAGGGGCTGCATTCGGGACTGGTCCCTCCAGGATGGCTCGGAGGGGACCTGGGATTATCCCTGTTCTAGGGGATGTGCACGGAGCCACTTGGGGGGATGCGGCGGAGGGGAAACCGCAGCCCTCCCGCCCCGTCCCACATCCCGCTCCAGCGGTAACGCTCTCCTCTTGCCTCCCCCGCGGCCGCCCCGCAGCGCCAAACCCACACCCGAGGAGGTGCGGGGCTGGGCACAGTCCTTCGACAAGCTGATGAAGAGCCCGGCGGGCCGCAACGTCTTCCGGGAGTTCTTGCGGACTGAGTACAGCGAGGAGAACATGCTCTTCTGGCTGGCGTGCGAGGAGCTCAAAAACGAGTGCAACAAACACACCATCGACGAGAAGGCCAGGATGATCTACGAGGACTACATCTCCATCCTCTCGCCCAAGGAGGTACGGGGCAGAGCCCCTCCTGCGGTCGGGCAGGGGTCACGTGTGCTAAAAAATGAGACTTTTGGGGTGGTTTGTTAGGGAAAGGGCACCCACGTGGCTGGGGTGCACCGGGGGCCCTGGTTTGGCTGGAAGGGAGCAGGGATGTGGAGGGATGGCCACAGCAGAGCCCAGCTCGCCGTTGTGCCCAAATCCCTCGGGACAGGACCGGGAGGGGAAGGGCTTTGCCCCCTGCTTGTGCGTCGTGGTGGCCCCATCCCCGGCTCCCAGAGCTCCTCGTATCGCTGGACCACGGCACACCAGGGCTGTGCTGCGGGGCCGAAACCTCACGAGGGCACCAGCGGGCCGAGGAGATGCTGCAGCATCCCCGGGTGGGGACACCCCAACCCGCCACCCTGCGCCCAGCGAGGGGACACGGGGACAGCCTCCCCCCTCCTCCCTGCGGCCGCCTCCAGAACAGCCCGGTGCAAACCCATTCAAAACCCTGTCCCCAGTTCCTCGCCCGGGATGGAGCATGCCTGCAGTCCTGCCGGCACGCCGTGGTGTCCCCGTTTTGTCCACGCACCACGTTGGTACCCGATTTCTCCGCTCAGAGCCCCCGGGTCACCGTTTGTCCCTGTCCTGCGAGGCTGTGCCCAGGGGCGGGTGCCAGGGCTGGGGGCTCAGCGCTGGGGTCCCTCAACCCCCAATTTCTCTCCCTGCTGCCCAGGTGAGCCTGGACTCGCGGGTGCGGGAGGTCATCAACCGGAAGATGCAGGAGCCGTCCTCGCACACCTTCGACGACGCGCAGCTCCAGATCTACACGCTCATGCACAGAGACTCCTACCCTCGCTTCCTGAACTCTGCCATATACAAATCGCTGCTCCAGAGCGTCTCCCGCTCCTCCTCGGAGTCCTAAGTGCGCCCGCCGGCCGCGGGGACGCCAGCGGGGACACGGCACCTGTGGGGGGACACAGCCCGTCCTCCCCTCCGCCGCCCTCCCTGCCAGCCCCCCACCCCCAGTTTTTAGCTTTTTACCTATGAACCCTCAGGCCGGTTTCTGGGCCACCGGGCAGCACTGTCCCCCTGGGCCGCCCTCCAGGACTGTCCCCGGGGCTGGTGGCACCGCAGCAGCGCAGCCCGGGCTGGCTCGTACTACTGAACCCTGCCCTGTACCCGCCGCCGGCCGGAGCGAACCGGGGAGCGCCTGGGGCTCGTCGCCCCCTCCCCGGCTCCACCCGCACCCCATTTTGAAGAGGTCACTTTATCCCCTCTCCACCGCACCTGGGGACACGGCACATCCCCGTTTCCCACCTGAGACCCATTTGGGGACTGNGTTTACATTGCTCCGTCTGTTTCAAGTGGCCCATGGGGGGGAGCGGCCCCACAGCCCCTTTGCATCCCCAGCAGATCTGGGGGACACCACTGGGCTGGAGCGAGCCCCTGCTGCCTCAGCCAGCAGGGTCTGGGGACAGGAGAGGGGACAATGTCCCACGCCCTGCTGGGGGAGAGCCGCTCCGAGGGGAGCAGAGGGAGGCAGCACCCAGGGCCCGAGGATGCACTCGGAGGGTGGGGAGGGGGTGCCCTGGAGCTGCCCCCTCTGCCAGCCCCTGTCCCCACCAAACACACCAGCACTGGAGCTTCGTCCACACATTTGTCACCCCAAACCCCAAGCATCCCGCAGCCTTGGTTCAGGGAGCCCAGGGGCTGTGTGTGGATGATTTGCCTTCCGCAGAAGGCTGCAGGCACCAGGACCCCCAAAGCGAAGGCTCCCGGCTGGCCTGCGCCTTCCCCTCAGCGTGGACAAACAGGGATCTGCCCTCGTCCCGCAGCAGGAGCCTGGCACCGAGCACACAGCAGCGGCCAGGCAGGGCTCTGCGTGCAATGGGAAATGTCACAGGGAAGCTGTGTAATACCTGTGTATTTTTGTACGGCACGAGGAGTTGCTTACCAGAGCCCCGGCTCCCAGCACAGCACCATCTCTGCCAGCAGCCCCTGCCCTCCGCGCTGAAACGAAGCCAACGCCGCAGCCCCGGCTGGCCGCGTACCCTTTGGGAAGCCTCGGCCCTGCTGCAGACAATGAGTCCTGGCTCCTCCTGGCCAGGAACAGCCCCTGGCTTCCTTCATCCCCTCCCTTTTCTCTCTCCATCCCTTCCAAAAAAAAAAACACTGGTTCTTTTTATTGAAGATATTTTTTAAGCAAACAAAAAATTCTCAGCTCTTTTTTTTTTGTTTCCTTCCTTCCTAGTGGTGTGATTGTGTGGAAATTCATGTCAGTAAATTTAGTTTTGTTTGCCAAGCTGGAAATACAATTCAAGCAAATGTATTCTTGAGAGAGACCAGAGATAGTTTGTTTGCTCAGGAATGTCGGTATTTTTATGATTCGGTTCTTACCAATACGTGAGCCCATCGCAGGCTGCCGAGCCCCGTCGGACAAGCTCCCGCAGCGGGTGCCTCGAATCCTGCTCCAAGCAGCTACTTAAAAACCAAGGTAACATTTCTGGTGGATACAAAAGCAGCAAAGCAACTGCTGCACTGCCCGGGGCACTCCGTGCTTGTACCTCGAGAGTGACGCGAGCGTGACAGCGCTAATGAGCGATGCTAACAAGGGGCTCGGCCAATTAAGTCACAACAGGGCAGAGCTCGGCAGGCCACAGCACCCTGACCCAGCAGGCTGCCCACGGTGGGCGCTGAGCTGAGCCAGCACCACTACAGCCCTGCAGTGCCCAGACCCTGCACTGGGGAGATTTTACCTCTGGGTTTGGGTTTGTTCTGCAAATAAGGACATAAGGCGTTCTCAAAATTAGCCCCAGTTCAGGGTTTGGAGGCTGAGCATCCCCGAAGCTGTTCAGGAGCACAGCAGGCAGGCCGGACCCTCTCTGCTCACCAAGGAGGTCTCAGCCCAGCAAAGACCTGCTGTCAGATTATCCAGTTTGTCTCTTGCTCACAATCCCAGTGCTTTAAGCTTCTTGTAAGGGAATCTTTGCTTCTGAGACACCTCTTTATCCGGTGGCCTTCCGCTCACTGCCACCGGTGTGTACCTGTTACTGTCCCAGAAGCTAGAGAAAATGGCACAGTAAAATGCCATGAGACAAGATGCTATTCCCTAGCTTTTGAGGAGCTCTTTCTGTTTATGAATCTCCATATGTAATTCAGGATTGTCAGCAAATTGCACCCAAGCTTAACTCCCCTCCTTACAGTAATACAAGAAGAAAAGCAACAGCAACTGGTAATTAGCTGGCTCCCGTTCACAGTACACAAGCCAGAGTGCCTCGGCCAGCTTTGGTTTTAGATCCTGAAGCTTTTTTTAAGCATTACTGTGAGGACACTGTTCCCTCACAGTCCTGGCTTGAATAATCCCATCCGCCACAAGACTCGTGAGGCTTAACGAGTTGTCAGCATCTTTGAATCTTTTCCTTCTTGGGAGACTTGGCTGCACCCCGTAAAGTGAAAGCCCTGAGCAAAGGACCCTGTTGGAATCACTGCCTCGAGAGGAACGCAGCCCTCAAAGGGGCTGTGAGCACGTTTTCCATTGCTTTCATGTGGCTGCTTACTCCCCTCTAAACATCTCCACAGTCTCTGTTGAATGTCTGCTGTCTGGCATGCTGAAAAGCTAGTGGAAATACTTGTTTTTTCGCTCTGGAATGGGGGAGCAATGCTATAGGAGATGTGACTGCAAATGCTCCTGTACTGCTTGTGAGCTGAAGCGGAGAGGACTGCTCCACAGCAGCCTCACACTGAGGCCTTACGGGGGTCCCCTGAATGCTGAATCACCCCAGCCAAAGGCTAGGAAACCCAGGAGAGAAGAGAAGAGGGATTAAGTCTCCCAGGAAAGACAGTTTCCCCACCAGGTTGTGGTTACCCGCCCCCCCCCCAGCAGCCTGATTCTGCAGGTCCCCACAAGGTCACACTTTCAGATCCGGCACCGGAGGCTTGCTTTGCTACCAGCTCCTTTCTTCCTCATCTCACCCCTTTCAAGCACCAGCTACAAGCTCACTTCAGACCTCATCCATTTGCAGAACTAAGTGCTACCAGCTCCCACTGACATATGTAACCCTACCTCTTCCAGGTCCAAACCTCTGGCAAATTTCCTTTATTTGCAGCATCTCCTCCCGAGCCTCTCCAGCAAGACCCTCTGAAAACCCAGCCTGCCTTTCAGCAGTCATGCAAAGAGTGGAGCATACTCCAACAGGACAGTGCCTGGGACTCCCTTTTAACACTCCCACTGGCTAGTGAATTCCCTCCACCTCCTTTATCAATGGCTTCTCCCTGTATAAAATTAATTGCTCCCAGGTTCCCTACATGATAGCAATGGGGAGCAGGCAGTCATGGGGAGCAGTCTTCAGGAAAGGGAGCGGCTCAGTCAGCAGGAACAGCAACAAGCTGCTGGGCCCTTCCTGCCTGCCTAGGTGCTAAGGGAGCTTTTGATCTCCTTTCCACAGAGGCATGGAGCTACAGGAAACGCTAACCTTGCCTGGGCCTAGCACACCTTCCTCCCTTCCCTGCTCCTCCAACCAGCAATGTTTTTTTCTGCTGGCTGGTGTCATTGTGCTTTCAGTCTGTTACAACATGGAGAGCAATGTTCTCAATCTCATCTTTGCAGCAGCCTGTGCTGTTGGCATTTAAAGGCATGAGATCACAAGGTATGCATCACCATGCAAAATCAAAGGAATGCTACTGATATCCAACGGAGCTGGAGAGCTGCATCTCATTGCTGCCCAAAAAGTTTTCTATCGACAGGTCTCCTCAGCCAGGTGAGGAAGGCCAGCACTGCCACCCAGCCGCTACAGGACTTGCCCAATGTTTTAGGTTTTATGAGCTGACTAGAAGCAAGCTTTCATGCACTGAGGGTATACCCACAAGCAGCTTCTTGCTTTCTGGTGGTCCAGGCACTGAGCAGTTCTCATCCACCCAGGCAGTGACTCGCTGCCAAGCTTCCATGCAGTTCTACGCCACAAATGCAAAGTGCTGTACACACACAGTTCAAATAAAAGTCAGAAACTGACAAAAATGTTTAATATTAGTTTTGAAGAAAAAGTGACCATACTCGCTTAGATGAGAAAATAACGACTAAGTGTGTTTAGTGAGCTCTCCTGCCACACTGTCAGCCCACAACTGTGGCTTTCCAGCGAGGCCCAAGCAGAGAGGCAGGCCTCCCTGCAGCTGCTCTCAGCGCGTGACAATGCAAACTCACTTGGGATATAATACACAATTGCCGTGGGAGCTGGCGTATGGAGGTTGCACTCTGATCTGCGTTTGGCTGCCGCTCTCGGGCCATGGCACATATCAGCAGAACTGCAAGAGAAGGGAGTTTAAACCCTGATTAGAAAACCTCACTACCAAGGGGAGTTGCAGGTCATGCGCTTGCTGCCTAGAAGAAGATACGAATCCAGATGACAGTCTTGTTTCTGAAGCTGGCAAGGGCCTGGGGATTCTGCGGAGGCAGGGCTCAGCCCCTGCGGTAGGGGCTAAACAGAGCTCCCATTTGAATCTCTCAGCTGTGGCTCTAGCACTTTGTAGTGGTGCCAATTCTGCTCACCATCAACAGGGAGATTTTTGCTCACATCCGAGCTCTGTGCACAGTATAAAACAGCATTTTTAAAATCCTACGTGATGTCATCACCACCATCTCTTGGGTGGCAGAGGGAGCAAGGAAAGCACTGTGAAGTTGGTCATGGCAGCAGAGGGGATGTGAGGAAGGAGACGGGGAATGTGAAAGTGAGACATGGCCCCAGCTGGTCTGCAGAGATGGGATGAACCCAGGAGTTCTCGCCTCTGTGCTGGGAGGAAAGATCACTCGCTAGAGCCAGTCAGCGTTTGGCAAGCACCTCTGAGGACAGCAGCTAAGCATCTGCAGCATCGTGGGTACAGCTACCCTAACACCCCTCAGTGCCAGTAATATCCTTGGTGTGCTACCTTCCAGCGATTCCCACACTCGTTGCACACGACGAAGGTGGTCATGGGCTCATCGGAGCTGCGGGTCTGCACCTGGCGGAGGACACAAGGGAAATGAGAGCTGAGCATCATATATGGCCTCAGCGCCGGGGTCACAGAGCAGCTCCTTGTCCCTCTAGCCACCAAGGATTTATGCTGGCCATCTGGTCACATTGTCAGAAATCGAGACACCAAGGCCTGGGAGAGCAAAAGGAGCCTCCCTGTAAAATGAATCTGGTTATTGTTTTACACACAAATTTACACATATACACACATGGTCTCAGACTCTTAGGAGACTTCCCATTCCTGCAGCTAAGCCAAGCTTCACATTCTATTGAAAATGTCTGTTTAGATTACAACATATTAAGCCAGTGTCATCAACAGCTGTCTGCCAGCATGCCCAGGGTACAGTGGGTACAGACCAGAGCAGTTTAAGCTTCTGGTACTGAAAGGCCACTGGTAGGAACCAGAGGGCTACCCCACCAGGCACAAAAAGGACACATGCAGGAGACCTGCACATCCACCTCCAGCAGAGAAATTGCTCCCCTTGCCAGGAGCACCCTCAAGGACTTGCACTGCTGTAAGAGTCCCACATCTACTCAAAGGATTGCACAAGCAACAGAGCAGCTCAGGCTCTGTTCTCCCCACACAGACACCTTCTCTTTGCGGTTGTGACAAAGGCAGCAGCAAGAAGATGATCCCACCAGCGTTCAGTGGTGGCTGCTTGAGGAGACTGTCGGATGACCCCTCGCTGGCCTGGCACTATCTGAGTGACTCGTTTTGGGGCAGCAGACCTCCCTCCTCACCCCCTGTGCTGCCCATTCTTTGTGTGTGGCTCTGGTGGTGCACATACCCACAGCCGGACCCTCCCTGTACGGCGCCCCGGGAAGGGATGCAGCTGGCTGGGAGACTACAAAACCCTCAGCCCATCAAGCACGTGCTCCACAGGAACACATAAAAAAGCACTCAAGCCATTCCCTGTTACAGACCAGTCCTATGTCCTGGCCTCACAGAAACACACTCGGGGTTACCAGGTTCTGCACATTTCTCGTCTGTTTTGTATTTGAGCCATTAAGGAACTCTGATATTTAACCCAGATGTGACGGCTGCCTCTGGCTGGCTCTTGCCAGAAACACATAGTTTTCTAAAAATCAGATTTTCATGGCATTTGAGTACCACAAGATACTAGGTCTGTACTCAAAATACTGGCACTCCCTGCGCAAATCAGACAGCAGAACTATGCTGAGGGTAATTATGGTGATCTACATGTGTAATTACCCAATGTGCAAGAGCCATAGCATTTGCATGATGCAAACTAAACATGTTTTGCAAGCATGCTGGATAGCTAAATTCTGTAATTCTCACCCGATGTTACTGCCTGGCTCTGAACGCTTTCATAAATGCCAGTTCACCAACTTGAAAAGTAGAACGTGTCAGTACCAGTGATCAGCTCTTCTCTGGAAAACTAATAAAAAACCAAAACCTTCTGATATTTCCATTTAGAAGATACTGTCGTGACCTGACCCAATTCCAAGCAGTCGGACTCCAGCCCACTACAAGTGAAGCTTGAGACCCACGTGCTGCTGAGGCGAGCGAGGCAGCACTGCTAGCTGACGTACTGGGACGCGCTCAGAGCGAGCCTCTCGCCCAAGCCAGCCCGTGGGATGCAGACTGCTGCTCAGCCAAAGGAAAATCCCTGGTCAGCTGCCTGGCTCTCGTCTGTGTTTGCACATCACATCCAAGCATATTAAGGGGTTTCACTCGGCACTTGCATGCACGGTTTGGGCGCACCCACTCAGCAAACGCAGTAGCAATCGCGTGGTTGCTGGTGCATTTTTGGGTATCTGCACATTCTAAAACACTGACTCACAGCAAAGGCACATTTATCTCCAGATGCCTGGCATGAACAGGGGAACTAAAAAGCAGTGGTAATGCACAAGGCTTCCAGCAGCTGTCCAGCAATGGGAACAAATTGCCTCTGCTTGTTCACACTGCTGCTTCATTTATTCCTTATTAATAATTTCACCTGTTTCACATTTTATTTTAAATAAGTTGGGATTTGTCCAGCCACAGCTTACCTACATTCTTAATTTGCACTTTTAATACCATCAGCATGCCTGCCTCAGTTTCTGCAGTCTCTCTCCTCTACACTACCCACTCCTTCCTTCTCTGAATCTTCACATTCCCAGCACCTGCTTTCAACATGCAGTGCTCAGCAAGCAGCACTGACATACTCTTGAAAGCTTCCTTGGTGCTGCACAACCCCTGCTTTTCAGATGCAAAACAGCATTTGCACAAATGAACGAAGAAAATTACACAAGCTCCAATGAAAGATGTATGCAAAAGCATCAGCACTGTAGTTTAGAGAGCCCCAAGTGTGCAAAAAGCTTCTCTCCATCAGAGGCAAAATTTTTGCCATGCTGCATGGCCTGTCCAGGAGCAGTAAGAGCTCAGGACCATGACAGATCATGTCCTATGCAGAGGTCAATGCTGTGGAGGCTACAGGAGCAGGAAGACTAACCTGGGTGTAGGTGCAGTTCTTCTTCTTGCATTTCCCACAGGTGAAGAGGTCAGTCTGCGTCCCTCCTGTCTTGGCCATCTGATGCTCCCGGATTGCTTCTTTCGTCATGGCTTTCCTGATCTCCTTCAGCTCATTACTGGCCATTTCCTTTCAAAAAAGCAATAAAATCACATCTGTCCAGTTTTACCACCGCACCCACCACAGTCAAAAGAGTCAACAGGACAGAACAGCCTAACAGATGGGTATTAAGACAAAAAGCCTTTCAGTTTTGGTTACTGGTTCATATGTAGACCCCTGTGATGATCTGACATCCCAACAGACTACTCTCCACGTTGCAATCCCCACTGCTAGTCTCCTCCCCATGCACTTGGGCAGCTGCTGAGAAATCTGCAATCCTGGCAAGCAGACTAGCCACTTGCTTCAAGCTAATTCATATGACACATTCCCTGTGAGAAACAAACCCTGCTCGGGCTTCCTCACCTCCGAGGTCATCACTGCAATCTGCTCAGGGGTAATCGCCCCACACAGCACATTCTTTTTCAGCTCAGGATTTTTGGAGTCCTTCAGATTGGAGATGCGGCTCCTCACACGGTTTTTGTATTTCATGTCGGTGTTCTTGATATCTTGGTATATGCGTACACGGCAGTCAAGGACTTTCCAGTCAACCCAGAGGCCTCCAACCACATCCTACACCACTCACGAATAGTAGGGAGTGTTACTGCTGCCAGGACACAGACGATGGTGCTGAGATCAAAAGACAGTCTCTGCTCTGTGAAGTTAATGCTGTATTTGAGAACAGGCTTACAGGATCCTAGGGACTTTCAATTTTGGCTTTTGCACTGTTAGAAATAATCTTTATTTTCCGTTATGCTCAGGTTCTTCAGCCTGCTCTTGCTCTCATCAAGGCAGGCACAAAACCCTCCACTAAGAGACCAGCTGCACCTCCTAGCCCACAGCCCCCAAACCAAGCAAGCTCCAGGCTTATCTCCAATCTACACGCAACTCGATACTCACTGCTCTGTCTTCCCCATTGCTTTTGCCCCGTATCAGCACACTGTTCTCAGGAGAGGAATAGGACAGCTGTACATCTTTGGAAACAAAGCTGGATGCAGGAAATACTATTTTGACAGGAAGGAGAAACTGGGACGTACAAGCCCATTATGGTGTGAACAGGAAGGAAATATCTGTGTCAATCATACCAGCAAGGGGTCTGCCCTGAGCTCCCAACACTGCTGGTGGTTCCTTAGTGACCCAGGGCACAGCCAAGCAGAGCTGGAACCTGACAGAGCCCTGACAAGCAGAGTTGCATCAGAACATTGACACAAAGACAGGCTGCCTCATTTTTCCTCCGAGCAAATTAATTTCATGGCCTGGAGACATGCAGGCCCTTGAGGAAGCCCAGTACAGCAAGGATATATTCTTCAATCTGGGCTGCTATGTGCTCACAGTCGGCGCCAATGGCAATATAGTCATCTGTAAGACAAGAGGAACACAGCGTCAATGATTTCCAACCACGCAAGGGGTCCCTGGGCTCAGTATTTCTGAGATACAAATCTAGACAGTTTGCTATTTTGATTTACATGCTCTTTCCATCAAATGGCATCTTGGCCTTTGCTCTAGGTACCCGCTGACCCTTTTGAGAAGAGCAGTGATGAAAATAGGCAAATCCAATCAGTTTAAGCCCTCTGCCTCTCTACTAGATGGATTGCACTACACAAAGTTAACAAGAACTTGGCCCCACAAAAATAGTTTTCCCATATCCAATGTATTTTGCTATAGTTGAAATCACACAAACTGGAAGGAATTGATTCTCATCAGATTTGGTGTCTACGAGCAGTAGCTCCACTCTGACCAAATCTGACAGAGCCTGAAAACATGCAGCTTCGGAATCAAGCTTCATTTTTATTCCCATCTCAGGGCTCCATCTGCCCTCCCCCTTTTCTTTCACATGCTGCTTCTTGCCAATTAAACAGCATCACAGAGCACAAAAACCGTTATGAGCTTGGACACTAGGTATGGCAACCAACACCACAAAGCAGGGGAAAGCAGCACAGAGCTGGGCTGAGCTTAGCAGCAGACTTGAGGGGCTTAATTCCCAGGCTTCATATGGAAAAGGTTTTTCTAGGAGTTATATAGAATATTTAATGCAGCATATGTACACACACACACACCGGAAGGCTAGAAAGAATTACTCTGAACTTCTCCATCTGCTGTCTACATTCCTTGGCTTCAAATTAATAAAACTCTGCAGTGCTTAGGCAGACCCCAATTTTCCAAAAGGATCTGCAACTTGGACTCAAGCATGTGTTCAGCCTGAGGTGATTAAAACCTGACTTTCAGAGATGCTGAGCACCTGCAGTTGCCTCTGGTTTTAGATGGCACAGGCTGAGTGCAAGAGAAACCTATTTCATCCCAGGTCCACAGAGGACCACGGTATTTAAGCAGCTCCAGTCCGCATGGGCAGGGGAATCTAAGTGCAGGAGGCGACTGGCATAAGCACCATCACAGACGAATTCCGTATATTGAGTTACAGCTTCACTTTGTGCCCCAAGGGGGAGCAGAGATGACAGCTTCACTTTATAGCAATCAGGCAAGACTGAGACCTAGAAATGGAAGCAAGTATCTGCACACCTGAAGATCAAACTTCTGGCCAGACCCGCTCCCCCACAGGCTGCAGAAGACCACACATGACCTCATGTTCTTAATTGCCACTGCCTGACACATTGGCATGCCTCCAGCACAAGCCAGGTCAGTATGCAAGTGTCTGTAGATGCTGCAGTGCCAACCAGTCTGACAAAAGGGTGATGGGTGGCTAAACCAAACTGACAGCAATAACCCTTTTGACAAGGCTGCTCCAGAAGAGTGTATGCAAGAGGCACCAAACTTGGCACTGACCTACGTGCAGAGGTCTCTGTCAGAATGCACCAGGAGCTGTGAAGTATTTTAGGCAATGTAGGGTTTGCCCCAGCACTCACCATCAGCCTGTAGAGCTGTTGTCAGCATTTCTCTGCATTTGTTGCGGACAGCATCACAGGTGACGGGCGCCGGAGGGAAGGTGGTGATTTTGGGGGTGGTCGGGGTCTTCGGAGGCTCCTGCCTTTTGTTGGAGCTAAAAGAGAAACTTCACTTGTCAGAATGTCTCAGTTTGGGTCACTGAGAGCAGAGAAGGGATCAGCAGCCATGCGGCCAAGCATCCTGTTAATTATAATACAAAACCAGTCAGAGAAAAACAGCGCAGAGATGCATGTCCTAACCCAGCATATAGCGCAATACAGCAATCAACACCATCAACCCACACAGGAGCTCTCCTGTGGAACCTGCTGGCTGTAAATGGAGGTTTTAGTCCATGAAGCAGGCCTGCTAACCAATTTCTGTTATTGAACACGTACCACAACTGCTGGACCCCTGAGCATCAAGTGAAAATATTATGAAGCCACTGGACACCATCAGTAACTCTACGCTGAGGACTGCCCGAGAGCACCAGCACTCCCTCAGTCTGGTACTGCAGCGCACAGATGCACGGTGCTGCATTCCTCCCTGGCTTCAAAGGACATCGCCCTTAAATGCTTTCAGTGGAAAGCGACCAGAAGCCGCCACTAAGGTTAATCTCAGCAGGTACCAGCACTGGTTCCTCATCTCATATCCTTCACTACTGAGATGTCAGCAGTGGAAAAAGAGAACATGCTAGCTCTCTCTAACCAACGAGAAGTGCAGCATGCAGCCTCCTGGGGCAGAAATCAGAGAACCCTACACTAACCTCTCCAGAGCAAGGGGCTTCTGTGCTAAGGGAAAGAAAGAAAACTGCTCCTTCAGCTCTGATATATCAAGAGAAACACAGCAAAACACATAAGAGGATCTTCCTTTTTCTGGTAATCTGGACAAGACTCTGATTACTCATCTCACAGAAGAGCACCCCCTACACAACCACACGGGTGCCAGACTAACACAGGACTAATGAATACTACTTCCCTTGCAAAAAAACTTCATTTTCCACCTGCAAGCACTTGTAGGCACAGGCAGGGGAACACAAACATCTGCCTGCCATGACTGCATCAGCCAGGTCATCTGCCAGGGAAGCCAGCAGGAGAGACAGAGAGCGCACAGCCACTGCCCAGACCCACGTGCACAATCACCCCATGATGCAGCAGGTTGAATTGCTGCATGGGCCCAGGTTTGCATGCCAGAGGAGTAACTTCACTGAGCAGTTCAGCTTGGTGTACACCCACAGCGTTGAAACATCTTGTCCATAAAAGCCTAACATCTGCACATAGAGTTAGTTAGCCCTGCAATTACTGCAGATAAAAATCTGGGCTATTACGATTCCCAGATGATTTTTGAGAGCCTTCCCCCCCACACCCCTAAATCTAGGCAGTAGAACAGCCAATTTTTCAGCAGATTACTCTGACTTCGGTGTTTGGGCCATAAAATGCACATTATTTATTGCCAATGTCTGGGTAACATCCATACAGTAAGAGGCAAATGGTGAAAAAAAGCGAAACCCTGATATTTCATCCATGCCATACTGGCAACATCTCCTTGAGATACAAGTGGCTTGACAATTGCTGTGAAGCTGGGATGCTGGTGCCAGTTTTTTTGCCATCAAAAATAAGTCTCTCGTGAACAGGCACTTCCACTGTACTGTCCTGGAAGGGATCAGTTAGCCCACAGCAGAGCCTCACTAAGCTGGAAGCTTTCTGAATCCGTGGCTGTATGAACTGAGCCAGACAACTTCAGGGACTTAGGCTAGCAGACCCTCCTGCTAAGTTCAAATCCAGTCTGACTCCAAAGTGCCTCAAAGCCCTTAGATCATCATTAGGACTACTGGATTTTCACAGTTCAAAACCTTGTTGGGCCCTTTTCAGAAGCATGCACCAGTGCACCTTCAAATTGTTCAGGTCAAACCATAGCTGGAACATTAATTTCTTGCTCAGTTGAAATAGAAGCACACCAAGTGAGATTATACTGTGGGCTTACTGCATTCCTCTTCGCCCAGTAGCTGAATAGAGACTTGTTACCAGCTAGGTTTACAGGTCAGCACTGCATGAGGCTACCAAACAGATTTACTAAGACATCCAAACAGCTAAGAACATTCAGTAAGATTTACATCGTACATATTACAAAAGAGAAGAAAACAGACTGCAAATAATCAGTTAGATGATGATGATCTCTTGTCTGGAATGCACAAATTGCTACGAGGTACTTTTGTACCTAAGAAACTATGCACAGATGGCGGTGCACATGGGGGTGAATGTGGCAAATCATATACAACTTAGGAAAACTCATCTGAAAATTATGGCTGAACTTCTATAAAACAGTTTGGAAAAAATGAGACTCCCCAAAGGGCAAAGGCAAAAAGCTTAGAAAACATACCAACAAAAAGAAACACTGAAAGGATTAGAGTGGTTTACAGCTGGAAGACTTTGAGGAGACTAGTGCTGAAATGTTTTAAAACTTGTTACAAAGGAAGAGTACAGGAAAAATCCTCCATATCTGCAAAAAAAAAAAAAAACAAGAAGCAAAGGTCTTAAGCAAGACAGGTTTTGATCAAGAGTAAGTTTCAAATTGTAAAGGTGAGTTATGAATTAGAAAAGACCACCAAAGGCAGCTCTGGAAATACCTTTCCCTGAGGATTTTTTGGGACTGTCAAAAAACAGCTTACAAAAAGGCCTGCTGGGAACAGCTGGGGCAGAGATCCTGCTCTCCTAGGAAGGCGTGGCAGAAGAAACTTTCCTGAGAGCTCTTCCAGCTTTAAGTCCTGTCCCATTTTACAGGCAGCAGTGACACTAATGTCTCCCAGAGTAAAATACTGTGTAAGAACTCTTGTAACTGTCAGAGGTAGCATGTGGTGAAGGTCAATGAAGGTTTAAAAAAAGCAGCACTAAACTGGCCAGCACTCTGACATGTAGGAAAACGAAGCCAGGATACTAAGTTTCAACACTTAAAGTCAGGATTTTACACTACTGTTTACACAGGTAAAACTTGATTTTCAGGAAGGTTCTATCTGCAAATGCTATTGACTTAAATCTTCCACCTTGATTTAAATATTAAATGTTTATTCCCTGGAGGTGGAAAAAAAGCTAGACAAGTTGCATGGTTATCCCACTTGTTAGCTAATGAGTAAAGGCATTTGCTTACATACACACACATGCCCTGAGATGACAACTGATCGCTCGTGAATTAGATGAAAGACTCCTGAGCCATTCCAACAAGTGTACTGAAAGTTATTTATTAGGCTTCAGAAGTTAGTTTATAATTAGAATAGTTGGGAAATAGACCTCAAACACACCTAGAAGACTTATTTCAGGAAATCCTTGTGGTTCACACTGTTCCTGTCAGACAAGAGAAGGAGCTTGTAAATCTATCCAGACAACAAAAGATTACACACACAAAAAACTTATGCTAGAACAAAATGGTGGCAAAGCAACAGCCAGGGACTACAAACAGACCTCAGGGCTGCACTGGAAGAAAATCTCACAGAAGAGCTGAATTCAGGCCACTGATCCAAAGCCTCCTAATAAAAGCTTCAGAGAACCCTGGAAAAGAAAAAGCTCATGCTGTCAGAGACAGAAACATTAGACATAGCCCATTAAAATAGGCTACACTAATGGTCTAAGCACAATGGAGTATGCTTTGGATCACACTAATGCAGCATATAATTTTACAGGTGCCAGCTCCACACTGGCTTGTTTGGAGCCTTCAGGTCTAGCAGTGCCAGCTCTCCAGTCACTACAGAGCGATTTCTACATCTGTGCTCCAGAAAGCAAGACAAATTTCAGGCCAAGAGCTATTCAAGTTTTTCTCCCCGGCAGAAGGGGAAGGCCCAGCCAAAATCTATCAGACTAAGCAGCTGAAGTATCTGAATACCAGCTGATTTCTTTGGTGTCTTGATAGCAGCAGCATCCGAACTAGCAAGCATGAACTGAGCAACTAGTCAGACTCCCTTCATCACAGCCTGCACTTCAAAGAGCAAAGCCAAGAACTCTTTGCTGCTAATAAATTTTTTTCCAAGGCAGATTAGCAGTTCATTTTGCAGCACTGGAAAATAAACACTCTGGTCTGCAAAGAGAGCCTGGCTCAGCCTGACATCAGGAGCTAGCCACTTCTGCTGGATCTGTACCAAGCTACTCCTTTTGCTTCTGTTTATCCTTCACTACCAAGGGGATGCTTCGCCATTCAGAAGATGCTGGAGGATGAATATTTAGAAAGCATCAAGGGAAAAACTGCAGTGGCTGCAGCATACCCTCAAGGCACAGTGGAGGGGCAGCAGCACAAGCCAGAAAGCTCCACTCCACAGACCCAATGCTAACCATCTGCCCAAGAAGGGAGAGTGGGGTTTTGCCTGCCTACAGCCAGGACCCTGTTGAGCAAAATTACTTCAGGCCTCAGTCAAACCAGGCACCCTAGCAGACCCACCTAGTTTTGCTCGTGAAGTGCCTACTGCCACTGCACCCAAGGAATATGTCACACTTCCTTCCCTCCAGGCTCTGCACTCCCCAGGGTCAACCTTCCAAAGGTTAAACCAGAAGCTTCCCTTTCTCTCTGAAGTACAACACTACTTCCTGGCTTCAGCAGTATCAGCCAAGTTTGTAATACTCGCCTTTTCCTTTCCCCAACAGGAACAGCCGCAAGTGCTTCCACTCCAGCTTCTGGCCTGAAAGGGAAAACTGCCTCCCTTTACCAGTAGAGACATGCTCAAAGGCTCTTACCTCAGCAACTGACTTGTTTTCACCCTGCTTAGTCTTACAACATATCTTTCCTGTGTCTGCACCCTGGGGAAGGGAGTACTAGTCTGCATTTTTATGGGGTATAAGGATCATGAAGAGAAGGTATTTGCATCACAAAGCTGGTGACATTGCTTAGACTAATTAGCTTCCAAAGCAACCCCTTCTCAGCTATCACTGACTGCTTTGTGGCCTCCACCCTTGTCTCCTCTCAACAGGACAAGAGGAAACAGCATCTGAGAAATCCCATCCTACTGCTCTTATCTCAGTACCACCCTCACACACCAGACTGCCCCTGGATGCATTATGCACACAGATCTAGAAAGCTCTTGCTCCCATGTTGTTCTATATCACTGCAAGGCTCAATTCTTCCAACTGTGAAGTCCCCTCTATTAAAACTTTCATTGCAACACTTAGCAAATCTTTTTTCACATTTTATGGAAGTGACATAACCAAAGATGCATGTAAATTAAAGTCACATAGCTCAGCATCAGTAGCTTTCTCCATCACCTACCCTGTGCAGAGATCTGTGAAGGGTGAGAAGGCTCACACCAAAACAACAAGCCCTGGGAGATCTGAGCAAAAAAAAAAAAAGTAAAGGGGGATCAAAGGACAGAATCACAAGAAAGTGACCAGCAGGGGACAGGCTGCAGACAGGGAAGTCTGCAAACCAGAGAGACTATAGCCTTAATACTCTAGATCTTCTGGCAAACTTAGGACACTAGCTAAATCACTTAAGTGTCAAACCTATGAAAGACCCACCGTCCTGGGATCTGAGGCTGAGGGAAGCTTCTTGCCTCTGGAAGAGGTCTAGGACAAAGCTTTAAATCGCATTTGTCCTCTCCCCTTTGATCACACTACCTCCACTCAACAGCTTAGCATGTATAGGACAGTGGAAACATGATGCAACATTCAACACATGGCAAGGAGCAAGCATGCAGCAGACCTGCTAGAGGGCTGGACACCAGTCCAGAGTGAAAAGAGGACTTCTGCTTGGACTTGCTAAGAGGACAAAGAAATGGAAGTTTTACTATAGTGATGTATGAGTCAATCCCATCCATCAGTTGATATTGCAAAGGCCAAAGATAATCTTCATTCTAAAGAGTTCAAAGTTAGAAATAATCAAAAATATAAAAATGCAACAAAAAACAGAAATGTTTTATTAATAAAAATCAACACAAAACCAAGAATAGAAAAACAAAAAGTCAGGAATAAAAGCAAAAAACTCACTAAAGCCACTGTCTTTTGTAGATGTTTATTTTCTGCATTACAGTTCGGTTTATTAAAACACCATGCAGCTCATCACTGAAGAAGCCTAGACTCCTGGTGTTTCTGACCAGGAATCTGAGTACACAAAACCCCCAGCTCAGACAGTTAAAAGTAAAAATTAATGTAAGATGCCATGAGAAAAATTAAAATTAGGTAACTGTATCATTTTTGGCTAAAGAGAAGCATTACCTTTGGTCTCTTGAGTTACCAGTTTCCTTTGAGGAAGATGTTGGCAGGGTCAGGCTTTTCTTTTTCTCCTCACTTTTTTCCTCAGAAGCATCTGTATTCAAAGAAAAAGAAAAAGCAAACTTGGATGCTAAAGGGTTTGGAACTGGTCTTTATCCTACAACCCCGCATACACTAAACAACGTCTTAAGACTACAGATTTGGCCTAAGGCAAATTATTAATCTACAAAAAGAGTCAGGAGAGAGAAGGCCTTTAGGTCCTTCCATGCGTTCTGACATACCTTTTACCTGCCTCTAAGTAGAAGCTAATTCAAATAAAAGCTTTCCCCACCAAACCAGAAAGCAGGGAGCAAACACCTTCCCTCCTTAAGAGAAAAGCTTCCTCACAAGATATGCCTCATCACAAAAGCTCCTTTCAGAGACCCTGGCTGCTGAGTACATATTGGATCCAGTTCTGTAAAGCATCACCAAATGCAGTATTTCAAGCCAACAACCTCTGAAGGGCCGGTAAGGGCTAGTCCTTCTGGGAATACAATTTCTTGCATTTCTCAAGTGCTGCTAAAAGCCATAGCACAACCCAGGAGAGGATTTCCATTACACTGCAGAACAAGTTCAACCCAGAGGTAAACTGTCTCAGCCTAGCCAATATGCAACAGCCCTGATGTGGAAAGGGCAGTCCCAGCCAGGACAGGAAAACAGTGCTTCTAACACTCATTTGGTCTGTTAAAATGGGGAGCCTTGGGGTGCAGACACATTTCACTTAGCCTCAAACACTTCACCACACATCTGTTACACACAGCTGCCTAAGAAGTCAGCGTAAAGAGCATCTGAATTTCACATGGGGGTACTTTGCCACTGGCATGGACTGGAAGACACTTCTGCTAGCAGAACAGCCATGGCTGTCCTTCCAAACTCAGCACTGCCAACGCTTCATTCTTTTATCACAAATGTAACCATTAAGACAATATTTGTAAGCCTTCTATCACTAGTTTTGACATTTGGTGCTATATCAGTACAAGATTCCTCAGGCAGAATTATAAGCTTCTGTTTATCAGTGTCAACCACCATGAAAGCCTCCTTAGCAGAAAACAGTCAATGTGAGTTTGTCTGCAAGTGGTTAACCTAAGGTCCTTCTCCGACTCATCACCCAAAACACATTCCAGCATTTCTCCCTCCAAGCTGATGCACAAGGTTGACAGTGTATCCTGTATTAATTCCACATAGCACGCAAGTCAGGGTGGAGGGTTCAGAGTGCAGATATTGTTTCTACAACTAATGCTGCTAATTATTATATGATCAGGTACACATTAAGAGTAGTCCTGAAGCTTGGAATGCTCTTTCCAGGAAATGCTAGCTGTTGGGTTGACAACAGGAACTCAATCTACAGGAATGCACAGTAGTAGATGAAACTCAAAAGACAGTACAATTTTAGAGTCTGATTTGCTAGAATGTTCTATGTAGATCAATACACAAGTTCTCCCGAGAAACCTAGCGCCTTCGCAAGTTGAATCTGACAGGAACACGATGATTTTCTTACCTAGAAGTTTTTTCCAAGATTTGATGAGTGATTTGGCAAGCGCTATCACTTCTTCATCTGTGCTCTGCTTTCTCAGTGCATTTACTGACATACCAATGCGGGTGGACTGTAAGTGAACATTCAAATGAATCATTCAAGAACAGATTCGTTATTTATTGCTAACTGAAATCAGAAATAAGCATAATAAAGTCAAAGCAGTGACCAAGATATGTAGCATGCAAGCACTTCCAGAATGATTAGATCCTTACAATTCTGGAAGAGCATGATGGTCTCTGGCTTGCTGAGACTGATCACCAGTCAGGCATCCAATCACCCACAATACCTCCTCTACACACCTATAAGTAACATTCAAGCTTAGAGTGAAAAAATCCCAGATCCATATCTTAATCTCCAAATTTCACACCTCCCCAGTGTCCTGAATATCACCATTACAAAGACTTAAAGACCCACACACACACACACCCTTTGTGTTTGCTGCTTCAATTTGGTCCTCCCTTTTTTTTTTTTTGAGATCCATGGAAGGATTTGAGCAGTTACCCACATATGCCTCATCAACTGCACACAAATTTCAAGCAGTGTGTTGTGGCCCAAAGCTATTTAATTGCCAGTCCAAAGCACAGGTTCAGTACTATTTTCTAGCTGTAATGTTTATTTTGATGCTTTGATTGAGGCAAGAGGTCAGAGGAAATCTATTAAATTCACATAAACAACATTGTGTTAATCCAGAGACAGCCTTCAGCTCTGTACCCCTACCATGCAACTCACCTGCAGTAAGTCCAAAGTCATAGGCATACTTTTCAGTTCTTTCAGTAAATCCATTGCACCATCCTGGGGAAAAGAGATACTGAGAATCAGTGCCTCAGCTTTTAATAATGAAATGCAACATCTTGGGAATAAATTCAGAAGGCTGAAATCAAAGAAAAAACAACAAACCCTCCCTAAAACATCAAGATTACTGAGCATTAGGTCATTATCTCTATATGACAAGCTTATTATCTTTAACACCTGAAAAATATACTCTGAATTACAACTGCCCCCTCAGCACACACTTGGCTTGCACGAGTAATTCTACTATTAGACTATGTTCTGGGCCTTGATTAATGATATTAGTTTGCAAAAACAGTTGAGCAGAGTTGCAAGAACTTCAGTCACCCACCTAAATCTCAAAATCATGGCCTAGAGACAGAACTACCTGAATCCTCTTTCTACCATGTGAAACTCAATGTAGCCATTTCCTAGTAGTTCTACTGATAGCTCGCTCTGCTCAGCACTAGAGCTGATACCAGGAGCAAAGCCATCATCAAGCAGCAAAGGTAAGGAGCTGGTCATTTGAAACTTATTATGAGGTTTCCTTGCATCAGCTCTGCACCCCAGAACCCAGATCCAGAAGGTATCTGACTAGGCAATCTGTAGATACCCCAAATTGGTAGTCAGAGACAAACAGCAGGGAACCACTAACCAAATCTCTGTTCAGCAGCACTCTCAGCAGACCACAGCCTGGAATATGCCTGCCTCCATTCAGCTGGCTCCTTCCTCCCATTCCCTTTCTATCAAACAAGGCCTTCCAGTGTTCACATTTAGCAGCTCATTTAAAACACTAACCACTCCAAGCCCATCTGCAGCACAAGACCTACAGGGCCTGGAACTGCAGCAACACGAAGGAGCCCACACTGACAGACTGTCCTCTGCTCCCGTCCTCCCTATGCAGAAGGGCTGTTCCCAATTCCCTTCATTGCAGGAAGCAAACCAGCTGCCAGTGCCACCCTACAGAGCAGAGGCTGAGAAAGCCAAATCAAAGCAGAGTGAAAGCTTTCAGTGTGCACACAAGCAACTTACTCCAGCATAAGCCACACAGCACAGTACCCAGAACAAGCAGCTTCCCACCCAGGCAGTTTCACACCTTTCAGTTTCTCCAATGGTAAGGGAACAGACTGCATTCAATCCAGCCCTTAACATACAAAAGGACCTGGTGATTCCTGTTTCCGTTATCAGAAATGGAGCCACTTGGGCCAATGGCAGCAAATGGGGATCCACACAAAAACTAGAGCAACAAACAGGTACTCCAGGCAACCATCCTGCAGGAAGAGTTTGCAAATTAGCCAATATACAATAAACACGCTATGGTTCAGTACCATATAAAATGCCAACCAAGAGGAAAGATTGCATACCGCTCAGTTAAGAAGCTGCCTCTTTCTCAATGAAGCTTGGAAGCAAATTCAGCAAAGTTACTTCTTTCCTATTTCAACAATGGCGTTGAAAACCTGCCATCAACAGGATGAGACATCACAGGCTGTGTTTGAGCCCCAGCACACGCTCCTGGGCTGTTACAACAGCTACACAAGTGCCAGTGCTCACCCCGGTCTGCAGCCCGCAGAGCCAGTCCAGCATCCAAAAGCTCACCTGATCACAACCGCACCCAGCGCCCCGTAACCCAAATACCACATTCCCCTAATCCCTTCCCCACCTCGCCCATCACCTCCCACTCCCCGCAGCCCTCCCCAGCCCCGCAAGCCCACTCCCCCAGTCCAAACCCAGATGTGAAGCCCTCCTCCATCACAACCCTTCGGCACCCCAACTTGCTGCCTGGGCGCTTGTGCGATGTTGTTTGTAGAAGCGGCAGCTGGCATATCACATCCCAGGGAAACACTCGCTGCAGCCCCCCCAGACAGCCACGCTGTCTCGATGCACCCTGCGAGACCCCCAGCGGGCAGGCAGCAGCAAGGCCAGCCCTCCACGGGCCGCTTGCCGGTGAGCAGAAGGGGTGCTTACGTGGGACAGGGCTGCAGGAGGTAAATGCAGAAGCACTCGGGATTTTCTTCAGGGCACGACACAGAGCCCAGGGCCAGCGCTGGGAGGGATGCACAAGGGTCCCCCCCCACTCGAGGGGATGGGGAAGGAGGGCTGGGGATGATCCCCAGGAGGGAAACAACCCAGCACGGAGCAGGCAGCACGCAGTGAGCCCCAGGGCCATGAGCTGGGGGTTCATGAGACCTTGGGGGGGGGCAATGTGGAGGAGAGGGGTTCCACAGGGCCATAAGGAAGAACATGGAGCCCTCGCCACAGGAACAGGCAGTTAACACCACCGCAACAGGGATGGGGACCCGCGGGCAGGGAGCGCACCCCGCTACAGCCAGGCCTGGGGAAGGGGAACCCCACTTTAATGAAGGGGGGGGGCTTCTGCACCCCCACGATCATGACCGGGGGCTGCGCAGAGAGGGAGGCCCCCAAAACCGCGGGCTGGAGGTAGGGACGCGGGAGGCCCTCTCACAACGGGGATGTGGGGGACCCGCAGGGAAGAAGCCCCCCACCCCAAAAAGCGTGGCTGCGAGGGGAAGGTGCCCCCTCCCCAAGGCGGGGCC
>VXAA01003385.1:518988-555678 GCA_013399115.1 Anseranas semipalmata | reverse complement strand
ATGGCTAGAGCATTTGCCTGTGAAGACTGAGGCAAAAAAGTCATTGAGTACCTCAGCCTTCTCCATGTCATGGGTCTCCTATTTCCTTCCGGAGAGGGCCCACATTTTCCCTAGTCTTCCTTTTATCAGTGACATACTTATAGAAGCCTTTCTTGTTGCCCTTGACATCCCTGGCCAGGTTTAATTCTATGAGGGCTCTAGCTTTCCTAACCTAATCCCTGGCTGCTTGGATTGTTCTCTGTATTCCTCCCAGGCTGTCTGTCCTTCCTTCCACCCTCTGTAGGCTTCCTTTTTGTGTTTGAGTTTGGCCAGGAGCTCCTTGTTCATCCATGCAGGCCTCCTGGCACTTTTGCCTGACATCCTCTTTGTTGGGATGCGTTGCTCTTGAGCTTGGAGGAGGTGATCCTTGAATATTAGCCAGCTTTCTTGGGCCCCTCTTCCCTCCAGGGCTTTATCCTATGGTGCTGTACCAAGCAAACCCCTGAAGAGGCCAAAGTCTGCTCTCCTGAAGTCCATGGTAGTGAGCTTGCTGTGCACCCTAGTTTGCTGCAGTCTCACTGTTGCTGCCCTAAGGATCTTGAACTCTACCATTTCATGCTCACTGCAGCCAAGGCTTCCCTGGAGCTTCACATTCCCCACCAGCCCCTCCTTGTTGGTGAAAACTAGGTCCAGCATAGCACTTCTTCTCGTTGGCTCCTCTGTCACTTGGAGAAGGAAGTTATCATCAACGCATTGCAGGAACCTCCTGGATTGCCTTTGCCCTATTGTGCTGTCCAACACAACCACCTCCAACAGGTGTCAGGGTGGTTGAAGTCCCGCATGAGGACCAGGACTTGTGAATGGGATCTAGAAAACTCATTGCATTTTTCATAA
Organism: Anseranas semipalmata; assembly: GCA_013399115.1. Classification (NCBI taxonomy): domain Eukaryota; kingdom Metazoa; phylum Chordata; class Aves; order Anseriformes; family Anseranatidae; genus Anseranas; species Anseranas semipalmata. Next base: position 554,805 of record VXAA01003385.1, on the reverse strand, counting down.
GTAGAATCTGAACAAGAGGAGCCCACATAATAGCTGGGGGAATAAACGAACCATTGAAAAATCTTGTCTGATTGGAAATAATTAATAGTATTAAATATGAAGGTTGGGATATTAGTTAATGGTGTTACAGCTACAGCTGTTAATGCTATAGCCAAAATGCAAAATATGTGTTTAGATGGCTCTAAGTTTCTATAGTATTCTATACTGCAACAGAATAATGTATGTTTAGCTATTTCTTTTGAGTTGCAGAAAGAAAATATAGTTGTCCTGTTATATTGCTATAATTGAAATAATTTTTAGTTCTATTAGATTAGCAGTCATAGCCTTATGAACATCTATGTTTAACAGCTATGTTTAAGGAAGGAGGGAAAAAATGAGCAGGCAATTACAGACCAGTTAGACTAAATGTAATACCAGAGAAGACTTTAAAACTTATTTTGGAGGAAAAACTAATAATAAGTCAAAAAGTTAACTTAAAAATGTGACAAGGGTTTACCAAAATTATCTTTATACAGAATAACTCAACATCACTTTTTGATACCTGAAGTGTTAGACTATGACATCCGTAAACTAGCTATCTTCTGAAGTGGCCACATTTAAATTACTATATTTAGTAATTAAATTATTACGTTCAGTAATGTAATTAGTAAGGTAAGTGATAAAAGAGAGATAGGAAAAATTGTCACTTATAGTAGACATTGACAGGATGGAAGGAGGCTAGTAGAAGTAGTTCATTAAGAATGTGTTTTGCGATCAATTTTTGTTAATAATTTGAGCAAAAGAAGTAGGAGCATGATAGTAGAAATTTTAGATAACAAAATTGGGTTGAACAGTCAATTAAGAGAATGAGCATGATATTACAGAAGGACAAGAGTAATAGAGGTGGGATGATACTGCATGGTGCAAAGATGAGGGCCCTATCTCTAGCAGTTAATAAAGAAAAATTACCTTACGGCCTTTTAGTTAGCAGTAGTATAGAGAGGGAAAATACACATTATATAGAATGGTTGTAGGCAGCCATTGGGAGGTGGGAGTAAATAAGACCAATGTAATTCAGAGATGCATTACATAAAAGATTTCTATTAGAAATAGGTAAGTATTAATGCAATTGTACCAAGGGGTGTTTTGAACCCTAGGGTCTGGGGTTTGGCTTAGTAGTGATTGAGAGCCAGTTGCATGTTAGAAGAGATTCAGAAAAAGACTGCTAGAGCAAAGAGACGATAACTTCTGCATGAAAAGACTAACTGAAGTTTTCTTGCTTCTGGGGAAGACTAAGTTGAGAGTGAATATGAGCGATTTTGTAAATTTGCTTGGAGAGGCAGTAGGATGGAGAGACTAGGTAAAGATGAGTGAAATGTTTTAAGCTAAAAATAATGTTGATGGGTGAACAAATTAATATAAAGTGCCATGAATAATGATATATCACTCATCAGAAAAAGGTCTTGAATTATCAAGAAATGACATTTAGAATCCATCATTCTCAGACAAATACAGGGTCAACTCAAACTGTTTTCAAGAAGTAGCTGTGTGAAAGACATTATATAACATAGTACCTTTGGTAAGTCCAAACTTGACCCACAACACCCCTTCCTGTTTTTGTTTCAAACTTCACTGTGGAGAGATTCCACTTTGTGTGAGATCAGTCACAATGGTAAAAAGAAACATGACTCTGAATAGTCTTACTAAAACTATTAGAATTATGTGGTTGCACAGTTAAGTCGAGAAGTGCTCTGTGCATATTCAGAATTTAGTTCACAAGTGGTCTTGTTTATTCCTTGCAAGGCAGGCTGTTGACAGCAGAAGCCTCCAAGGAAAGCATACATGGCTCTGCACTGCATGTTCCCATAAAACAGGAATTTATTGTATTTAGGTCGTGACTCTTGAGTCCAGCAAAAAATAAAAAAATAAAAAAATTCCAAATACAGTATAACTCTACTGTAATGGGGAAGCATATGATCTAAATATTTAACACTATGTTTTTATTTTATTGGAGGAAAATTAGAAAGTTCTTTTTCTGTAGCATAAAAAAGTGCTATACCAAATTAAAGTTTACTAACTGTAGTTAGAAATGGTAACTTCTGTTCTGAGTGGTGGAAAGATGAAAATGTTCAGTTACTTACAACTTTGTCAAGCAAATTTCACCATAATCTTGTCTAAGCTAAATTGTCTGGAAAATGTCACCAGTATTAGTTGGCCTATGAACAAACATTGAAAAAAATACAATTTATGTCATTGAAAGACTTATAATGAATCGTAAGAATCATAAGAGTTACAGTAAATATAAATGTCGTGTTCTGATAAACATTGTTGAATTAGGCTTATTTCATGGTTGCTTTGTTGTTTCTTTTAATCTGTCAAAAATAAGTTTTAAGATACGGAAGATGCTGAGGTAATGTTTATATGAAGATGTTCATAGGTCATCTCTCTAGTCAAATATGTATATTTTGTTCATTAATAATGCAATTGCTCAGTGATTTATTTAGAAATTAGCCTAATAATCACAGAATCACAGATTGGTTGAGGTTGGAAGGGACCTCTGGAGGTCACCGTGAATGCTCCAACAGGGTCAGCTAGAGCAGGACCATGTCCAGGCAGCTTTTGGTTATCTCCGAGGATGGAAACTCCACAACTTCTCTAGGCAACCTGTGCCAGTGTTTGGTCATCCTCCCAGGAAAGAATGGTTCCTGATGTTCAAATGGAACCTCCTGCGTTTCAGTTTGTGCCCATTGCCTCTTGAATATTTTATTACCAGAAAAAACAGGGGTAACACTGTGGCACAGGCCTGTGGCTGTGCAAGCTGATAAAGCAGAACAGTTTTTAGAGCACTTTAAAAGACTCTGGTGCTGAAATGGATCCTGATGATTGTCAAAGTCAGGACAATTTCTCTGATAACTGTCAAAGTCATTCTCTTTCTGCTGCCCAGCACTGGGAATTCAGCTAGACATCACTAGGCTCTTTAGTAAAGGATCGGTGTAAATGTGTAACATCTTTTCACTCTAATGAATGAGTAATTTTCAGTTTGAATCTGAACTAATAGCAGAATTGTATTATGAATGATTCTGAGAAAATGAATTCTAAACTAAGTTGTTAAATGCAATGGTTTGGTTTCATGTCAAATATTTGTATAATTTAAATGAAAATATTAAATTCTTTTAAAGTCCTTCGAATCAAAATAAAATATTGAAACTTTAACTTTGATTTTTTATTAAAAGTCAATGAAATTTTTTGAAAGTTTTATGCATATTTCATAAAATCAACAATTTTTATTTTAAACATTGCTAAAGAATTCACACTTCAGAGTCCAATAAAGCTTAAAGAAATGCTGTTACAAGGCTGAGTAATAATCTGAAAGCAAACTTTGTAGGGGAAGTATTTTTCTGATTGAAAGTGGTAGATCATGAACTGCATTCATTGGCCAGTGCTTTGATATTTATGGTATTACATTGATTTTCTTCAGTCTTTGAATAAAAAAGCCTTTTTTTTTGGAGAAAATTCATAGATCGTGTAAATGTCATACATTGCTGAAGTTATGCTGACATTTTCAAATGGGTTAAATATGTTGGTACATAGTTTTTGTGATTTAAGGAATACATAGAATATACAGTTCTAATTGAATGATTTATTTACAGGACGTTCCCTTCATGTGTGTTTTGATGTCCTTTACTGGGCAGTTGCTTTTGTACAGAAGGTCTAAATTCTGATTTCACTGAGAATTTATTTTAGCAGAATTTTCTTTACATGGCTGTAACTTGTTTCACGTTCTGATGATCTGAATATGTATGTAAACTACATATTTTATAGTACAATTCATCCCAACTAATAAAGCTGTCTAAAGTTAAGCTTTCAGTCTTAATCATATAAAATTTCTCTATATGAGGAAGAATATGAGGAAGAACAGGCCCAACAGAAAGGGCAGTTCATTTTGTAAGTTCATTAGTGCCAGGCTTAGGTGGTTGACTTTTAGATAGCTAAACTTAAATGAGGTGAATTCTCCTGTGCATAGGTATGGAAGAAGTGAAAACAGACATCCTAAAACTACAGTAGCCTAAATATGCTATTCTTTGCTAGAGATCATAAAGTTTATACAGGGAGGGACGGCTGGAACTCAAATGGTCCAACCCCCCTGCAAAGCAGGGCTTGCTGTTCAGGCCTATGAAGAGGCTGTTACTGACACATACTAATCTATTTCTGAGGCAGCATCCTCTTCTGAGAAACTGTATGGCAATAACAACCAACTCTGTTAATGGTAACTAACCAACAAATGTATACCTTTTTATTTGATAAAATACGTAATAAAAAGCTATAACTTTATGAAAGACCTAATGTTAAACGTACAGGAGAACAAATGACTTGCCTGTCTCTATACTAGCCTCCTTAAAATGTTATTTAATATATCTTTACCAGGAATCTCCATAACATGTGGGGAAACATACAGTACCGAAGAATTAAAGGTGCACTTTTTTTTGTCTTCATAAGAAACATGGAGAGGAAAAGGTTCTAGTCTCTTACCCTACTTTTATTTGGTTATTTTTTTTTTATTTCCAACAACTTTCTGTGTATTGTGATTCCAGTTAATCTCTCTGGTGAATATCTAAACACCTGGTTCTAATTAAGCATAAATTGCTAAAGATGTTGCTAGGAGTAACTGTAATATATATGTATTTTTCTTTTTTCTCTAATAAATATTATTATTAACACTATTTGAAAATCTGTTCTTTCTGGATGTAGCTAGCAGAATTCTTTGGGGTATGGGTCCGTGGTGCTAAAAAGAATTCTTTGATCACTCATAGTACCCCTCACATTTCAGCTAAACTCTAATTCTTAGTTACAATAACTCAGTAATAAAATCTGCAATAGAAATATACTGATAGTCATTAAGATTTTATTTCATCTAATAAGATACTGCTTATTTGGAAATGCTTACTGGAGGCAAGATAGAAGGGAAAATCCAAAGAGGGAAATGTAATGACCTTGTTTTATTGAACCAGTTTATGTAATTTGATCAATATCAAGCTTTAATAGGATTGTGATTTGAGAAGTTTGTTGATAGCCTTGCAGTTTCTTCCAATACTGATGAACAATGAATGTTTTACTGCCAGGGGTAGGAAAGGTAGAGGAAGACAACAGTAAGTCAATAGGGCCTAGTTCTGAGTCCTTCCTTCTTTTTTTCTTTCCTTCTTTTTCCTGTTTAAATGTGTGTGCATATATAGTGACATAGTTATAAAATAGCACATCAGAAAAAGTACACAAATTCTTAAATAACTGAAAATAATTTTTGTTCATTTAAGACTGTACACTTGCTAAGCAATTTCAGGGGTTGTTGTTTGGGTAGCAATAGCAGGTTAACCCACAGTATTGTTCTTAAAATAGCTTATGTTCTTGTGATGAAGATGGAATGATAGCTTTTCTCCCAATTTCATTTATTTCTGGCTGTGCTGAAGAACGTATAATAGACTACCAATGCCATCCAGTCTATTTGAATGAATAATCAGTACTTTTTTTTTTTTAAGTACTAGAAACCTTCTCATGTAGGAGGAGCTTTTGTAAGACCTTCATTGATTTTCTTTATATTGCAAGATAAAATGTTTGTTTCTCACATTTCTACAGAATAATTTAAAAAGAATTCCAAAAAGTGAAATGGAGACCATATCCCATGTATCTGAGGCGGAAGTTCTGAGCTTTCTGTGTCAGCCAGTGAGGCACTCAGTATTCGTATGTAAAATTTAGAGCTTAATTCAGTGCCTGTTGCTATCTTTATGAGATTTCTGCTGTCTTAGGGAACAGTTGTTCAGGCTACTAAATAAAAATGTCTTCATTTTCAGGTGTTCTGAGCCTGTGCAGTTCCCACTAAAGTCAGTGTAAGCAGCAAATCTTTGTTACTGCTGTAGCCAGTTTAGGCTTCTAAATGTGGCCATAAATATTTGTGATGATGTTTTTTTTTTTCTTCATCTCAATTATTTATCTCAAGTTATGAATATTATGGGAAGCATATGAGCTATTAAACGTAAATATTAAGTTAATTCTAGTAGAGTAAATGTAGAGGCAAATACATTTTGTTACAGGCTTTAAATGTACAAAGGAGAGACAGAGCATCTGGACTTCAAAGGAAACTTGGCATTATTAAGTTACAGTGGTTTAAATGGAACACAGTGCTGAACTGTTAGTTATGACCAGCCTTAGGAACACTTAGTAAAGATTCAAGTGTTACCTTCCTCAGCTACTTACAGAACATGTATCCATGGCTGTTCTTTTCCTACTTAAAAGTGAATAAAGCTTGTTTTTATTATGGTTGATGACTCCTAACTAATATTATCTGTCAAAACACGGTCTGGCTCTAGCACTGGCATAGGTAGGTCGATGCTTTAGTTGGCTCCCGTTTTAGCCTGTCTTTTATTGAAACTGCCAGCATATTCCCAACAGAGCACAATCATATCTACAGCCGTACATAGTAGTTACTTGAATTCTTTTCAAGTATGAGTTTATTTTCTTGCACTTGTGAAGTTCTGTATATACAGTAGCAAAAAAGCTGTGGACTTTACAATAAATACTTGATGACTGAAGAAGACTGATGTGACACTCCAGTAGAAGAAAAAGCTGTTGATACAAGAAAAAAGACAGAAACACAAATAGTTAGAGGAGGAGGAGCACGTGGTGAATGCCTGAAGCTAGCAACAGGACTATGTACTCCCATTTCACTCTAAATCTGCTTCATAAACATGGGTATATCAATTATTTTAGCTTGATCCAAGTACATCAACTGCTACATTAACTATTGATGCCTCATTATCTCAATGCTTATAAAGACACATGACTGAATGTGAGATAAAAATAAAATGATGCTGGTCAACAGAATAGAGATGGTTATCCAAGTTATAAATATATCCAAATTATAAATGGCTGTTTTTATGAAAAAGTCATAGACTGTAGTTTTCATAACAGCTATAGTCAGAGCGAGGAAAAACTGGAAAAAATAAGTCAATTTAATAAAGCTTAACTCCGATAGGATGTCCTCATGTCCTTGAAAGTGGATGATGTAGGCTCAAACATCATCCAAGAAGCACATCAAAACAAAAATGCATGACAAAAATGTAGCTTCTTGAAAATACATACTCCTTCATTAATAATTTCTCTATTAAAAGCAAAGTAAATGCAGAATATATAAGAATCAGCTTTTGGAACTGTCTCATTCAGGCTGTCTTTCCATATTAACAAATATTTGCTTAAAAACAGAAGAGGACGTTAGAGACATGATTTTTTTCCAAAATACACATAATTTAGCTCTCACTAAACTCTGTGGAGTTTTTCTGTTGCCTCTGAAGAAAATAAATTTGCTTATCTTGTTGAATGTGCATCTTTCATATGGTCCCCATGTGTCTGAATTTCCATAGATAGAAGTTATGTGCCATACAGCGCAGTAACTTTGTTTTACTTAATATACATTTCTACAGGCTACTTAAGAATCTGTTCCAAATCATCATTTGATGAGTATGTCTTATCCTTTAAGTATATGTATTTTTCTTAGTTGGAATCAGATTATGTTGGTTTCTTTTTGAATTATTGGTGTTTTACGGCATATTTTAGCAAGCATGAGTTGTAAAAAAATAGCAATACTGTGACAGGCAATTTGTTATGGCAGTTAATCATCTATCAAAACAGGTAGATGATATTAAATAAATCTTGGAGACCTATGATAAGGTCCTCTGTTGGAGGTTGGTTTATTTGAAATTATGAAGTAACCTAAATTACAGATACGTTTTTTTTTTTTTTTTTTTTTTTTTTTTTTTTTTTTGGTTTTTTTTTTAAATTATAAAGTACACTAAATTAAAAAAATTTTTTTTTTTTTTTTTTTTTTTTTTTTTTTGTGAGGTTCTAAATAGAAAGGAACACTGAAAAGGAATTTAAGTGATGATCAGTATGTAGTACTTTCAGCTAGAAACTAAGCCTGCATTAGTGAAAATAATGAGAAGCCGTGAAACAACTGGAATTTACGATTGCTAATGACTGATGATAAAGGGAAGAGGTAATAATGAAAAGGTAATGAACAAATAGATAAACCATACTTCTCTATCAAGGTAGATACTCAATAAGGGTAGAGTGGAAGACAATCTACACAGGATATAATGCCCTAGGCTAGAGTTCATGGAAGTCAGTATGGAAGTTTTCCCAATTATTAGTTCTACTAGTAATCACAGAATCACAGAACGGTTGAGGTTGGAAGGGACCTCTGGAGACCATCTGGTCCAACCCCCCTGCCAAGCAGGGTCACCTAGAGCACGTTGCACAGGATTGCATCTGAGTATCTCCAGAGAAGGAGACTCCTATCTACTGGATACAATTAGTCCTTAAAGAGCAAGTTGTTAATGAGCAAGCTGAGCAAAGGGGCAGAGAGGCTATGAATCTATTCTCATAATTTTTGCACTGCCTGTTTGGCACTGAAGTAACATCCATTAACAAATAATTCCATTACATGTTTAAACAAATACATGCAAAAATTAAAAAAAACAACCCAGAAGTTTTATAAACAGAAAGTCATCCCCCTCTTGAGGGGGAGGGAGGCCTTCCTGCCCATGGTTCTTATGGAGCCTGATTTTCTGCCTGAATAGCCCCCACACTTCTATATTTTCAAGGGTTATCCAGAAGGCAGGGCATATGCATGAGAATGCAGTGCTCCTTGAAATGCATGCAGTTATTTCTGGAGTTCTTTGGACAGTGTTTTAGACAAATATACTAGAGAGCTGGGGAGGGAATATGATGAGGCTTCTAGAAGACATTGGTTGGGCAAGACCATTTGTGATCATTAATTGTTAGTTTTCCTGTTTGAGCAAATATGATTATTTGCACTGTACCCACATCAAAAGTGTTTCTTGACATTCTTACTGTCAAAACAAAGCCCATGAGAGTATTTGACTCTGCAGTGCAAAATTCTGAATTTTGTATTTTTTTGTTGTTATAATGACAAATACTGTATAGACATTGAACACTCCAAGACAAATACTACATTCAGAACATAAATTTTCTGATCTCCTGCAAAAAGACATTATTCTTTCTTTGGTACTAATGAATAAAAGTGCCATGTGGAGAAGTGTGTTTCGGAGATGGAATTTGGAAATTATATTTATACACTAAGTTTGTACTTCCTTTGTGTATTGTACTTCCTTTGCTTAATAATATGAAGTCCTGCATTAGCAATGGAAACAATAAGCACCCAAGACTCTAAGTAATGCTGAACAAATTTGTAATGTTTTCTTTTCTGAAAGTTGAAAGATGAATACTATCTCATATAATTGGAGCATTAGCACATTGTTATACATCTTTGGTCAAAAAAGTCTAGAGGACAGTACTTCTCAAATAATGAATACTACAGAGATATAGTTGTGCCTATTCAATTAATTTGTCATTAGCAGTAAAATCTTGATAGGAGAAGCATTCCAATGACAACAAAGAAAGATATTCTAAGATAGCGAATTTCTTATTGTTTGCTATTTTGTAGACATTCATATCAGATCCAGATATCTTACTGTTATTCGAGTTGTGGTTTGTATCTGATATAAACTAACACAAACTTTCTTAGCCGATAAATATTTTAAATTCTGACAATGTATATGTGGAGATTGTATATTGACCTGTTCCATTTCTTCTTTATCCTGTTTTACTGAAAATTTAACTAGGTTCGGTCATTTTCCTTTCCATCTACCTCTTTTTAGGGTCTCAGTTATAATCTGAATGTAACTGTCTCCTATATTAAGAAAGAAATGTGTGTTTATTTTGTGTAGCCCCAGTGATCAGTCTTCAGTGTCAACTCTTACTACTTCTGGCCACAGCTGTGTCATGCAGTTATTAGCATACAGTGAACAATCTAATAATATCTTATGTATATTTTATAGATTCTCTACAGAGACTCAACATTTGGATGGTATGTGGGGATATGAGATGGTATTGTTTAGTGAAATTAGTAAATTGTTCAAAAAATGTTTTCCAGAAGAAACACAGTATTTCACAAAATTGTACATGTCTATGCATTTATAAATTCTCAGATTAAGTCTTCAGAGATAGTATTGTGCATGGGCAGATGTTGGTTTTATTTCCATGCAAATAGAAACTTCTGCATACTTTATAAGGATCAGTGAAGATTATTTGGGAACCTATATTTAAGTCTGAAAGTTGATAATCTGACTTCCAGAACAAATGGTTACATAAGATCTCAAATAACCTGAATCAGACTTGCTAACATGTGTACATTTGCCACTGAAAATAGAACTATTTATTTCTAATTTCACTATTTCACCTGCTTAGAATTCTTTATAACTTAGTCATGCTTGAACTGGAATCATACCAACAGTTATCTTCTGTTTGAATACATCCTTGATAATTTTGCATCTTACTTTCATGGTAAAGAAGTATGATAGGTAGGAATGCAAAAAGATCAGTAACAATTTAAGGTAACAAAAAAATCAATGTTTTGATCTATGTTAGAAGATACAGAAAAAGATTTTTTTGTTGCTAGTCATTATTTGCATCGTCAGACATTACAGTAAGAGAAGTGAGAAGAATCACTTTGTTCTGGACAGAATAAAATAAAATAGACATTCTCTCTTAGAAGAATAGTGGCAGATATGTATGAAACATCTGAAATGCTGCTTGTCCTAACCAAGGATAAGTTTTTGAGTCCTTCAGCATGATCTTTGTTTTCCAGAGTAACTTTTTTATCTAATTTGCATGGTGATAATGATAATGCTAATAATCCTCTTAAGCCACAAAATAGTGTTTCTTTTACTCATAGTTTAAGAAAGAAAGAAGCACTTAATGTTTTTAGACATGTTTTAAAGATGCCAACTAGATGAGAATAAAATTCTCGTTTTTCACTGTTTATTTAAACAAACTGAGAAGTGCTTTATTTGAAGTCATATGGCACTGAACTGAATGTAAAGCAGAAGTTTTCTAGGCTGATACATTAAGAAATAGTTTACCTTTACAATACTTTGTTTTCTTTCTCCAGAGATGGGAGAATGACCTCAGGCATAAGGTATAGGCAAGTGTTGCCAAGCTTATAACCCCCCAGTGTTCATTTCTAGAGTGCATACACACCAGCTTCCCAAAGAAATGTAGCATTGCACTAATGATTTAAGGTGAGCATAAACTGCTAGAAGATAAGACATACTTTTGTCTTTCCTTTTGTGCTGCAGCTGCAAAGCTTTCAAGCTTGGAAATATTTCTCTGGTCCAGAGTAAGCATTTATTACTTTCTCAGCTGAGTAAAAATCCTGTGCTATTTCTAGAATGTAAGAACCAGGGAGACCAAAGCTGTGTTTCACCCAGTGTCCTTTCCCCAGCAATGGTCAGCAGCAAAGGCCTCATGAGAAGGCCTCTGAGATCTACAGAAGATCCTTTCCCAGACTTCTGTCAGTTGCAGCTGAGGGCAGTTTTTCAGCTTCATTTTCAGCTTGTATCCTGCTCTTAAAATAGAAGTAATGTGTTTGCATTCCAAAACTGCTCCGGTCACTTTTGAGCCCATGTAAATTTAAAAAAAAACATAGCATCATGCTCTGTTTTTTTTTTTAAAAAAAATCGCTTGCCCATTTCAACCTACAGCTTATGTCCCCTGTTCTTGTTTTGAATAAGATGTATATCACAGCATAATACCAATTATATCGGTGACTAAACATTATGAAGTTGTCAGTCACTGCATTTTCTTTTGCTACAGAATACAAATTATGCCTTGAGGATGAGAAAAAATCTCAAATTTATATGCTTTGGTTTAAATTTAATAGAACTGCATTTCACCCTTCCTTTTTTCCTTCCTACTATTAGTTGTGCTGATATTGGTTGAATTCTTAATAATGCTAACTTTTTAACCCCTATTTTTCTACCCAGTAACTGGTGTCCTCACTTCCACAAAAAACTAAATGATATATAAAAGCAGCCTTGATAGCACTTTTTCAACAACAAAAAATGTACTTAGGTATTTGTAAACATGCCAGTCTCACATGAATGTGCTTGTGTGCATGCAAGCAATTAAATAAATCAAAGAATGCAAACATAATATTAATTAACTACAAGCTACTGATCCAGATGAACATAAAAATCGGTGAACAGATGTGACCAAGTCCAGCAGCAAGTTAAATTTAGTGGACTCATCAGCTCAAGTGTTTTCTCCAAGTGAGAAGGAAAAATACTAAGGTGTAGATGCTATTGAATGCAAGATACTGGTTGGGTTCTTATAATGACTAAACTTTTGAGAAGTGCAAAAGCACATTATACAGTGTCCTTGCAAAATTGTTCTGTTGTCATTTTTGCATAGAACATATCCTTGATTAAGAACATAACCTGCCTACCTCCACTTTTTCCATGAGTCAGTAGTGACTCATGTTTATTGTACAACGTCCTCCAAAAGTGAGTTATTTTATGAGTATACAGTGTGCTATGTATGAAGAACTATGACACAAGTCAAAGTCACAGCAGATATTGTTAGAACATTCACACAGAAGGTTGTATATTAACAGAATTTTAAATGGCTTGTGACAGATCTTGTTTGAAAAGGAATATTCTTATCATGCCACAGATTAGTAATATATTTGTTTTTCTGACAGGGTACTCTGTAATGTAGTAGTGTATGTTATATAATTTTATCATGTTGTATCCTTAGTATCCTTCAGTATTCTTTTAATTTACAGTAGTGTAAATCAGTATTAGTATTAATTAGACTATTATTGGAGACTGAGGTTCCTTTCCCCTATGTCTACACTGACCTTTTTTTTCCGAAAATGTTCTACACCTTGTTGCTTTTGATACCAGTTCTCGTGCTTGTAATATTCACACTATTTAGAAGCAGTTTTTATCGCTTGAGAGGGCAGGTTTACATGGAACATGGATAAAATGTCAATGGCTGCACAAGCCCATGCCAGGATAAGCTGCCATTGCTGGAGCTGTTCTTGTAGCTACACATGTTCTATTAACTGAGAATTTCTGAGAATTTTAGTAATTCAATTGCTACTGCACACAATTTTCCACTGAATTTTGTCCAAAAAATATTTTCCAAAATGAATCTAACCACATAAATGTCATTTATTATCTAGAACATTATTTTGAAAATCATTACAGTTTGATTTTCCATGAAAGAGAAACTATTTCCAGTATTTTCAGTCTGTATGTCCACAGTTTTAGAATATTTTGGAACCATTTAATATAAATTCATCTTTGAAAAACTAGATTATGGGGAAAAAAATGCAATTCTGTATTAGAAGCAGAGGTTACTTGGATTTTACAAAGGAAGAAATTATTCACTAAATTTCTTTTTTTGACATCCAGACTTATTTTTCAGAGAATGTCATGTCTGGGGTAATGTTTATGTTAAGAAAAAAATCTAACATTAGAGAAATTGAAGAGCTTTTTTACAGATGTTGAAAAAATTTTGAACACCTAATTAAATGGTCATATTTTTATTAAGAAATAATCTTTTGTGTTGAATTTGCCTATTTAAAAAGAAAAAGATTACATTCAGCTGGAATTAAACATTGTACCTGAAAAGAAAAGAAGATTTTGGTTCTGTTTTTTTTTGTTATCAAAGAAATCACAGACACACAGAAAACAAACAAACAAACAAAAAACCAATCTATATATAGACAGTCAATAGAAAGTATGAACGGTTGATTAGAAGTGACATTTAAAAAAATGGTTCATTGCTAAACTTCAATTTTAAAGCAGTGAAATCAGTATGAATATTTATGTTGCTTTATGTTGCTTACCATTATCTATTTCATTGCATTCTTCTTACTTATACAAATAAAGTGATCTCAGGAAGAAGAGTAGCCAGGACCATGGCTAGCCATTCACATGCCACTTTTGGTAATAATTACTTCAGAAGAATATGCCACATATGTGCATCTTTTTGTTTTTTTATGTCACATAAAATAGATAGGAGTTTTTACACCTTCACAAAACACCAATCTGTACATTTCTCTTCTGTGTTGATAAAACACCGAATGGTGGTTATTTTGCCTTCAGCTACAATTGTCTCTTGTTACCTTTCTTCCAGAAAAATACTTCCTGGTCAAACATGTTACTGCCAACTTTACTTAACATTATTCAGGGGTAGAGGGGATTGCCTCTGTTCATAGCTTGAGGGAAAAAAAAAAAAAAAAAAGAAGAGGACATAATATGGTGTGGTTTGATCTTTGTAATTTCCAAATGTGTTTGGAAATCAGGAGGGTGTGCATCAATTTAATTAGTCATACGTAAGGAAAATTTTGGTAATTTTTGTTTGTAGTTTGAAATCAGGTGTTTCCTCCCTGCTTTTTAATTGAACTCAGCCTATATGCCCATATAAATTTCTAGTAATTGGATATTTTGCACCTGGTTTATTTAAGAAACTATCAGTCTATCATTTAAGGAGCTTTCTCTGCCCTCTACTATACCATCTAGTCTCCTAACTGTCTGTCTCCAAAAATAATTAATGCACTGCATTTGACATTAGTGTCTTACTTTTTTGAGTCAAATTCTATTGGAAAGTCTTTCCTACAACTAGCGGCACATATGCAAACCTTTTGGCTTGGAAATCTAATTAACATTCTGTTCAGGACTTCAGAGGCAAGTGGCCTTTCTGTAGCTGCATAGGAGCATTTATTATTAAGCTCTGGATAGAGATCTTTTGAAGCTCATTTTCCTGCATTCTGTAAACCTGCAGTTCAGTAAACCTGCAGTTCAGTGAACTAAAGTGATACCTTGTAGTTCCTCCCACATTTTGGGCATTGCAGGAACTGACTGCCGTGTTTCTCATTTAGAAACTGTATGAGGTACTCAGCATTGCCGAGCACGTGGAGAGGAAGGAAGGAGAACAGACTAGAGCTGAAGGGTTTGCAACTTCAGCAAAGCAGTTGGAGTACATTGGGAATAACACATAAGATGTTCTCTACTTTAAATTCTTGCCTTATGGCATTTTTGTGGAGAGTTTAGTTTCTAACTAATTGAAGCAGGTTGCCAATTTACATCTCAAAATCTAACATGAACTTTAATTTAACAATGTTTCATACTTTTTCAGTATTCTCTACTGGGGTAAAATGTAAAATGTTATGGAAATGAAAACGTGATATTTCTACAAAGCAGTTTACTTAAATATTTTTTAAAGATTACAATCTGTTTCTTGGTAGGAATGCCCCTGAAATAATCACATTTCTCATTTGTCTAGCTGTCTTCTATAGAAAATGGCTCTTTTCTGTCTTGAACAAACAGATCTCACTTCCATGCTTACTTTTGGGAAAAAATTTAAAAATATTTTGGGAATGTTAATCCACACTTCTACAGTAGGACTGAGGAGCAATTGCAGCAAGGAGAGATGAGATAACTCACTGTAGTTCATTCCGTACCTTCTTTGTACAGGGTCATTCAGCTGGTAGAGACAGGAAGATCAGAGGTCATCTTACAACTGCATTCAGTCGGTGATGAACGGAGTGCATTTATATGCACAGGTGTGCTTTTCTTCTTCTAAACTGCCTCCTGTCTCCCACAAAGTGAAGCTGAAAACAGTGAGGCAGTGCATTTTTGTTACATAAACATATCTTATTCCAAAAGCTTGTACATCCCAATACATCTCTGGTGTATTATATGAGTAATCAAAACATTGACCATTGTTGCACCATTTCCATTTAGTTTTTAAACTGTAACAAAATACCTCATTAGAAGTAAGAAGGGCCATATTTTGAAAGAGCAGCCTTCTTTGAAAGGTTTAACTTGTGCTTACAGGTTAAAAACACACATGCAATTGTATCTGGTAATTTACAGTTGATGGAACTACCTACCTACTTATGAATTTAAATAGAGCAGTGAGGAATGGAAGTATTCACATCTAGTTCTAGTAATTCAGTCTACATGAACAGTTTGCATATAAAAAAAAAGAAAAATGGGACTACATGCTTGGGAGTCTGCACTTGGAATGTGAGTGCACAGCAAGAGAATCGGTCTTGTAAACCAAGACACTGGCCTGCAATTTTAGGAAAGGGAGTACTTAGGTCTGCCTCTGGGTCAATCACTTTGCTGTTCCTCAAGTCTCTGAAACTGTTTTCTTTCTGTTCATTACCTTTTGAATGTTCCTCAGATGTAGCCCAGGCTTTGATCTAACTGGTTGCTCGTTTCCTCTCTCACTTAAGAAAACACAATCTCTCCATACACCACGATGCACATTATGACAGTTTCTTAATATCAAGCTCTATTAAGGTATGCAGTAATCTTCCAAAGAGAACAGCAGAGTACTAAAAGAGAACTGTTTAAAAATAGGCTTGTGACTGTACTAACAAACAAAAACTTCGAACTGGCTTTTGGAACATACTCCTATATCAGATTTAAATAGATTCCCATATCAGATTTAATTACCTTTTCATACTCAAACTTAGGAGCAAAGTGTTACCAACAAACCTGTTATAATAAAGCTTTTAAATTACTTTTGAAAGGAAGGGACAGGGAGCAAACTAGCGATTATTGAGCTCCCAAGCAAGAGAGAAAAATCTAAAAACAGTGCCTTTAACAAAAAAATCATGGAATCATAGAATCATAGAATATCCTGCGTGGGAAGGGACCCACAAGGATCATCAAGTCCAACTCCTGGCTCCACACAGGACCACCCAAAAATCAGACCATGTGTCTGACAGCGTTGTCCAAACACTTCTCGAACTCTGACAGGCTTCATGCTGTGACCACTTCCCTGGGGCGCCTGTTCCAGTGCCCGACCACCCTCTCGGTGAAGAACCTTTTCCTAACACCCAGCCTGATCCTCCCCTGTCACAGCTCCATGCCGTTCCCTCGGGTCCTATCGCGGTCACCAGAGAGCAGAGATCAGCGCCTGTCCCTCCGCTCCCCTCGTGAGGAAGCTGCAGGCCGCCATGAGGCCTCCCCTCAGTCTCCTCTTTAGGCTGAACAATCCAAGTGACTTCATCCGCTCCTCATATATCTTTAAATCTAGACCCTTCGCCATCTTTGTAGCCCCCCTTTGGATGCTCTCTGATAGTTTTATGTCCTTATAGGGTGGCACCCAAAACTGCACACAGTCTTCTTAAATCTTTAACTGATAGTCTGTAATTGACAGAAATAACAGTTCAGTGTATTTTTCCAGGATAGATTTGATAGTATTGTCATCTGGTGATTTTACGAAATAATAAAATTTTGCTACTGGCGCTAGGCAATGGAAGACTGCAAATATCTTGTGAAATGTGAAAAAGTCTTTATTTTGCAGATACTAATGGCTCATGCTTTGTGAGGAATTTCTATTTTGTGCGTTCATCCCTAAATTTGAAATACATAATTCAGAAGGAATTTTCCAATCCAATTTTTGCATTGACAATTATATTCAAAAGCCGTGATTTTGCATGTTGTAGCCCCATGGTAAGGTCTGTTCAGCCCATTTATCTTCAGCAGGCTTCAAATAGCTGATATGGCAGTGATCTGAAGAAGAAGCAGGGGGTCTTGGGGATCACAATTAGAAAATATGCTAAAAAATTAACAGAACTTAAATTCTGTCATCCAGAGATTTCAAAATCATTTGGCTGCCTTTTTTCACTGTGTTAATAGGAAGATGATGAGCCCAATTATATGTGCCTGAGTGACAAAAGAGTATAAATTAGTGGGATTTGTTATCAATACCCAATTAGGTTATAGCTCAGGTTTGTTAGAGACGACAGTTCTCATTGAGCTTTCAAAACAAAAATACTTCTCAACTAAAATGAGTCTTGAAATTCTTTAATGTGGAATAGTGAGTTTGGTCACAGATGATCTTATCTAGTGGTTTAGAGCTTAATGATCTGAAGATGTTCCTCTAATTATTACAGAGAGACTTCATGTAATTATTTGACTGAAGGGATACAATATACTTAGGTTGATAAACCATACATAATTTTACAGTCTTTTTTACATCAGGATTTTAGTGATTGTCTAACATGCAGAAAAAAGGACACTTCATTTAATAAGAAAGAAGAAAATAACCGTGAGTGTCCTTCCTTCCAAAATATTTTAGTTTGGTGGGATACAGTCTTAATGTGACAGTCTTAATTATAAGAGTGTCACTTCTGGAAATTAATAATAAAAAAAAATTGTTAAGAGCTCAGTGATTATATTTATGAAGATTGTCTGGCTAATGTAAGTTGCAAAGGTACAGATTGCTATTAAGTGGTAATCTCATGCATTTTAATATCTGTGCAGTTCTGAATAATTTGAAGGAGAGTGTTAAACAAATTCTGTGATGCTGTTAAAGATCCTTTTAACACAGTAGGTAGTTCATACCCCATTCATTGTCAGCTTCCAAATATAAATTGGAAAACAGGTATAAGTTAAATCACTTGAGAGGCTGGGTGATTAACCTAGTTAGTAGGCTGATATAGTCATCACTGCTCCACATAACAGCAGTCAGATAGGCGTGCATCAGTAGGGCGCCTTTGTGTCCTGGTGGGACAGATTGCCCTCATTCTTTGTGGGCATTGGTAGCATCCCTATTAGTTTCACCAACTTAAAAAAATGGCCCAGATCCTTAAAGGTGTCTTTTGCCCAACTGCCTTTGATTCCTCAAAGAGGTTATGTTTCATATGTACTGTTAAACCTCCAGCCTTCCTCTGTGAGCCGTGTACCTCAGCTTTCACATCCACTGGCTTCAGTTAAATACTCCTCACTGTGCCAGTAATTAGTTCAGAGTAGCTAGGAGCTGCAGCTCCTGCAGTCAGCAGCCTACACCACTGCAAGTTCTTGCAAAAGTAACCTTGATTCTCATTTAGTCATTGTCTATTTTGGGGGAAATTAAAAACCTGTAATTTTGCTTCATTGCTTTAATGCTAAAAAATACAAGCCTGGTATAAAATGTAGGTCTCTAGAGTACCATATGTTATTTTTTATTGCCTACAGACTGGCCAACAGAATATAACTGGTTGAGAATATGTATTTTTTGCATTCTCGGGCTGCTCAAAACTGATGCTGAACTGTGTAAAGAGAGGTCATGGAAAGTGCACAGTACATTATGCTTGTTGTTCATCTCCTCTAGGAGGAGTTATGCAAATACATATAATTTTGCACTCTGTTGTCTTTCTTCTGAGTGGATTTATTTCAAGAGAAAGTCAGTCTTTTGTAATGTGTAATCATGACCTGGTTTGTAGTGTAAATCACTTATTCTGTGACCAGCCTCAGTAAAGGAATGCAGTTGCATGTAAAGTAAAACTAACTTTGGGAGTAGCATTGTCGGAAGCTGCTTTCCTGATTTTGTGGGTTTGTACTAATATTAACATGAACTAAACTAAAACGAAGAAAAAAAAAAAAAAAACAAGCTTAATCTAGCTCATCACTGATGACCAAGTCTTCAGTTAGTCTTCCTTCTGCCCAGAGGGAGAACTCTGTATCGGGAGTATGTAGGTGCTTCTCATAATCTATATATGTACAGTTGTCACAGAAGCAATGGTAGGAATCCAGTTACAGCATAGAGCTGTGGTGAGGCAATGTTTTTTTTAAGAAGCTTTTGAAGTGCAGACTGAGGCTTAGGACTACTGTGAGTTGAGGGATGTAAAATTTGAAATGATCATCTAACTTGTAAAACACATTATGAGCTTCTTGAAGGCTGGATGTGTTCACCAAAGGCAACCAGAAGACAGGACAACAAAACCTTGAAATGGCATCCATAGTAGACTTATTTTCTTGACTAAGATGGGGAACTGAAGTCACTAGGTCAAATGAGGTAACATGCTGATGTAAAATAAGTGTCCAAAAGTATTTTGAAAATTTTGATTTTTTTTTTTCAGAATTGGTAGTCCATTTATAACCTATCTCCCATTTTCAAAGTCATCGAAGTTTTCTGTATTTTAGATGCTAAAAGGATATTTTTGACAGCAAAAAATAATTTCTTGGGCAAACAGAAATTCACTTAAATCCATAAAAATAGATACAGGGATAACATTTCTGCTTGTAATAGACTTAGTAGCTTCCTACAAGACCTACAGGTTGAGGTAAGGCTAATTTGGACATTAAATAAGATTCTGTTCCTATACTTGATAATAATACATCAGTGGTGAGATTGTAAAAACAAAAGGAATTTGGTAGATTCCTGATTTTTTTTTTTAAGTTAAAGGGCTTCTTGTTGGAGAGGAAGACTTCAGCTTTTCTCACACTTCTCACAATAAAAGTTTACATTGCAGTTAAAAGCTTACTGCTCCAAAATATTGGAAAAGTGGTAGTAGGATGTAACAATATGAGTTGTAAACTGGCCATATTGGTAAAGAAGACATTGCAACACAGTTTACTTAAAAATGACAGGAAAGAAAATGATATCATGCATTCTCAAGTACAGAAAATAAAAATGTAAAGCCTACAACTGAAGAGGGGCATCTGTTTCGAAGCAACAAATGAAGTTTGCAACTGTTGGTGAAATACATAATATGATATGATTTTTTTTTTTCATTAGAAACTCTGAATGTAGAGGGGATCCTGTGGTATGGTAGAGCTTGATAACACTGAAAAAGAGAAAAGGTTAGAGAAGTCAGATAACCATGAAATTTAGAATGCACGTTAACATTGCATATTCATGAAAAAAAATATTAATGATTTGGGGGGGTTTGTGTGTAATCTGAATGAGAATGTTAAGCTGCATGTGAATAAAAGAAATATTGTCAGTCTTGAAATTCTCTTCTATATAAGCATCCTCTTATACTACAAATACTCTGTTGAAAAGAATTTCATGTAAAACTATATGTAATAATAAAATGCAGCTAGTATCTTAGCAACTATATGAGTGAAAATCAGGATAGCCATGCAACTGTTACTTTGATTGTTTATGATACATTGTGGGTAGGAAAATGAATCTGAACTTCTTTCCTAAAGGTTTTGTGACATTTCTTCATCTGCTTAAAATCATAAAAATTCGAATTCTGAAGTTTTGCATAAAAAATGATATAGGTTGTTCTAAAAGGCTATGTAAGGCTTCTGTAGAAAGAGATTTTAGAAAAGTAAGGCCCATCAGTAATAATTCTCGGCACAAAGTCAAGCATTCAGTTGGTGTGCTGTGAAGTGGAATGGGCATGAGAAAGCCCACAGGGGTGGACAGTAAAGGTAGCAAGCAAACTGTAAGGAAGTCACATTGATACATAAAGGCACAATTTAAAACATTACAAAACAAAAATAGAAAAAAGAAAAAAAAAAAACCTAATGAGCAAAATGGTTCCTTCGTGGATCAGTATTTCTTTCTGCTGTTGCTTTGTGTTTTCAGGGCCCTGAATTTATTAATGTGTTACAACGGTAGTCTGCATGCAAATGGTTCCCTATTCTGCTCCTTTTGTTTCCCTGTTATAAATTATGTATCAGTATTAATAAAGTAAAGCTTTTCTCCTTAGAGCATATTTTTACAACAATGTGGGGACAGGGAAGTGGTAGAGCCTGCCTCACACACAGACCCTGCTCCTGCTGGCCCATTGTGCTTCAGGTATACTTAAAGCAAATCCTATGGGTCTATGTATAAATAGAAACGGCAGCTTCATGAAGTGCTCAGCCTCCTGTTGTTTGTTTGTGAAATGAGAACGTGACCTATTCCTGAGGCACAAAATTGCTTAGTTTAGAAGGAAGGATTTTACCAATCAAGTAATTGTTGATAGTTTAATTTTATTCATTTTATGTTATTATCTTGGCTTTTGGGGGAAGTAGAAAAGTTTCTCGATTGATACTTCTTACTTATTTAAAAACTGAGTGCAGAAGTAGCTGACAACCAAGAAATTAACAGAGGGATATGTGGCATTACCTGATTTGTATCTCAACCTCATTGTGTGCTTTTCTTCCTCAGATTATTGATTTATCACTTTGAAACTACATCAACAGCTGTGTGACACAGCTACCTCCGGGTCACTTTAAATTATACATATCTGAATGTTCATTAAAAAAAAGAAACGGTGTTTCTGGCACATAGTATATAGACGTGCTCCAGTGCAGCTAAAAATGTTGATATGTTTGTATGTTTTGGTTCGAGAGAAAGTTCGTTGCGTAAGGAAATCAATATATGCAAAAGTCGTGAAGTATTAATTAACTAATGTTCATTAAAAAATGGCTGGTCATGGAGTAAAGAACCAACATTAGAAACTTATTTAAAAAAAAGTCACGGGTGCTTTTTTTTTTGTTTGTTTGTTTTTGTTTTTGTTTTTTTTTTGTTTTGTTTTTTGCTTATTTACAGAAAACAATGTTCTCCTTGCATCCAGCAAACACTTGGGGTGCACATTCTTGAAAGGTGACGAAGCACAGGTGGCTAGCTACGCCTGAGTGGGTCTGATGTCAGGGAGGGTGCTGGTAACCAACTGGCTAGCAGAAAACAGCTGGTTAGGAACAAGGCATGAAGCTGTGTGCAGTAGGAGACATGGTGGGCTAGCTGGATGTGGACTGCCTTGTTTTTGTGAGGAAGTTGGCCTGCAGGAGTTACTGCTTTGGTGAGAGCCTGTTTTCAGATGGTTTCCACCATCAGCAGGATGCTACTGCCTTCAGTCTGCTTGCAGATAAAGGAGCTTCAAAGCAGGATTCTGCAGCACCTGGAATTAATTCTTGAAGAAGTTACATAAAAGTAGGAGGGGGAATGACAGAGGGGCAATAGAAAAATGGTTGTAGCTGCTCTTGTCTGAATTGTAGAACAAACGTGTTTCCCTGCTGGCTCTTTTGGGACTGGTTACTGAGGTCTGAGCAATACATCAGGAGTGGCATTATCATAAAAGCAAGGAGATGGTGGAGATCGTTGGGTTCGTTGTGAACAACTGGATGGTGAAGTGGGGTCCTGTTGTACTACTGTCACATTTCTGCCTCAAGAGTTAATATCTTAGACTTCTTTATTTTATTTTATTTTATTTTATTCTTTTCCATGCTTGCTTGTCCCTCTGTTAACGTTAATGTTCTCTTTGCTTCATCTCTCATTTACTTCATTGTGGCAATGCTAATGTTTTCATTAGCTTGGATTAATTTAACAGTGCTGCATGCTGATTTAACTGTAGTTACTCCAATTTTTTAATGAAAATTCTTAGGCATTATTTTTCAGGTATAACTTCACAACAATATGTTTTAAAACCTTTTATTTTTATTCTGATCTTCCTCACTGTGAAGACAAAAAGAATCTGTATCTGTGTTCTGTCAGTCTTATATGTGACCTTCTCACTTGTGGAGACAGCTTCTTATCTCCTTCCCTGGGGAAAGCAAATTACCTATAACTAAAATTGAACTCCCCTTTTGCATGACTTATTGATCATACCTGTAACTTTCAATTCCTTACGTTAAACTTGTGATTCAAAATCTCAATGAAGTGTTGTTTCTGTTCAGATTCATCAGACAAAATAGCTTCTGTAGGGCTCACTCTATTGTGTTGGTCTAAAACACATCCACTTCTGACACCAAGCCATGTGTTGGTGCTAATGAATTGAGAAATAGTTGCTTTCTTCTACAGACAAAAGAATTTCTTTAAAAAACAGGGTGAGCCTGTTTCTTTCTTTTCCTGTTCTGTTGTAGAACTTCATTAGCATTGCCTCTCAAAAATAATAATATGCATACTTGCACACTCTTAAATTTGTCATTGTTTTCAAACTGTTAGTCTCTATTTTTTATTCAATTTTTCTTCAAAGGGAACATACTCAAGTTTGTATGTAATATGTTTGGTTTGTGTCTATTTTAGTCAGGCAATCACAGCTGTCTGCTACCAATGGTCTCTAGAAATAAAGAAGTATAGATTTTCTAATACCAACTAATTTATTTTTCCAAATTGGTATTAACATTTAATATTAAGTAAAGACATTAAAGCTTTGTAGTCACAGTGTTTATGCTACCGCTGAATTTCTGAAACGAATTAAGTATTTGGGGGTTTGTTTACTGATGCATAGTTTCAAATGCTTTTCTAGAAAAACATTTGCTCAATATTCGGTATCTAGTTTCCTGGAAATAATTCAATGAACACTCAGATGTCCTTGTGGATGCAGCTGATACAGATTCTACAACTTTGTGCTGAATTATCTTTGAATATATGACATGCCCTCTAAAGTTGTTGGTTATATTCTGCCTAATCATTGTTATACAACCCCATTAATTAGCTTTATTCCAGTAAGACCTTTACATGAAGTAAACTGCTTTGGATGTAGTGAATGTAGATGACAAGTGGAAGTGAGAAAGTTTACGTTTTAAGTTTCTGTTTCTGTTTTATGTTTAAGATCAATATAGATTCTTATCTGAACTTCTCCTTACAAGAACCTAATGTTAACAAACCAAATAATATGTTTGATTAATCTGATATGCAGACAAACAACTCTAAACTTAAACTCTGGTCATTTTTTACATTTTATCTGTGTGTTGTAGAAAACTGTATTCAGTTGAATGTACCAACAGGAAAACTTTTTGTAGTGGTTTGGTGAAAGTAGTTTTTCTTTCTCTTCAGGCTTTAGCTATACAAAGCTTTAAGCGCAGGACTTAGGGTGGTATTTCTAATCTTAAAATTAGATTTAAAAAGATTAAAAAGATTAGATAAAAAGTGATTTTAAAATCACTTAATTTTCCTCTAGTTCATGGTGGCAGTGTTGGAGGATGCAGATTCTGATTTTTATATTGAACTTTTTCTATGATTTGTGTTTTGACAATACCATGCATGTTGCCACTGAAAGTAGTGGTTTGATCTACACCTAATATCTTGTTATGGAAGCTGACCTTCAGAAATACAAAAGAGAAATACTCAAACTGAAGTGGAGGTTTGTAGTAATGCTATCTAGTATACAAGAGTCCAGTGAAAATAACCTAAAGAAATGTCAAAGAGAGCTCTTGGATTTGACAGCTTTTTTTCTTGTGCTTCCTCATTGTGATAAATAATGGGCTAATAAATTCCAGGAGTTCTCTGTTTAGGACACAAAGATTATTTTTCTTAAGGACTTTTTTTACTGTGTAAACCTAGGCATTTGAAGATGTTTCTGTTGACATGCATTAGAGTCCAGAGTTCTAATAATGAAGCTTCCTCTCAGAATGTAGCATGTTTGCTATCTTAAAACATACCACTTCAAAGATCATTAATGCTAGGCAGCATGCTGCAGGTTTGTTATCAGGAGGTCAAAAACAAGTTAAAAATGCCTTTGTGCATGTATGCCTACACACTTTTTTTTCTTAAGCTTCCTATTGGTAAATCAGGTAATTGCAAACAGACTTCTGATTGCTTTTTTTTTGGTAGTTCTGCACCTATAAATCTCAGAGATGTTAGGTGTTTTCTTACATGAAAGCAGCCTGTGCTTTTTGCCTCCAAACCTACATTAATATATTAAATTTAAACAATCAAATAGTATCCTACTGATTTCAGTGAATGACTAAGAACAACATGTCCAACTCCTATAGCTTTTTGGTGAGAAGGACCATCTCCAAGAAATTTCTCCCTTTGCAGGTGTGGGGGACAGTGAGAAGAAAACAGGAAGGTAACATGTCTTAGACTTGGCAGCTAAATGAAGTTCTATTTTTTCTAGCATATCAAGTATTTTAGATATCACTGAACTGAAGACACTCAACACCATTCAAAACCAAAACCAGTAGCGTTTTTCCTGAGGCTTTTTACTAGCTTGGAATCCTGTTATTATTCTCTGTTCTGTTTCTTCTTCGGCTGTGGGAGGGATTTTTTCAATGTCTGTGTACATTTGTATATGTTACCTGTATGCACAGTGATTCCATAAATTCTGGCCCTGGTCAGAATTACTGTGGATGTACCCATTCAACTAAGAACCTAGTTAATTGCAAACTGATTTTTGTCTGTCTTTTTCTCTTGGATCACAAAATGTACACTGCGTTCTTCCTCATATCTCATAGTATTTTAGTCATCTGCTCATTCCTGCCAGCACAGCAGACTTATTTCCGTAGGAGAGTCTTTGGCTGCACAGAAGAAAAAAGGTCAGCAGACTGTACTGTGTACTCCATGGCTGTCAACATTAAGGCAAAACCTCAATTTAATACAAGCAAATCAGACAGACCCTTGTTAGTCTGACACTTTTGGTCTGAACTGTGAGAGAGCTCAAGATTTGGTGTTATTAAAAATCAATAATGAGTCCTTAACTGAAGAGAGTGATTTAAATGAATTAACCAATTGGGTAAAGATAGAAAATGTTTATTCTGTTTACCATATTAAAGATGGAGAGGGTGGCTGTGTGTGTTCTTAAGCCTGCCTAATGGTTTTGATTCCCTAAGGAAAGCTGGGAAGTTTTTAACCATCAGAATGCAGCTTAAATATATTTCTCTAGTAGTGAAGTAGTTCTGATTATCATTCTGTTTGGCATGCAGCATAAAGTGCCCCATTTCCATTCTTCCTGCAAAGCTAAACTATAGTTTGGTTTTCATTGTGATTTAGATGCACCAGGTCTATGTGTCAGCAATGAAACATAGATTATCCTGGCCAGAACTTTTCTAAACAGATGACAGACAAGTGCAGTTTTGTTTGTTTTTGAAACAAGAGAAAAATGATATCTTCCTTGCAACACTGAAATGACACAAATTACAACATAGTTCTTCTGTTACATCCTGAAATTAATATGTTTTGACACAATGTTTGCATAGATTCTAAATTCCTATAGAGCATAAGCATTAAATATTAAATTATATGCAAGTTGTGCTATGCTGGCTGGAAGCAAAAAGTTACATAGGATATGCAATATGTAAATCATAATACACAATGCTGAGCACTTCCTGGCAGGTGCATGAGTTCCCTCACTTTCTACTCTTTTTTTTCTTTTTCTTTAATGCTTTAACTCAATAACACAAGTTATTGTTTATGCTTTTGCTCTGTTTAGCATTTCTTCCTATCCCTAACACTTCTTCTCCTGAATTTGTACTGACCATTGCAATGTAATTTTCTGTGTAAAAATTTTAAAGGGTGATCTATGCTGACATATAGGATAGCAGATCATAAATGCCTAAGAGATGCAGGATACCTGTTGTCATCCCACTTACCATGTCCTATAAAGGGATACAAATGATAACTGCTGCTGTATCTTGTATGCATAATTATGCCTCACGCCTCAATTTACATGCCCACCATGTCCAGTTTTGTGGCTTAGTAGAGGTTACAACTGGATTTTGTATGTGGAAGTCAACACAGGGTTAACTACAATGGGAAAGTATGATGTAGAACTGTTTAGATTGAGAGCTACTGAACACTAGAATAAATAGTACAGATAACTTATTGCAATCGTGTCTTAGGGTCGAAAGAAGGCGATGTGTTTTAACCAGAGGAACGGTGTCAGTGTGGTGCCAGTAAGACTACCAGATGTGCCTTTGAAATTCAGTCTTATATGGAGGGGTCTTTAAAGGTCATTTAGTATAATGCCTCTCAGTCTTTACTGTTCAGGCTTGATTTCATTTAATCAAGAACCTTTTCATGCTTCATTATAGTATTTAGCTCCTGGTGAATAAGTAACAGATTTGGAAGGTGACAGGCTTGCTCAATGTTCGTAGTGCTATTGAGAGACGCTCTGACCCAATAGCCCATTCCAGCCCAGTCACACTAACTCTAGTGTGTGATTCCTTTTAGTCTAAGGGTGGAGATTTAACAGTAAAGGTGAAGAGTGAGCAATGAAGCTCCATGGTTGCTGTAGGGTAAAAACAGTGGAAACTGCACTGCAGATAAAGTAATTAATGCAGCTAAGTCATATGCTGGCTTTGCATTCTTCCTCCCTACCTCTCCTTGACTATAAATTGCACTGACAAACCCAGAAGCCAGCATCCAAGTCGCCTATATGCTTGCTGTCTCACAGGTAGGAATTCAGTTTGATCCTGTGTTCTGCCTTCTAGATGGGATGTGAGGGATGATCATATACATATGAGAGCAATATGAGCAGCTCCACTGCTTGCACTGATTTTGATGCTTGAAGTGTGGACTTTTTTAAGAAATAGCTGTCCTTCCTCTGCAGTCGCAAATTACTGTTGTACAGAAATTCTTGATCTACGTCATATTCTTGAAGACGTCTGTTTAATTATGAATTGGAAACCACATCGATCCCTTTTATCCCTATCAACGTTTGACAGATCCATAATTTTATCAGATGCAACTCTCCCCACCCCTCCAACTGAATTGTTCTGTATCTTATGTTTGTTCGTAGAACCATAGAATCATTTAGGTTGAAAAAGACTCTTAAGATCGTCAAGTCCAATAGACAGAGATACTGTTTATAGTATAAAACAGGATTTCATAAAGCAGTGGTAAATTGTCCTGAACATCTGTGTATACAGCAGGGACTTGGTACGTAATGACAGACTAGCTATGAAAAGTTCAAGGTTTCAGTTTTCTTTTTACAGAAATGGTTACACACTTACCTCATGCTTTTCCTTTGTAATTCTGATTAATACTTATCAAATAAAATTTACTTGATCAATTAGCATCAGCCTTAACTGCTTCAGAGTCTCAGCTCTTACTCTTTCTTCTCATCATCTCCAGTGGGTGAATGCAGGATGCTAGGCTAAAAGCTCTGAGTAGCAATTTGTATTCTCTAAGATGGTTTCTTTCCAGTTGATCTGGATTTTATGCCCTGATCATAGTGGTTGGGGACCACGTTGTAAGTTGGGAATCGGGAAGGGTATATGTCCTGCTATCCTTCTGCTCCCTGTTTAAGAATTCCCATTAAGAATCTACTCTTCATGAGAAATTAACTTTCTTAATTAATATTTCTTTTTCTTCCTTATTTTTCATGGTGCTTCTTACCTGCCCAGCTTCTTTAGTTGTAGTCTTCTGAAAATAACATTAAAACATTATTTTTCATTATACAGAATTAATAATCACTGTATAATTGTTAGATATGGTATTTCTTCTGTGAACCTCAGATAAAGAGTAAACATGAATTTGGGAATTGTTTCAGTTTAGAACACAGAATTTTAAGAGCACTCTTCTGATCTACTTAAGGCTACTTAAATCTTTCTTTCTTTCTCTGCCTCTACTTATTATATGATTTAAAAAATTTGCCTTAGGCCTCTCTCTTCCCACTAGGAACAGGAAGGCACTAAAGCAAGGGCAAGCCCTGTCAAATGCCGTACAAAATGGAAGCGTATCAGTAGATAACGTTAGTACTGTCAGTTCATTTTTATGGTATGAGGGGGGTTTATGTGATGTGGTGGTTTTACCCTGCTGGGCAGCTGAACTCCACCACAGCCGCTCTCTCACTCTCCCTCCTTAAAGGAGAAGGGGGAGAAAATACGATGGAAAGGGCTCAAGGGTTGAGATAAGGACAGAGAGATCGCTCACCAGTTATCACCATGGGCAAAACAAACTCAATATAGGGAGATAAATTATATTTATTGCCTGTCACTAACAGACTAGAGCACTGAGAAACTACAAGAAAACTGAGAACACCTCCCTTCCCCCCACATCCATCCTTTTCTACCTCCTCCCCCCAGGCAGCGCAGGGGAACTGGGAGTAGGGGCTGCAGTCAGTCCATAACATTTCGTCTCCAACGCTCCTTCACGGTCACTCTCTGCCCCTGCTCCACGTGGGGTCCCTCCCACGGGATGCCGTCCTTCCCAAACTGATCCTGTGCGGGCTTCCCACAGGCTGCAGCTCTTCCAGAACAGCTCCCATATGGGTCTGTACCNGGTACCCATGGGCTGCAGGGGGACGGCCTGCTCCACCATGGGCCTCTCCACGGGCCGCAGGGGAACTTGTGCTGCGGTGCCTGGAGCCCCTCCTGCACTGACCTGGGTGTCTGCAGGGCTGTTTCTCTCTCATTTCTCACTCCTCCCTCCCAGCTGCTGTTGTGCAGCAGTTTTTGCCATTTCTTAAATCTGCTGTCACAGAGGCACAACCATCATTAGCTCACTGGCTTGGCTCTGGCCAGCGGTGGAGCTCCTTTTGGAGCCAGCTGGAGCTGGCTCTTGTCTGACATGGGGCAGCTGCTGGGCTCTTCTCACAGAGGCCATCCCTGCAGCCCCCCTGCTACCAAACTCTTGCTATGTAAACCCAATACATGTAATAGTGTTCATCACTGAGAATGCTGGAATATAGAAGATGTCTATATTTTCTATAGAAAAATATTTTCTATTGAGGGGAAGAGAAAGAGGGAGGTTCAGAATATAACTGGCCTTGTTCATTTGTGTTATTTGTAAACATGACTCGGTTTCTTCCTTGGAAAGGTCTTCATAATATCACTTTTTAAAGCTGTGTCTATGTGAGTTGAATGTATTCTTGGTCTTTAATTGACACCTTGTGGTGCATGTTCTGCAGATAGATCTGCCTCTTGTTCTTCATCAGGAAAATGCATTGACTGCATAATATTTATCACATTGTAAGAACATGTTGATGCCAATGTCAGTTTTGCCTGACCATATGCTTGGACTTGAACAGACTGATGCAATTTCTGTCTTCTTAATGTGTTAAATATAAAAGTTTTAATGTGGAATAGACTGCAAATTACGCAGGGAAAATTCTTGAGAGGATTTTTTTTAAAGCAATCTTAAACACAAAAGGATTGTTGAAGTCAGGTGGCTTCAGTTTGTGTAAGCAATTAGTATGAGGAAGCAGTTGGAATAGCTGCATCATTCTGATTTTTTTATGAGTGCCCACCTAAATAAATGAATGCATTTAAAAAGTAGCCCATTAATGAGAGTCTGTTCAGGAAGAATTCAGTCTTTACGGTATAGCAGATGTTAGTCTGATCCCCAGTCACAGCAGCAACACTGAAATGCATTTAACCATTCTTCTATACTTGCACCTCTTCTGTTTGCCAGTAACAGGCCTGGAAGTGTTTTTATATATTCATCTATTATTGTGATGAACCTTTCAGCATTGTACGTTATTCTGGGGGACGATAAAATGGAAACTCTGGCAGTATTTGGCTCCACTGTGATTTGAGTACTTTGTGTGCAGTGGTGTATTTCCCCACTGAAATTGATATGCTGCAGTAATTCTTTCATACTTAAAGCAGATCATAACATTTGAAGGTGAATTTTATTTACTTCAGTATAAAATTCTGTCTTTATTTCCTTGCCTTGCATGTTTTTGCTATTAAAAAGTTCTACAGAAAATAAAAGCATTTATAAAATTGATAGTTTTCACTTTGCTGTATAACATGATTGTAGAATCTGAATTTTTAGTCTTCAAAAAATCAACTTTCTGTGATCACATTTTTGTTTGTTTGTTTTATTTTATTCCTAGCCATTATTTTTTCATAAAATGAAAGTCTGATTATGGTAAAAAAAGGTTCATTTTGATCTTGGTATCCAAAATTATGGAATGGTTGAGGATAGAATGGACCTGTGGAGACCATGTAGTCCAATCCCCCTGTTCAAAGCAGGGTCAGTTAGAGCAGGTTGCTCAGGACTGTGTCCAGTTGGGTTTTGAATATCTTCAGAGTTGGAGAATCCTCAAACTCTCTTGACAAATTGTTCCAGTGTTCAATCACCAATATGGTAAAAAAAAGGTGTGAGGTTTTGTTTGTTTGTTTATTTGTTTTGTTTTCCTTAAGTTTAGACAGAAATTCTTGTATTCCACTTTGTGCCCATTGCCTCGTGTCCATTTCTGAGAGTCTGGCTCCATCTTCTTTATACACTCCCGTTCGATATTTGTGCACATGAGTAAGTCCCCCCTGAGCTTTCTCTTCTTGAGACTGAACAGTCACTTTGAACTCTAACCAACTGAGATGGTACTGTTCAAACCTTAGAATTTGCTGGAAAGTACCAATTTCAGAGAAGAGATGACAGTTTAATCTATTTGGTAACTTTCTATTTTCTATGCCTGTATTGACGTGGCTGATATTTGCTCAGCTGTTGGGAATTGTTCACAAAGGGACTTGCACCAGGGAATCTAGCTCGTAATGATAGATACAGAAGACTTCATCATTTTAAAATCTTCAGATTTACAACCTAAGAAGAGAAAATCTTTTAAAAATATTTTAAAACCTATCCTTAATAATGCTAGTTCATTGTCTTCTGTGAAGTGTTTTTGAAAAAAACACATTTTTTTGAAAAAAACATTTATGTTTGCTGTGAAATTTAGGGATACTGTTAATGTCTGCTAGATGTTTTACAGTGAACAGGGAGATTATGTCTATGCCAAAGCCTTGCTATTAAGATAGGGCAGTGGATCAAGGAAGCAAGAGGAATTTAAATTGTCTGTGTATAGCAGAAGACAATATTGATCACAAAGGTAATCCAGGTGTGCTCACATCAGCCCTTGCACAAGTTTTTGTGCTTCCTGCAACAAAACAGAATTTTATGAGTAGGCTTGAAGGGAAGTAGTAAAATAACAGAAATTTGTGGGGGATTCCTTTCAGAAGTGAGAAGCAGTTTCACATGAAACTCAGAGGTGTGAAGTATAGAATGTAACAAGTAAGCAAAGATTTTCTATCATGGTATGCTTATTGGTCAAACCTCCAGTGAATCCCCAGTAGAATCCTAGTTAGGAATTCAGGTAGCTATCTTACTAGTACTGTAGTTTGAGAGAGGTCAAGAAATGTCATTCCTTTCAGAAGATAAATGTGTAATAAATCAAGCAACTACCTTTCACGCTTAGGTGCACAAGATAAATGAAATGATGGTTTGGGTCCTCCCCCCCCATAGTATAGGTAGCCTCTGTTATTTTACTCTAGCTCAATTTAATGGGATGTTTCAGTTGCATTCAATCTTTAATGCAATATCTGATATTATGGACCTGTTATCTTATTTAACAATGGGTAATTTCGCAATGTCTTCAAGACACTTCTCACCAATAAACATCTAAAAAGTGTACACATAGGGAGTCTTAACTGACAATGGTGTTTAGCTGAACATACTTGCTGTGCATACATGAAACGCTTAGAGTTTCAGGAAGAAGTTTCTCCTGACTCTAGGGCATTTAACTTATATTATTATTATTATTATTATTATTGATATCTGAATCATTTCTGGCCAAGTGGTGCAGGCTTCCCTTCTGGTCTGTGTTTTTCTGATGAACATTGAGAAGAGGAAGGGGAATTTGCCCGTACCAAATTCTATCCTCACATGGAGCTCAGAAGCAAAACTGGAACTAAATTCCTAGTTCTGCACACTGATGGAAATGAGTGGTTATATCTGATATATCCCTTAATTACAGCTCAAAGTGAAGGAAAAGTAGTGTAATGGCAATCCATAAGTGTGTTTTTTTTTTGTTGTTGTTGTTTTGTTTTTTTACAGGGCTGCTTATAGATGTGAATGTTCATTTTTATAAAAGGAAGGAGGATTTGTATTCACAAATCAGTTTCCAGTGCTATTGTGTGGTTGGGAGAGAGAAATGATTAAGCAGAGCAACAAAGAGAATTAAACATTAAAGGCTGCTGGGTGTTCTGTTTCTGTAAACACTTCTGTATTCTGAATTAAATAGCATGCAACTTTTCAAAGCCGAACTGTTCTAACTACTGTGCCAGGTAGTGATGAAACTTGCTGAGATTTAGATGCCAGATTTGATACAAAGTTCAGTTGAATTGCATGTGTAGTGGTCTGCATTAGGGCCCGATCCAAGACCTCTTTTGAGCAACCTGTCACATTTCTGTGATGAACTCACAAGAACAGCCAGATTGAATGAGCACAGATTCCAGTGTATAGGAGAACAGTGTAATTAGCATTTTGTCAATTTGGCCATAGGTTTGAATTAAGCTCATGCTTTCTGCTATCACTTTATTTTTAGTGACGCATTTATCTGTGCTCTATCCTCTGGAGTTGTAAAAAGCTTAACTGCAGAGTGGGCCCAGTGGAATATTCCTTTGCCTTAGTAACTTTGGCAGTAACGTAGAGAAAACCATCAGGAGTGGGAAAGATGGGGGTTGCAAACTGTTGTAATTCAGTTCTGGACAGCTCTGCTACCTAAGGGAGCCCAGTATTTGCTGCTGTTGCTTAGATGTGCCAAAAGCCATTATGAGCACTGGAGCAGCACAAACTTAGAAACACACAACGATATTGACTCTCGCTTCCCTCAGGCCCCTCAGAAACAGTGATAATGCCACACAGTGAGATTGACTTGGGTTTCTGGAGCCAGTGCAGGCACCAGATGACCTCAGTGAAAGCTGGTGGTGCTCACATTGCTAATCTGAGGTTGGGAAGTAGAGGCTCTAGACTTGTTTTCATTCTCCATCCTCATCACTTAATGCCTTAATCTATTCAAATGCTGGCAAATATAAACATAGATTTATTCACCATCCTTAGTTCTGCTGAGGTATCTGTAAGCAACACTCATTTGAATAGCAGAAGACAGGCCAAATGCAAATGAAAGTTATTGGAACTTTCTCATCAACCTTCCATTGTGCAGAGGAAAGAAAGTTCAGATATATCATATGGGGCAGATATTAAATGGTATCTTAAAACAGGCAATAATCAGATTTGTTTGTTTTGCTTAAAAATAAAAAAGAAATCTCAAAAGAGCAAGGGAAAAATCTCCAATTAACTTCCTGATTAATTAGAGTAAAATTAATTAGAGTGAGTTATCATGCATCTGCATTTTGTAATTTTTTATCAGATTTATTTGTCTATTTACATAGAATCAGAATAGATTGCCTCCAGTTTTACTTGTCCAAAAATGTGAGTAATAAAAATTAAATAGACATAATGCACTGAAATATCTTAGCATTGATGTTCATACCCACCAAAAAAAGAAAGTACATGATAGCAGACAGGCAAACAGCAATGAATAATCAAACAAAATTCTTCGTGTATATTGGGACTTATATAGAGTGAGAGAGAGAAAAAAGAATCATTAGCAGAAGAACAACTGGCAGAAACGTATTTATTCTTTATGTCTCTCATGAGATATACAGCTTTCTTCTCTTATTGGAACATTTAAATTGATACTGTCATTTGTAATAAAAACAGTTCGCGTAGCTTGACTTCGTTTGATGTATGTACAGAAAGATAGTCAATCCCTTACAGTTCTTCAGGGCAGTAACATCTATTAATAAAAACTACTATATACTAAAAGCCACATAGTGACAATTACATAATGAATCCTATAGATAATTTTTTATGGAACTCTGGAATAAACATATTTCTATCCTTGTCTGAAGCAAGATGCTGTAGGGAGAAAAAATCATTTTCTCTCAGCTTAGTGATTTAACCCTAGGCATAGTTTCCTTAATTATTTACTTCAGTTATAGCCCTTCCTTGAAACAAAACTGCAGACTGTGATTTTGTTTTATTTCTAAAGATCTGTGACCTTATTTTTGTAAATAGTCATGAAATAGAATTTTTATATTGATCACTGAACTGGAGTTGAAGGATTACTAATAACAGCTCTTCTGTGCAGTGCCTGAAGGCTGTAATATGTTTTTCCATATAAGAGGATAGATCCCTCATAATCTTTTATTAGATACATAGAATATAATTAAAAGTGCTATTAAAAGGAAAAACTTACTCTCTGTAACTTCTGTCATGTTTCCCCAAGGTAGAAAAACATACTTGTATGAGTGAAGTATCTATCAAGAATTTATGATCTCTAGGGTGCAACTTACTGGATTGGTGGTCAAAAAAAAAGGCGAGTTTGACATAAAATATTTTCCCTGGAGTCCTGCTTGACTAAAGAGAA
The DNA here is from genome assembly GCA_013399115.1 of Anseranas semipalmata. Taxonomy (NCBI): domain Eukaryota; kingdom Metazoa; phylum Chordata; class Aves; order Anseriformes; family Anseranatidae; genus Anseranas; species Anseranas semipalmata. The sequence continues at coordinate 519,317 of VXAA01003385.1, read as the reverse complement.
TGCAAAGTATTGCTATACACAGCAAATGTTCACAGACAGTGGATGTATCTGTGTGGTTCCACTTAGCAAACACTAGTACAAGAGGGTGATACATTAGGAAGTAATGACATAAATACATTCATCAAAAACTCAAATGGCTTAAGCCAAGCTTGCTAGGGACTTGGAGTTGCCTGAATAAGAGGTTTGCCTGACTGATGGCTTTTGGATTGAAGAACAGAATTGTACTAATGCTAACACTGGTGTTGGAAATTACAGATGTTCTAACTGATCATGACTACCTTTAGTATAAAAACTGTAATTCTGCAAATACTGACTTTTTTTTTTTTTTT
>VXAA01003385.1:508138-518972 GCA_013399115.1 Anseranas semipalmata | reverse complement strand
TTTTTTTAAAGTCTTGATCCTACTTTCTCATAAAATGGAGGTTAAAATGATACAGAGATAGAAATACAATGATTAACACATGTTCCAGAGGAGGGAAAGGCCTGGAGCCTGCTCCTGCGGGGGCTCCCATGGGCCGCAGCCTCCTTCAGGCCACATCCACCTGCTCCATGTGGGCTCCTCCATGGCTGCAGCGTGGAGATCTGCTCCGTGTGGTACCCATGGGCTGCAGGGGGACGGCCTGCTCCACCATGGGCCTCTCCACGGGCCGCAGGGGAACTTGTGCTGCGGTGCCTGGAGCCCCTCCTGCCCTCCTTCTGCACTGACCTGGGTGTCTGCAGGGCTGTTTCTCTCTCATTTCTCACTCCTCTCTCCCAGCTGCTGTTGCACAGCAGTTTTTTCCATTTCTTAAATCTGCTTTCCCAGACGCGCAACCAACGTTGCTCATCAGCTCATCTCTGGCCAGCAACGGGTCCCTTTTGGAGCCGGCTGGAGCTGGCTCTTATCTGACATGGGGCAGCTGCTGGGCTCCTCTCACAGAGGCCACCCCTGCAGCCCCCCTGCTACCAAAACCTTGCCACATAAACCCAAACCAATATGATATTGGGGTGCATGGATTTGGACAAAACCTAGCTTTTTTTTTTTTTTTTAAACCCAAGTACCTCTGAAATCCTTCTTTTTTTCAGTTGTTATGCCTAGTCAGTATAAAATGTGTTCCTGACTAGAAGACAACTTTGTTATAAAGATTATTTTTTTTAGAATAAAAACATTCTGAATGTCTAAACTACGTGAATGAGGTGGATTTGTTTCCTGCCCCTCTGTCCCACAGTTATATTCTCCTTCTGTAATGTCAGTGACTTTTATGAAAATGCAGCTTAAAATTCCCAAAGTAGTAGAGAAATCAAGTCCTGGGAACGTAGTAAGCTTAAGGTCCTTTGAACATGTGTGACTCTTAATTTCTGAGAAGTGTTTCACTGAAGCACTAGAATAATGTAAAGCAAAACTGATATAAAGCTCAAAAAAGTTAATTAGTTCCATCATTACTGAATTGAAGAAAAAGTTGTAAGGTATGTCAGGGAATTTATGTTAAAAGTATAAAAGCAAAGGTAGTATTTCTTAAAAACCTGTGTACTTCTGAATATATATATGTTTACTTTCCATCACATGTAATGTCTCTCTTTCCACTGGTAAATCTAGTATTTTCATTGTAAATGGAAGATCCTTACAAGAAGAAGGTAGATGTGAAGTAGGTGTGTAAGTCTTGAGCTTATTCTTCAGGAAAGAAGCAATCTGATCCTAAACACTTAAGATTCTTGCTCCTATCTGTGTTATTTACATTTTTAAGGGGAGAGATGATCAGTCTTTAAAGTGCCATGTCTGTGAAACTACCAGAACCATTCTATTGTGATCTTACTCGAAGCACAGTTATGATCATGACCTCCCCTTTCCTTCACCTGTCATATGGTTCATGCACTTGCAAAGGGCAGCATGTAAACCTCCAGGGTGTGCAAATTCAGAGGCTCTAAAACCACACTTAAGTGGACAGGTTTGTTTCAAATAGAAACAAAGCAGGTTTTAATTCCTTCTTCAAGCTTTGTTTTTGCAAGGGTTAATCTTCTCTTCTTTACATTGGTATATGGGCCTGTTTCTTCTTTTGGGTACCAAATGCCAGCATTCAATCATATTTAAGATATTTTAATGAGACAAGTGAAACAAGAAGTAGTGGCTGAGAGACAACTGGGAGTAAAATACTACCTGAAGATGGGTTAAATATCCTGCCCAAGCTGGTTTTGAGGGAACCTAGGGCATAGCCACTTTACAAAGGAGATAATGATATTTTTCTACCATTTCACTATAAAAGCAAATACGTGAAACTCTTCAAGACAATTGGATGTGTTTTGGTAGATGGTTTTGCAGAATTTTAAATGCAATTTCTTCCTATTGGTGATATCTGAAAGTGAGGATGATACTTAGCAGATATCTAACAGCTCTTCCTGAGGCTTCTGGTGTTCAGCTGGATATATTCCCATACAAACCACTTAATGTGAGTTGCTCTTTTTTATCAATGGGAAGCAAGATAGATCTCCCCTTCTGCCCTGCTCTCCTTTGGAATTGTTAACTCAAAAACTTCTGAAGGGATTTTCAGCACACACTTTCAAAACAAAACATTTCGGTGAAAAGTGCAAGTTTAGAAACTTGTAACCACAGATGTTAATTTCTCCCAAAGTTATGAATATGAGTTGAATCAGGGAGGGGGTAAAGAGCATTATAATTAGAGATAGTTGGATATTGTTTGTCAAAGACATTATTCAACAAATTATTCGGTATTGGATAATTTGAAACTCACATTTGACTATTTCTATAGCTCGTCAGATGGAGTTCTCAAATTATGTAGTGAATAAGAATTATGTAAATGAAATACTTTGATTTTTTTTCCTGCTATTTCATCTGTTTCATTTTAAGTAAATGCTTTTCATCCTTATATATCAGGAGCTACCAGGGCTCGTTCAAAATACGTAAAACAAAAAATGCTTTATATCTCCAAACCATCTTGTGAGCTAAGACTAACAAAAACTCTTTCTTTGCAGTGTAAAGCATTTAGGTGTTGTGTTTTTTAAAGCAGAATAAATGGATATATTAAATGATCATGCCAAAGACATAGCTTGAAATAAGACCTAGATCCATACACTAGTTGTTGCCATACAGAGAGGTCTGAATGAAAGGTGGAGTTGTTTCAAATGTAAGCTTTAGTTTCAGTTCTGTCACTTTTTAGCTAAGGTAAGCACTGTATTAATGCCTCTGATTTCAAATGTTGCACAATATAAACAAATACTAGATTACTCACAACTACTTTCATATAATATGAATGAAAAGTAAATAGACTCTAATGGGATGCATATGAATCATTTAAAATTATTGTTCCTGGAAGTGAAGACTTTGCCAAGTCTTCTGGGCTACAGTCCCTTCTTCATCTGTGCTGTTTCAGGTTGCCTTGTGACAATGACCCCACCAGTCTACTTCTTTGCAGACTGTTTGTCATGTGTTGGATTTTTTTTTTTTCCTCTTGAGGAAAGTGACTTTTTGGCTTTTGAAGGAAATTCCTCCTGGTTGATCAGACAGTCCCTTACTGGAAAAGGCTGACTACCTCATTTCCCAGGCAGCTCTTCACCAAACTGGTCTCGGTTATGTGCAGTTAAGCAGTGCCAGGAACTGCAGGCAAGAGAGCCTGTGTAGCTCCCTTGCTTCGTAAGTGCTCGGATGGATCCTCTGAGAGAAGTACTGGGTGGTTGACTTCCTTCCCAGGCAGTTACAGAAAGTTGCTAGGAAATTTTCTTCTTCTTCCTTCTCAAAACAGGGGTGGTCATAGCTTGGCAGTTCCTTCACTGAAAGAAGAATATGTTATTCTTCAACTGCTCAGATATGTTAGGGGAATTGGCAGCTCCTAAAACTGGGCTTTGAGAGCTTGCCATGAGTCTGTTAAGTCCAGCAAAGGTACAGGTCAGAGAATTCAGAGGACTGCATGAAACATCTGTAATATGTGGCTGTGCTGTTATGGCACAAGCCAGCTGTGGTTACCAGTTTACTGTGGTTCAAATATATCTATTTCACAAACTTCTGTTGTCAGCAGGTGTTCCTGGGATGTGGTGAGCCACTGTCTAGTGGTACACAGAACAGGATCTGCTGGGTTTCCATCACAGGTGGTTAGGCAGAAACTACTGGCAGTGAGTTGAACCTTTCCTTCAGGTCTACCGCTATGGAGTGGAGTATTATTCTTATCATGCAGGTGGAGAGGTTCCTTCTAAGGATCAACTTTTCTTTCTAACAGGCTAGGTAAGATCTGTGGCTGTACCAAGACTGTGCTGCTTTCTTCAAAGACATGTCTCTTTCATCAAAGACGTGTCAAAGACAGGATGCTTAAGGGCAGGGTTTCACTGTACGTAATGTTTTGTTTTTATTTTCAAATTGAGATGAGCTAAAGTTGTGCTTCCCATGTTTTTTAATAACATATAATGTTAAGGCTACCTCTGTGAAAGCCGTGCTGTTTTCTTCCAAATAAACATTATTTTCCTGTTCATCATAACTAATAAATACACAGCTAAGCTATTGTGAGACATTACTAAGAATTGCACATGATTAGGGATTTTATAGTGCAGTATTTTTTTCTTGGAAATTGGTGCTTCATTAAGCAAGTTACTTCAGGATGTGATTGCTCTATGCATTTATACTACTTGAGTTCAGGAAAATGTACCTGCAATTATGTCATTTTGAGTGATGTTGAAATACCATTATGACTGAGATGCCGCAATATTTTCACTGTCTGTATTACTTTGATATGTCCTGTGTTCAGATTCAGCATGAGACATTCAGTAATTTTATCTGTTATTTTACTAGATAGGATATGGATTGTTCCATTGCATTGTATTTTAATGAAAAGAAGCATGGGTTTGCTTTGGTAGTTTTTTATGGTACTATAAAAGCTACGTTTACATGTATATATCCAAGATATTTCTGAGGTCCGTATTGACATATAAGTGTAGTATTTACCTCAGTACTTATGTAGAAGGCCTTAAGTAGGTCTCAGAAAGGCCTCATGCATGTGATGTACCTGCCTGTTAATAGGAGGTGGCTGTTGTTATGTGTCTTTAATTCTGGGGGGACCTGTGAAATGTGCTGTCAGTGTTGCATCTTACCATAAGTTGATGTTACCTGGGCAAGAGTTGGATGGGCAAAAGAAGAAATTTGTACATTTTCTGTAACATCAAATTAATAGCTGTTTATTGCAGAATTATGGGAAAATGGAGTTTCTTAAATAAAAGTTTGTGCTCATTACAAAACTCTCCTGTTGCCCAGCCAAACATACATTACAAAAAATCTAAGTAGACATTCATGTATGAACTGTGAAATTCCGATAGCTTTTGCAGTGTTCTATGTCTGTGCGTGACACTGTTATTTACAACATTTTAAAATGCATATACCCTGGTAAGGTATGGAAATATTTTTAAATAATTATGAATTAGTATGTATGCTTACTATAAATGGAGTACAGCATGTTCTGAAAAATAAAGTGACACTCTTTTTACTGTCTTTTTGATTGTGCTGGAAAACCTCAGAGTTTGTACTACACTACATTTGTCTATTTTTTCAAGAATATTTGAGACATTTGTAATCATGCATATTTAGATGAGCTACATCTATAACCATGCTTCTGTCCTCTTCTTTGACTAGCATGATACTATTAATGGTTGAACTTCAAGTAATTAAAATAATGAGCCTTTTTTTTACTTGTTCCTATGCTTATGCATGTCTCAAATTAATATTACAAGTGGCTTTCTCTTGTATTTTGTTTTAACATTCCTTGTTTAGCTGGTATAAAAATATATTTAAATAGATTTAAATATATGTAAATAGATTTGGTAGTTTTACTATTCATATAAGCATTCATATAAGTTTTTATTTGCTTTGCACTTAGAGAACATTTCTTTTCTTTTTCCTCAATAAAAATTTTTAGCATCAGTATTGCTGTTCTCAGTTATGCATCCCTGTGGTATCTGAAGCCTTGCAATTAACTTTCAAATGTCAATATCATACACTGTCCTCTTTAAAAGAAACAGATGAGCCTATAATACACTGTGAAATAAACTGAATTCTCAATAACATGAAGGGCACTTGCACGGCTTGAGAGCCTGAGAAGATGGGGAATGCCATAAAGCCATCTTATTTTAAATGAGTGTCTGCAAGCCCTGTACTGGACAATTAACCTCCTAACAAGGAGACTGAGGCATTAAAATAAACTGGCTGGCTCCTAGCTCCACTAGTACTTTTCCCCTTTATTTGTGGCTGTACCAGTTCCTTCTGATGCTCGTTGATGTCATTTTAAACCACCTGTCAATGTCCATATAATAAGGCTATGTGAGGGTCTGTCAGTTTGGAGGGAGAGATGACATTCGTCACTTTGAGGAGGTGCAGGGCCAAAAGTTGTTTATATCACTGGCTGTAAGGGTAACATAGGCAATGTTATCTGCTTGAAGGCTGTTCCCTCCCCAGGACTCCTCCAAATATGATTCAAGAATGGCTAAAGGACTGCTCCATCTCCAGCAATGTGGCTGTAGATACGGAATTTCAGAGTCATCCTCTGGGCGAGGTAGTGCCTCTTCCCCACCCGTGGCAGTGCTCTCACTTATGCTCACTGATTGCTGTGATTTAGTGGCGGCGTCTTGATCTGGGCAATGCAATGACTCCTGTTCCAACGACCCTTTCTCCAGAGGACAATGACATCAAGGACAGCAGCTTAGGATGCAGTTCAAGCTTACAGTTCAGTTTCCTTGCCTGAAATCAGGGTACACGAACTCTACCCAGCTGGGATTGATTATTCCAGCTTGTGTAGGGTGAGCAAGCTCAAATCTGCTGCCAGAAAGTCTCAGCTCTGGATGCCTCAACTCCTTTTCCTTCATCTCCACCCAGAAAAACGTACTGTAATGAAAGCTTCTGCTCTTACAGTATCATAATTAGGAAAAATTTAAAAAGGAAATAGTGTTATAAATCGCAGTTCTAACCCTCAAGAGATTTACAATTTTTTTTTCCACTCTTCAACCTCAACGTAAAATTTCTTTTGGTAACACATTTCAGTTTTGTTGTTGTTGTTGTTGTTGCTGTTGTTTTGGTACACTAGATAAAATACTACAGTCTACCATCTCAAATAACGCTTTTCTGAAATAAGAAGAAATATTTGTAAATGTTCTTAAGAACATGTTTGCTTTCACCATGGAAAGTATAGTAGTCTCATCTTCTCAAGTAGTTTTTGAATTTCAAACTGTAGGTTAAGTGCTTGAAAGCTCTTACTGGTTTTCCCTCCAGTTTAATTCAGGTAAGTCTAAATTGTTGCTTGGGTTACATTTTCTGGTTTCTGGAATCAATATAATTGAGCTATTCCCCTATATTTGGGTTCAGCGGTTAATAACCGAGATAGATCAATGAAGAGAAAAAAACGATCCTTTAAGCATGACAGTTTCTTCAAGTCTCATGTTTCTGATATTATGGAAAATACTCAATTTCTTTTCTACTTTCAAGCTTTTTTCTACAGCTTACATGCCCCTTCATTTTTTCTATGCCTTTTGTGCCACTTATCTGATAGTTAAAATATTTACTCTATATTTGCACCTTTGAGAGTGCACCTGCACCTATCCTACAAGCATAGCATCCTCAATCCCTTCAGGAAAATTTTCAGGAAAGGAGAAGTGCTATATCCAGATATTAAATATGTTACATTACAACCAGCTCCAAAATCCCTCTCACTGTCTTTGAATCTCTATTATCTACTATTCCTCTGTTAGCAACTGTTCTTTCAAAAGGTTTCTGATACCGCCTGGAAGACACAACTACAGATCTCACAGGTTGCAGGTGTAAAAAGATGAACACGGTTGGAGTCACAGCCTAGACCTCAGACCTTGTAAATCATCAGGAGTCCGTACTCAAAATGGTTTGAGATGGCCTTTGTCATACTGTTTGTGAAGTACCTAAAATTAGTTTTTACTGAAAACCACCTCTGTGCACCAAGTCTAGCTCTGCCCATCAAACGTCTGTACACTGCTATGTGATCTTTCTAGCAGAGAACATAATAAAAAACATGGTGTGGTAGCAGTCGCTACTACAAAGAAATAGTTTTCTTTCAGAGTAAAGGAAGGTTTTGCACTCTGCACGTGTGAAGATGCCACAGACATTCAGATGTAACATGCATTCAAAGCAACATACAGTGCTTATCTGGTGGAATTCCTGAAAAGAGCCACCACTGAGAGGACTAAGTACTTAAAATAGGCTATAAAATCCCTGATTATAAACAAATTGTTCCTAATTAATGTTAATTAGCAGCCTAGGCCTCATCTTGTGCCTTCTTTCCTGCTACAACAGTCTTCACTTGTTGTTCACTGTCTTACACTGTCTTACACTGAAACACCTTATCTCATAGTGGTGTGAAGGGTAGGTTCAGGTGTATGTGTCCAGGCTAACAAGCTTCCATCAGACAGGAACAGCCAGTCTGTTTGGTTTCATTAAGACCACACAAGGAGGTTTAAAATGAACAGTTCTATATAAAATGTCCACTGTAGTTAGCTACCCAGTTAAATATCTTTGTTACAGAAACATTAATTAGTCTTATCACGTTTGTGATATGAGGTATGGTGAGTACATTTAATGTTTTTCTCTGAAATTTAAAATGGCTACATAACAAAGCTTAAATAAAGTGAGAATCACAGAAAACATTTATTTTGTGATTACACTTATATAAATAAATAAAAGGACTGAATTCTTAATTTTGAAAAATCTGCCTGACCATTCCTAATCAGCATTGGCCCGAAATAGCCTCGATTTGGAGAAAAAAAAACAAACAGCACAGCCAAACAATACCAAAAAGAAAAGAAAAGGAAAGAAAAGAAAAGTTTTGTTATGAGTCAAAGTAAATATTTTTAATACATTAAAAGTGAAATATCCGTATGTACATTTTTGGATGAAGAAATCTAGCAGATTAGTTTCAATATAGTCTGAACCAAATATCTTCACATCCACCATTTCACTGTGTACTCATCAAACAAATACAAAAGAGTTTCAACATTTAATCACCTCTACTGGATAATATTTTGTAATTTAGTTTTATCCAAATGTTCCTCTGCCTGTATCAATGCATTAGGCACATTAAATTTAGGAACATCACATACCTATTGGTTTTCATAGAAAAATAATTTTAATAATGACTATCCCAATAGCTTCCATCTTTTTTTTTTTTTTCTGATAAAACTAACCAGATAGTTGTCTGTCTCCTTAAGAATGATACCAATATTATGCCATTGAAGAGGGAGTTTAGTCTTCAAACAAAATTTTTTCTTTTATTTATTTTTGCTACCTTCCGAATTTTTAAGAATTAAGATATCCAGACTGGCAGGTACTGAAATTTTATACAAATACAAGACTGTTATATTAGAAAAGCATTCCTTAACTATTTTTTTAATATGATTTCTTACAAAAAGAACGTGGGGTCAGTAACATGCATTTATCAGTATCTACCAAAAATAGTTTCTCACTTATGTGAAGTTTTATCAGCCACAATAAAAGCAGGCAATAGGTGAAAAGTCATTAGACTTTTATGTTATATTGACCCATGGCATCATCATAGCACATGGTAGTAAGACTCAGCTTGTCACTTCTCCCATTACAAATTCAAGGGAATCTCTTTCTACATGTTCAGGTATGTGACTTTTGTTTGCTAATTCTACCACGGGGCTGCCAAGTTTTCATTGCTAACCAGCTGCTTCCTCCACTCAAACTGCATTTCTGTGACATCCCCATTCAAAATGGAGAACTACGTATGAAGATACTGGTTTATTCCTGCTGATCACCCTTTCCTCCCGTCCGTTGTCTTCCTGTTTATGCAGTTCACTCTCACCTCAGGAAATGGTTCCTAAACAAACAAGAAAGAACTTGAGAAAATAGTTCCCCACTCTGCTCTGTAGTCTAGAAAAGTCTGTGAGAGCAGTAATTTCCTTGATAGTGAAAAACCTTGCATTGTTATCTATTGGTGATTATCAGCTGGACAAGGATTCCTTGTTTTCATCCTTTACCTTACATTACATGTAACATTACATTACATGTAACAGCATCCACAGAGAGAGCTGCCACTTTTTGGCTGAAGTAAACAGGACGAAAAGGCAATCAGGAAGTAATACAACAGTAGCCTGCCTCTGGAATATGCAATTTAGCAGAGGAATGCTTCAAAAATAGAATTCTATTCAACTTTATCTGTCCTGACAACAGAAGCCAGAAACATAATCTAATATCTATTCTGTGCTTGTTTACTGAGTGAAGAGATTGCAAAGGAACTCTCTGTAACCTTGTCAGCTAAAATGGTGAATTAAATGCCACATCTTCAATTACTCAAGATATCAACAAACTCACAGTCAGGCAAGGATAAAAATGCCACAGTCTAGATATCATTTCCTCACCATCCTCTGTTAGAATATGGTCCAGTAGTTGTAGGCAAAGCAGTACTTCACATAAAAAGTACTGCCAATAATTTTTAAACATAGACATGTTGGGTAACAGTAGAATTACAACATACTGTGTCTTGTACATGTGGCCAGACCCAGGGGAGATTAAACAGGGCAAAGTCTCTCAGCATTATACCTTTTGCTAATGTGAGGAAAATCCTTGCATGCTTCAATTCGAATTAGAGATGTGAAAGACAAGTTTTTGATATATGATAGTACCATAGAACATGATCTAAATGTGTTGGGGCAACATGATGGTATATTGGAAAAGAGAATAAGAATGGACATCAAGCAGCAATGTTGCTACAAAGAAATATACTAGATCTTTTCATTCCATGCTTTTGAAGCCTTTGAAGAATTCTTATCCAGCTGGAATGACTGACCATTATTTGACAGATCCCTGAATTGATGCTTTTCCTCTTCGGGCAAGAAGGAGTCTTATTTTTCAAGGTTGTGGATAGCCTGACTTTGCAAAACATAAATTGAAGTAACTATGGTTCTTAATATGGGTAGTAAGTGCAAAGAACTGGTTGAAGACAAATAAGGACTCTTCTACTTCCTAATAATTCTGGCAGTGTTAGAGGATGTAACGAGGTGAAAAAAAAAAGGAGCTGCACTTTACAGAACTTGGTCAGTTTATGACAAGGATTATACAAAATGTTCATCTTCATTGGCACTAGGAGACAGACCTCTCTGGCATACAAGCTGATCTTATGCAGTTCCACACTTTGTAGTAATCCAGTTGATTTTTTGTCAACTTTTTCAGGGCCAGGAATTGTTTTGTTGTTTGCTTCTTTTTCCTT
>VXAA01003385.1:492834-508095 GCA_013399115.1 Anseranas semipalmata | reverse complement strand
AGAGAGAGAGAGAGAAAAAGGAGAGGAGACCAGATCAATACTTATAATGGCCACTGGAAAATACATAAGGCTGGAAGTTGCAAATAAAAAAAATATATGCTAAAATGGATATTGTTTGTTACTGTTTGAATTGAAAAAACATTTTTAATGTGATTATGTCTATGTAGGGCCATTGTATATAATGGTTCTTGTTAAGCTTGAAAAATGAGTATAAATACAAACTATTGGAAAGAATTTTATAAGAGGTTAAATAGTTGACTACATGGTTTTAACCATTATCTTTTCCTATGTGCAACCTGTTTTGCATTATTGCCTCCACTTACTTTCACACAGGTAAATATAACTACAGAACTTCAGCATTTTTAGCCATTAGAACCATAACATTCCAGATAATTGAGGAGACAATTTGGATAAAAGGCAGGATATTGAATTCTGTGGATGTTGCAGTGAACGTGTCGCGCTGTTGAAACAGTGTTAAAAAGCAATCATAACACAGAATAAAATCTTTTGTCTCATTGTCATACTACCTCTTTGTTCCTTGAAAAATTGAAGCCCAAATATCAAAGAAACAGAATAGACAAAGGAGAGTAAAAATATCGCATTTAAGGAAGAAAAGAAGGGACTATGATTATAGAAATTACTAAAAAGCAATCATATTTGTTACTGTGCTAAGCCTTCAATTAAATTGCTACTATCATTTTATTCTAAACTCCTAGTTTTATAAAAGGTATGCAAAAAGGAGATGATGTTTTATTAGTTCTGATAGTTGCACTTACAGCCAGCAAGTGGCCAAATAGGTTTTTGTATAGAAATTTGCATTAAGGTAGTTTAACCATTGTTTAAGAATTTTCTATTTAAGCAACTATTAATATATTAATATTTAAGGTTTTTATTTTGGAATGTTTATACTCTTTACTGTGATTGGTGGGAAACTGAGAAACTTATTTCTTTGTAACTTTTCAGGGGAAAGAGGAGAGTGGGAACTGTATGCTCCTCCGTAGACTATTTCTTGCAAAACACATTCATATTTTGCCCCACAGGTTTTAATGCACTTGGTTTATTGTTCTTGTTCTTGTTTTATTTGGCCAAATGAAAGAAATGGGATGGTATTTGACAAATGAACATTTCCATTAGAACATGTCCATTTTTGCTCCCATCTGTGATCTCTGTGAATCTCTAAATATGCACTAGGGTCTGAAATATTCCCTCCCTCAGTAAATGCCGTCTATTTTGCAAAGTCACAACTATTAATTTAGTGTTTCAAAATATTTTAAATTTCGTGATTTTAAATCAGGTATAAGAATTATATGAATTATGCACACACACAAAACATTTTAATGAAAATAAATTTGTGGATTGTTACAGCAGGTGATGGTTACATTTTTACTGTGGCACAAAGGTGATTGATGTTTAAAGAAAAGTATCATCTGCTGCTTATATGCATGCAATTTTTTCTTTTACAGATATGTTAAAATTATTGCCACATCAGAAATTCTTCTTGTTAACATTTTGATTGCAATAATCACAGGAAAAACTGAGTGTCCTCTTCAACACAGCATTATTTAGTAAATAGAATATAAGTTTCCCCCTTCTGAAACTGCACTCTGCTCTGTATGGGCTTCTTTTTCTATTAACACTGTTTAAAATTGTTTTCTGAATATTCAGATAGCAATTAAATGTATTAAATGGACTTGGAGCTGATCTAAAATGTATTAATTCAGCTATTTCGTATTAACTTGATCTTTCAGGGCTGTGTCTTGTTTCTGAGAGGAAACAGAAAGAATATTTCCAACCATTCTACCTTCATATTTGAGACAAATCCTACAAAGCTAGTACAGCATTTTACTTCTCCTTTTATACTGATAATAGATCTGTTTTACTGTCTTATGTTTACTTTATCATAATCGATGATCTTTGCATATGAGTATGAATTCTGTTCAGTTATAAGCTCTGTCAAAATTCCTTCTAATGTGCTAATGCTCTTTTTTCTAAAATCACAGTTAGTATGGATACACAGGTAATATTTTTCTGCTTTAACTTGCAAGCAATACTTTGCCAGTTTGTATCAATCTTCCTCCAATTTTGAAAAGGATAATGAGGAGCAATGTTTTTCTCACAGTTTTTTCCCCAGTAGATACTCGGAATTATGAACAATACACTGTGGTTGAAATTCTTAAAATACAGATTTCTACTCTGTTTTTCTAAATGTATTGCTTACTTTTTTAAAAGAGTAAAGTGGAGACTGTGAAAAGAGCATACATGCTCTACACACACACATACCTGAACTTACACCCAAACTACCTGGCATTTCTTCATTATACTGATTTTAAAAAATTGGAAACAGATTGCTTTGCGGTAAACAAATACACCTCTTTATAAAAGCTACTAAAAATAATCCTACATTTGATGAAGTTATGGTGATAGTGTGTTCCTGGTCCTCAGTGAGGCGACCATAATTCTGAAAACAATTCATAGAATCATAGAATGGTTTGGGTTGGAAGGGACCTTAAAGACCATCCAGTTCCAACCCCTGCTGTGGGCAGGGACACCTCCCACTAGACCAGGTTGCCCAAAGCCCCATCCAGCCTGGCCTTGGACACTCCCAGCAAGATGGAACCACAACTTCTCTGGGCAACCTGTTCCAGTGCCTCACCACCCTCATAGTAAAGAATTTCTTCCTTATATCTAATCTAAATCTACCCTCTTTTAGTTTAAAACCATTACTCTTTGTCCTATTACTACACTCCCTGACAAAGAGTCTCTCTCCTGTTTTCTTGTAGGCCCCCTTTAGGTACTGGGAGGCTGCTATAAGGCCTTATAGAATTATTTAGAATGAAATTGGAACTCTAGCTTTTGAACAATATCTTTTTGTTTTAACATCCTGCTGCTTCCAAAAAGACCTCTGAGATTGGTTTAAGGAAGTAAAATTGTATAGGAAAGGAACGCTCTTTCTGATTCCTGAGTTCATAATATAAATTTATAGTTTTATTAAGTACACTTCCATTTAGTAGCCCTGTGTTTTGAATGGGAAAATCCTGAAGAGCAAACTTGTGTTTAAGCTGTTGTAGAACATCACTATTAGACAGAAAAGTTTGTGAGCTGAACATTTTAGGAAGTAAAATCTTAGCCTTTCTTGCAAATCTAAACTTACAGAAGTCCTTTGTGTTGGTCAATTAAAACACTCAATTTCAAAATTAAAATATTTGAATTTATCACACTTAAAATGTTATTTAAAATACTTTTTGATTTTTTTTTTCAAAATAAGAAATATTTAGTTTGGAAAAATCTTAATGGAATATTTCAGCAGTTAAGTGCTTTGTGACACTTCCTCTCAAAGTTCAAGTGAAGTAAATGTTGAAAATTTATGTTCATATGAAATAGTTTTGTTTTTACAAACCAACGTTCTTGGACAGAATAATATCACTCAGAAACTTATAAAAAGAGACAACTACTTAAGTGGTTAATGAAAAAAACACTTTTTTTTGGAGCACTACTGCCTTTTTTCTTATATCTGCACAATAGCATATGACATACATTCACAACTGATTTTACTTTCCTCACTTGAAAAAGCTCTTCTCATTTTTATCCACTGAGATTATTTAGTTGCAAGTAAGTGATCAAAGTCTGTGTTCTAAACTTCACAGTAACCTGTAAATCACAGTACCTGTAAATCAGTGCTTTGCCTGTGCAGCAGGTGTATATAACAGTATTCTCTATACACATAGTGCATACTTCGTGTAACTACAAAGTGTGAAGTACACTTTGTAAACTTCATCCGTAAACACTGCTCTTTATTTCCTATCTCTTCAGCCTGAATTATTCTGCTGTATGAATGTGCATTGTGATGGTATGGACAAGTTCTCATTCTAGCTTAAATATACATCTCTTCTTGCAACCATCTCTCTTAATCTGTGCCTATTCTGTGCATTGTAAGAGAGAGTTACCTATAAAATAAATCTCCTGGGACTCATGACGATATTTTGAAACTCAAATAAAAATTACATTGGGCATTTGCTGACTTGTATATACTTTGCAAATAAAAGGCCTAGTTTTTTTCAAGTTTATAAAAAGAAAATAGATCTGTCAATGACTTTATAAATGTACACATAGTCATCCAAAGAAGTGATATAAATAAGCGCATATATTAAGGACTGTCCCTTGCTATGTGAATTGTTTATGTTGCTACAGTGCCAGGCAACAGCTGTAAGACAGTACTGTTCTCTCTTGAAGACCACTTTTGGAGAGATACTAGTCTTCCTGGTCGTCTCTTCTAAGCTCCCAATATGAGAGAAGGGGGGAAATGAAAGAGTCTGAGAGAGAATAATCTCTCCCAAATAAGTCACTGCACTCTGAATTTGCCTAAAGTTCATGAGTTGCTAGCTATGTCTGCTGCAAGTTATGGGAACTACTAAGGTTATTTTAAATTTTACTGGTATTTCTGTTGTTACTGTAACCTATAATTTTTTTCAGAGGTGTACAAGTTTTGTGGTTGAAGTGAACTGGTTGAAGTTCAGTCTAAAAAGGAATCTGAAAAAGTATTAGGGCATATCTCTGACTGACCAACTAGAGAAGGGTATGCAGAGAAAACAGCCTGCAGCCAAAGAGAAAAAATGGATTTTTCTCTGTGATACTAACACAAGAAGCTGATGAGCTGCACTGTGCTCATCAGTCTATTCCCTTATGTGAACCCATGTCCAAAGGGATAATGGTAATTTCTGCCTTGTCAAATTCTCCCCTTCTTCCTGATTATCCTTGCACCACTGATTCAATCATCTGACATTCTGTTACAGATTAATTCCCCCTCATGGCCTTTTTTTTTCTTTCTTTCTTTTTTTTTTTTTCTTTTATTGGACTAAGGGTATGGATCCAATATAGAAATACTGAATATGCACAAGATTATCATTTTAAGGAAGTTCTTTTATGGCCAGATGCTCTTATATCAGCAGAAGGAAAAAGGGAGGTAATAGGTAGGCAAATGAAAGGAGATGATTTGGAAGACAGGATGTGATGGGAAAACTGTGTTTTGGACAAAATGGCAAGAGGATGGGGATGTGGAAAGTTGCTCTGGTTGTGTCACTTCTAGGGGACTCCATAGAAGAGTTAAGCCACCTACATACAACAGTACTGTGGCTCCTTCTGAGTGTTCTGTCACTGGGAAAGGAACGCCCATAAACACTGAGTGTTTGGCAGGGTTATGTGTATTTTCTCATTTCCAGTCAAAGGTGAGTGATATGAGTTAAATAATCAAGCTACCTTCTGTTTGCTGTAAAGTTAGATGAATTTTTAAAGGAAATTCACTGGATTTGGGGAAATTAGTATGTCTCTTGGGGGTTATTCCTCTGTTTTTCATTTAAAAGCCATGAGTCTTTTCATTTTATAACTCAAAGTGTGTGGTAGACCCTTTTAAGTATTTGTAGGTAAATGGAATTATTTCACATGTACTACTGGCTAGAAACTAAGGGGAGATTCCCCTAAAATCTAAGAGAGATTAAAATGTGGATATGAAAATGTGAAAGCTTTCATGAAAAGATTACAAATATTTGAATGCTTACAGTGACAACTTTCTCTGCCTTCAGAAGGGAGCTCCTGTACTTCAGGAGCTGCCTCTGCTGTCACCAACTGTCAGGGAAATCAACAGAGCCATGCATTTCTGCTGTTTGGGCAAATGTAGGAAAAATATTCTGAAAAGATTAATTTCATTTTCAGTATGACAGTTCTGTCTCATACTTTTCATAAATGTTTTCTCAAATCAAATGACATGAATGTTCAGCAAAAAGTCTGAAAATCAGACTTTATTTTTTGAGTGTATACTCAGGAAATCTTATGCTGAGAATTGTTTTTGTTACCTCAGTTGAGGCACACGTATTATGTAAGCTGTGTTTGCTGTGTAAGCAGGTTCTTGTAAGCACTCAGATCATCTGCAGAGCAGGGGTTGCTCTCTGAAACAGTTTGATGACTGATCTTAAACAAAACTGTTTTTGAAAAGTGTAATTAGGAAAAACGTGTCTTCTTTTAATAATAAATATTAACCTGGTTTTAAGATGCCTGTAGGCAATAAGACACCTAAAAGAAACAGCAGTTCACTAGTTCTAATCATTGAGGAGAGTAAGGCACAACAAAGAAGCTGAAGCATGGATATTTACATTGCATTTTTCTGCATGCCTCTCTGCAGAAGTGTTCAAAAAGCTCGAAGAGAAAGAGACATACAATGTGTATAAGAACTGGAGAGGGCCTTAATAACTGAAGAGCCCTATGGATTATTATTGGTGCCAAACATATAAGAAGAATTTATCTGTATTGTCAACTAGATACAGTAGTGTATAGCATTCAAATATGCAGGCAAGGCGATGCAGCCATCTTTCAGGACTTCAGGCATAGCAGAAATTCATTGAAAAATGAGGTGCCCTTTGAAGGCATTAGTTACACATGGGAATTAACTGTTCTTTTTTTTTTTTTAATCTTTCGGGGTGGTGGTATCCAGCTAGGAAGGTATCAGAACTGTCAGTAAGCTGTTTCCTGATCACCTTGTTAAAACTTCATTGTATAAAATCCTCACTGTGTGTAACAACCTTTTTCACCCAGTAGAGGAATATGAGTATAGATGCTGGAGAAGAGATTTAAGGATGAGCAAATGCTAGTCCCATACACTCCAGATGGAGAAAAAAAAGCCCATAGCTCATCTTTTGAACTTTAAACCTTCTCCTCTCCTAGAACAATAGTTTTATTCCAACCAGAGCTTTTATAAACCATTATTCCCTGAGAAATATTTTTAAAACATACTGTTGTAGAAACTGATGCTCATTTTATTGAATCTTTGGTGAGGACACAATTTTGTATCTTATCAAAGGACAAAGCTGCACAATTTATTTAAAAGTTTAATGCCTAAGATATCATTCCATTAAAAGCCAATTTTACAAACATGTTGCTCAAAAGCTTTCATCATGGCCATGGCAGCCAAAAGGACCAACTGTACCTTGGGGTGCATCAAGCACAGCATTGCTAGCCGGTTGATGGAAGTGATTGGCCCACTCTACACTGGTGCAGCCTTACCTCGAGTACTGTGTGCAGTTTTGGGCACCACAGTATAAAAAGACATAAAACTATTAGAGAGCACCCAAAGGAGAGCTGCAAGGATGGCGAAGGCTCTAGAGGGCAAGGCATATGAGGAGCAGCTGAGGTCACTTGGATTGTTCAGCCTAGAGAAGAGGAGGCTGAGGGGAGGCCTCATGGCGGCCTGCAGCTTCCTCACGAGGGGAGCGGAGGGACAGGCGCTGATCTCTGCTCTCTGGTGACAGCGACAGGACCCGAGGGAACAGCATGGAGCTGTGACAGGGGAGGTTCAGGCTGGATGTTAGGAAAAGATTCTTCACTGAGAAGTTGGTCAGGCACTGGAACAGGCTCCCCAGGGCAGTGGTCATGGCACCGAGCCTGCCAGTGTTCAAGAAGTGTTTGGATAACACTCTCAGACACATGGTCTGATTTTTGGGTGGTCCTGTTTGGTGGAGTCAGGAGTTGGACTCGATGATCCTTGTGGGTCCCTTCCAACTCGGGATATTCTATGATTCTATGATCTGCAAATAATTAATTAAAAAGAGTAAACAACAACATCTAAGAGTGATAGGACTATCTTTACTTGTAATATACAGTAGATGAGGAGTTCGAGTGTATTTGCATGAAAATGTAATACACGCACAGATTAATAGCCAAGTTTAAAGCCTCACATAGGAAACACAGTTATGAAGATCTAGAGATCTCCAAACTTTGGGATCTTTTTATAATATAATACTTTTCTGTAATCACCCTAGGCCAGCTGCACACAGAGTGGTATCTGTCAGCTACATCAGGCACAGTACTGGGAAAGGTGGGAATACTTGGACAGTTATTAAACCGTCCAGACTAAAATATTGTACATAATAGGGCACTCTGCTTTGTTCCAGCAAAACAGTACAGTTCTCAAATTAAGAGGCTGGTGGGAGATACTCGGTGAAGGAGATCCTCTATGGACATAGAATATAATAATTCCTGCAGTGAGTTTGGGATGCTAGCTCATCATCAACAGCCACATGATGGCAATTTTAGAAAAACTGTAAGCCATCATATTAGTCCCAGAAAAGGGAAGGAGGCTCTTTGCAGATGCTTTCCAAGTTTTTCTGGGTGTACTAGCACTTCAGGTGTTTTTCAGTCAACATGAGAGGCTGGGTTCATGTGCTTCAGCTATAGATAAAAATAATTATATCTTGTTTATTGTGAAGTTTTTAATTTCTTTGAGAGAGATTTGTTCTCACATATGAAGCAAAGCCATGCTCCCTATGAAGCTGCTAATGATGCATGATAAAAGTGATGTACTTGCTTCAAGCTAGTACCTTGACTGACATTTCTCTTAAAAATAAATTCATTTCAATGTACATTTAAAAAGGAATATGAATACTTAATATGTTATTCCTACTGCTTAATTGCATATAGATATAAAAAGAAAACAAGGCTGTACCTGTAAGAGACAGACTCAGACTGTGAGAAGTACAGCCACATTACCTGAAGGGAAATGCAGGGAGTCTTTGTGTGCTTCAGGGAGGGAGAGACAAAAGAACAACTCATTCAGCAGGAAACGTGCCCAGGGCAATGCCCTTAGAAAGATGTCATCACTGCTGAAGGTGATGAGGGAGAGGAACAGTTTGCTGCCTCTAATGGCTTGCAGAGTTTGCAAGGCTACATTCCTATTTGTGCTAAAACTGAGTGATCTTCCAAGTACTCCATCAGCTGGGCTGCTCCCTGTGTTCCTTACTTTTAATGATGCTCTAAGAGTGACTTAAGAGTAACTATATCAAGTACACGTTAAAGATCATGGCATGCTCTCTGTATTGGACTTCCTCTGACATCAGTGGTGAAGGGTAAGGGTACAACAGTGGCTGTTACAATCTAGGGAAAAATCTCAGTATGACTGATTAGATTTTCTTTTGACATTTTAATCATCATAAAAACTCATTGCTGCTTTGTTGCACTGAACCCTCTGTGAATTGGATAATAAATACATGACATATATTTGAAGGATGACTCCTTTCCCTGAAATTAGTTAAGCTCAACTAAACATTGACAATGCTACTAATCAGTTGTTTGATACCTTGGTTTCTCAGAACAGTTCTTAGACTGTGTAACATGTCTGTTTTAAAATCCCATACAGCACTTACTTTAAAATCAGGACTGTATATTTTCTTGAAACTTAACTGCTAATGGACATTATCATATTACTATGATAACAATACGATATCCCTTCCATCAGCATCTCACTGGCATCAAACAAGATTAATAGTACATGTGGAGTTCTTCTAAAAGTTGGTTGCTTGTAAGTGTGCTAAAATACCTGAATAACTTTTCACCACATTACACAGTGCCTACTCTGTAAATAGTCCCATTCAAGCTACTGAGACTACTGAACCAAGTAGATTTAACTTTCAGGCATTGCTGATAAATTACCTTATGAAAATGACATAGGAAAAGGTTGTCAGGCTGGGTGTCCAAAGTCAGTCAGTTTTTTTAAATTCAGTCTTAGGTCTTACTTTGCCAATGGCTTAATCTTGACTTATGAGTTGCATGTCTACAAGCACTGGAAAGAAATTTGGGCTTTATTTTCTATTAACACCCCCCACGTTATTTCTGGAAGTTGACAATTGCCTTTAGCATTTAGGACCAAGTTTAATACACCCAATTGTTTCTGTATAGTACCTAATTTTTTTTTATATCCTACTTAGTATGTGTCTGGTTTGCAAAAATATGTACGCAACATATGTCTTTTCTATTTGCTTCTTGTCCAAAACAGTTTTAGCACAAATTAGTACATAAATAGTGACTATTATTAATGTTGGCATTAGTCTGGAATCATTTGTTATACCCACTCATCTATATTTTGCATGCTGATCATGTTGAAAATCAATGAAGCATGTGAAATTGTAAAAGACGAAGTGGAAGCATTTGCAATTCTATCCACTCCTGCTCACAGATTAAATGTTTTAATCTTTGAAAAACAAAATCCCCATAATACTGAAGGCCAGCAATATTAGGTCTTTGTCATGCCTACAAATGGAGATTTTTACCTGTGGTACCAAAATTTCACATAAGGGGTCTAAACAATAAAGCAGCTATAGTGATGTGTATCAGTTTTTACTGTAGATGCTTTGCAAACATTTACTTATATCCACAATGTCGCTTGTATAGTATGTAATTTCATATTGGTAAATCGAGGAGAGGAAATGAAGCAGTATGGCTGAATTTCTCAAGGTCACTTTTATGAAGTTAGTAGCAGGGGTGGGACTAGAATTCAACCATTTTTGTAATTGGGCTGCAAACCAATCATTCCCAGAATCCTGTCTAGGTGATTATATCCACCTTATATTACAATGCCTTTCCTAAAGGGCATTGAACTCCAAGCTTGATTAATGGTGACACATTACTTTCTGTGACCGAAGCATAAGCTCTGAATGAACAATTATTTAAATGTTCTCAGCTGAGAATCATGCCCTCATCATCCATGCTTGATGTACAAACATGGTCTCCTGACTGTCTACGCTTTTGCCCATCTGTTTGGATGGCATAATGCCTGTTCTCAAGTAGGTCAAAACCTTGCCGTAGGGTATGTATGCCAGGCAACAATGACTTTAGATGGAAGACTGCATAACCCTGAAAGTGTCTCCACTTCTGCAGGAAGTCCTTCCTTTGGTATAGGATTGAATCATTAGCTCCCTAGGTTTACACACTTATCCTGAGATATGTCAAAGCAGTATCAGAACAACAGGGAGAATAAGGAGAGAGTGACTTAATGGAAACTAGGCAAGAATCTTTCTTCAGTTATATCTTCTATGGACTCTGAGAAGAACAGTATAGTTTTCATGTTTTAAAGTGTGGAGCCTGCCAGGTTAAAGGAATAATCAGGTATGCTGTCTGTGGTTTTAGGTTTCTCTGTCAACTTCTACTCTACATATTCAGGCCCCCAAGAGAAGACACCCTGAGTCTGAAAAATAGAGGGACGTTGGTTGATGCTAAGATCTTTGTTTTCAAAAAGATAAGGGGTATCATATGGAGAGTAGACTGTGTTAATATAATTCTTACCCCCAAAAACGAGTCTGAGCTTTGTTACTAGCCTTTTTTATATCTGGTATGTAAAAAGGTAGCATACAAAATGTAATGTAATTGCTATATGGTAATGAGTTGCTGATAGTATGAATAGTTATACTATAGATAGCAACATGCATATCTCTTTGCAGGAGGCAATAAGGTGAGTAAAATATCTTGTATGTGTTTGACAGTCTTGGTCTTCTTTCAATAGAATAGACAGGAATCAATCTTCTGAGCTCAATGGCTGCTGTGTTTTGCAAAATTTAAGCTAATCTGTCTTTGCTTGTACTAAATAATGATTTAAATTTTCTATTACAAAATATTTGTGAAGTTGTCATGTTTATTTCATTTCTGAAAAGTTTATACCACTATAGCAATATAAGAACAAAAACAGTTAAAATTATGATTCATTTTCAACAGTTCCAGTACCTTGAAAGTCAACAAAATGATTTAGATTGGGGATCCATCCTAATATTTTTTTTCCTACAATCTAACATCAGCAAAGTTATCTCAGATAGGTATATACTGCTAGAAATTGACATTCACGTTAATGTAGTTATTGCAAAATCTAAATTAAAACAAAACAAAACAAAAACAGAAACAAAACACAAAAGTACAAAAAGCTTCTGTAGTTCAGACACTGCAGAAAACTCTATACAGGTTATAGTGCACTCATTCCATGAAATATAAAGGAATAAGCAAAGTGCCCTCTAGTGTAAAAAACTTAGCAATGCCTGTTTATAGAACGTGTAGAACATATAAAATCTCCCACTCAGTTTTTGATCAGTAGGGGTATGGATAGAGCTGAACTTATTTAATTTAGCTGGTAATTCATAACTGAGTTTTCACTAGCACATTAGTCTGATTTATTGATTATAAAAGCAAATTCAGGCCTGCCACCAGCAAAAATCAAACAACGCAAGGGTAAACATCTCAAGAACAGTGTTAGGCATATGCTGTCCTAAAGAAACCTCAGTTTCCATTATTAAATACTGCTAGTCTTCCTTTGAACAATGTGAGTCTTAAGTGGCTTCTGCCAGTCTGGTGTTTCTTCCCCTCCTTCCCACTTGCTCCATGCCATAAAGCTTGACTTGAGTTCCCAGTGTCATTGCCTGTTTAGAACAGACAGAAGAAGTGTGGGAAGACCTAATATGGCTAAGGTGTGTAACTAAGTTTCTCACGTGTAGCTTATAATTGGTCAGCTGTTCCTTCTTAACTGTAATCCAATGCAATCTTTTAGTTAAATTTTCAGGTTCTCCATATGGATACTTGTTTCTATAAATCTAAAGGTTGTAATCCAAAGCGCTTAAAGCAGCAGCCTGAGTATTAAAATTAGTTTCACAAACAATCTTGGGATGTCTGTAAAGTGATTTGATGTGTCTGCATGCTGGGCTGAAACTCCTAAAACAGCTAGTAAAAAGCTTTAAATGTCAGATATGTCTATGCAATCATGTGACTCAGTGCTTCCCAGAACTATTCAGGACTTAGAGGAATGAGCTATCTTCACAGGTCACTGGACTGTCAGCAGCTGTCATTGGGTCCCTCAGTGTCCTGCCCATGGTAGCTGTGCTACAAGGCAGCCAGAAGCGCACGTGCAAGAACCGCTCTGGTGGGACATGGGTGAGCCAGAGCATGCCACAAGTCAGGTTAGATCAGCTGGGAAGGAGCAACCCAGCAGTGCCAGCACCTGGTCCTCGGGCTGCTGGAACTGTATGGAAACCCACTGAACTAACCCTCTGGCATTCAAGTTTCCCGAATTCAGATTTGGACCAAAGTTCCTCTTGCTGGCCTTCTTTCTGGACCCTTCAGTTGTTTGGCAGTCCCAGCATGGGCAAGAGGCATAGATGGAGCTCTCACACAGAACAGGCATTTGCCTGGAAGCTAAGGCTTTCTTCTTGAATTGGAAGCTCTGGTTCACAACCTCCTAGGCTGTGCAGATGTTTTTACCACTAGGACATGACTCCAATTCAGTACAGTCACATTATGATAGTGTGTCATTTGTGCAGCTCCTCAGATAGGCCCAAACATGTCTGCGTTGGTTTAGATATACATGTTGCAACTTCAGGAACAGAGTTTTGGTGACTCGAAAAGCAAGTTCTTCAGGGACCTACAGATGTAATTTGGCGTACTAAGAATTAAAAAAAACTGAGAAGTGCTGGGTAGAGATCTTTGGAGGGTATCACAATATACCTCCATGAAACAGAAAGCTGTCAGAGGATCAAAACTAAATCAGGGTGATATAAACAATTTCCCCGACGGTTCTTCAGAGTTTCATCAAAAACCACTTGGCAAGCTTGAAGATATAAGCATATATATATGGATATTGTTCTGGATATATATTGGACGTTTTGGATATTCTTCAGAGAGGTTTAGAAAGACTTTACAAAAGGACTCTTTTGTCTGCTTTCTTTTGCCATATCCCAGAAATAATGGGCAGCCTACAAAGATGCCCAAACAGTTATGCTCAAAATGTTAGACCAAATCTTTCTAAATAATATTCAGGAATGTGTACTACAGCTGTGTCAGAGTAGCAGTATGTGGTCAGTAATGATTTTGCAGCTCAGAGAATTATTACAGTAGACAATAGGAAATGAAATGTAACCTACTCTGAAGAGCTAAGGGAGACCTGTTTTCTGTCTGCATTGCCCTAATAAGTGATGGGCTATAACAGATTTCCCAGTTTCATCAGAACTTGCTATAAGCTTACCTCTCTACAACTTTAGATTGTCTCCCTTTAAGCAGATGATTTATTTAAATTACATAGTCTGGAAGTAGATTTGCAGAGGAAGGTCTACAGAGGAAGCCTGAGGAAAACTAGCTGGCTAATTGTTAAGATTAGGGACTGTGAATTATCATCTATTCATCTCTTCCTAAATCTCATTCTTTCAGTGGCAGCATTATAATAAGGAGCACTTATGGTTTACCTTGTGTTCCTGTTACTAATAGCAAGAAAGAGCTAGTCCTTTTACAGATCTAGCAACTTCCCAGTCAGCAGGTCTGTATTTATGGATGCTATTCTGAGATACCTAATTTCCTGTGCGCTCTGTGAAGTCTTGGTGCCTAATACAAGGTTTTGGATGCCACCCCAGTGACCAGGTGCCTCCAAGTTACTTGTATAAGCACATGATGCTTTATTTTAATTTTAATTTTAATTTTTATTTATTTATTTATTTTTATGTCTAGCCATTAAAACAGAGAGTTAATCACCATTGAACTTCATGTTGTTATGTCTAGTGAAGTGAGGTAGCTGGATGTTAGGAGACAATAGGGTGAAGAAGTCCCTCAGCAGAGACAAACTGGGCAAATTTTACATGAGGAAGTGAAAGAGCTATAAGTGGATTACTTTAAAAAAATCAGAATTATAAAAATCAGAGTAGTATAGGTCAAGCCCAGGTGAGTGTGTACATTAACCTTCATTTAAATATATTTTAAAGAGAGTTAATAGATGTTACAGATATTGAAAGCTTGGATTCACAAGCAACTGCTATTTGAATTAAAAGTATTTCACAGAATGTTAAAATTTTGCATAGAGATCTGGTCTGAAGATGTGCAGTATAGGTTTTGGTTAGCACCCCATGAAATGTCAGAATTAATCACTATCAATAATAGATTCTTGTAGATAACTAACAAAGGAACTATTATTCATACCACAAGAAAATCAGTCAAGCTTCTGACATGTTTATCACAGTCAGGCTTAATCATTCAAGGCTTTTGACACTGTTTCCCACAGCATTCTCCTGAAGAAACTGGCTGCTCATGGCTTGGACTGGCGTACACTTCGATGGGTTAGAAACTGGCTGGGTGGCCGGGCCCAAAGAGTCGTGGTGAATGGAGTTAAATCCAGTTGGAGGCCGGTCACTAGTGGTGTCCCCCAGGGCTCAGTATTAGGGCCAGTTCTCTTCAATATCTTTATCAATGATCTGGATGAGGGGATCGAGTGTACCCTCAGCAAGTTTGCAGACGACACCAAGTTAGGTGCACATGTTGATCTGCTCGAGGGTAGGAAGGCTCTGCAGAAGGATCTGGATAGGCTGGACCGATGGGCCGAGGCCAACTGTATGACGTTCAACAAGGCCAAGTGCCGGGTCCTGCACTCGGGGCACAACAACCCCAAGCAGCGCTACAGGCTGGGGGATGAGTGGCTGGAAAGCTGCC
>VXAA01003385.1:368195-492741 GCA_013399115.1 Anseranas semipalmata | reverse complement strand
CTACAGGAAGGACATGGAGGTGCTGGAGCGTGTCCAAAGAAGGGCAACGAAGCTGGTGAGGGGTCTGGAGAACAAGTCCTACGAGGAACAGCTGAGGGAGCTGGGGTTGTTTAGCCTGGAGAAGAGGAGGCTCAGGGGCGACCTGATCGCTCTCTACAGGTACCTGAAAGGAGGCTGTAGCAAGGTGGGGATTGGTCTCTTCTCCCATGTGTCCGGTGATAGGACGAGGTGGAATGGGCTAAAATTGCACCAGGGGAGGTTTAGGTTGGATATTAGGAAAAACTTGTTTACTGAAAGGGTAGTTAGGCATTGGAATAGGCTGCCCAGGGAAGTGGTCGAGTCACCATCCCTGGAGGCATTCAAAAGATGTTTAGATGTAGAGCTTAGTGATATGGTTTAGTGGAGGACTTGGTAGTGTTAGGTCAGAGGTTGGACTAGGTGATCTTGGAGGTCTCTTCCAACCTAAAGGATTCTGTGATTTCTGGATTCACTGGGTAAATCTGATAAAATGTGATATAGTCTCATGAAGTTCATTCAAACCAGGTTGTTGATACTGAAAATCAAAAAGACCCTAGCTGTAGCCTTCTGTGGCAAACAGAGATTTTACAGTAAAGGTCAAGTGTCAGTTGTTCTGAAAATTGTCCTACAAGTGAAACAACTCTTGCTGTTGATATCCAATACCTGTATAAAATGAAAAAAAAAATAATAATCATGTTGTGGTTATCAAGAAAAAGCAACACAAACAAAAGCATCTTAAAAAATTAAGATTAAATCAGAACTCAGAGGTAGCCTGTTAGTTGACCTTCTGCTACCATCACTGCTTCTTCTGTTGCTTTTTCCCTTCTCTGCTGGAAATGGTAAAAATTACAAGGTGAATCCCAGTGCATTGCATTTTTGATCATGGTTTTATAACATGCATCCCATTTTCAGGATATTTTTACCTTGCTGTTTATCTCACAGCTAAATTTGGAAGGCTGTCTGCAGGCTGGTGTTCTATTGAATGAGCTGGCTGCCTGAAAAGATACGTGACATGATTTCGCACCAGTTAGGGGACTGCAAAGTAAGAGCACTGTTCACTGGGTTTGCCAAGGGCCTCTTTACATATATCAAGGTATATATATGTATATATACATAGGCAAAGCAGAGACATTTAATGCCTTCTTTGCCTCCGTCTTCAACGCTGATGATGGGCTTCGGGACCCCGGGTGCCCTGAGCTGGAGGACCGTGACGGTGGGAATGATAAACTCCCAACCGACCCTGAACGTGTGCGGGATTTGCTGCTCCATCTGGATCCATACAAGTCCATGGGTCCGGATGGGATTCATCCCAGGGTGCTTAAAGAGCTGGCTGACGTCATCGCGAGACCTCTCTCAATTATTTTTCAACGGTCTTGGGAATCGGGAGAGGTCCCAGTGGACTGGAAGGTGGCAAATGTTGTGCCAATTTTCAAGAAGGACAAGAAAGAAGATCCTAGCAATTACAGGCCTGTCAGTCTCACGTCAGTGCCTGGTAAAATTATGGAGAAGATTATCCTGGGAGTTATTGAAGCGCACCTGGGGGACAATGCAGTCATTGGTCCCAGCCAACATGGGTTCACGAGGGGTAGGTCCTGCCTAACAAATTTGATTTCTTTTTATGATAAGATCACCCATCTAGTCGATCAAGGGAAACCAGCTGATGTGATCTTTTTGGACTTCAGCAAAGCTTTTGATACAGTTTCCCATAGGATCCTGCTGGACAAAATGTCCAGCATACAGCTAGACAAAAACATCATACGATGGGTGAGCAATTGGCTGACGGGCAGGGCTCAAAGGGTTGTGGTAAATGGGGCCACATCAGGCTGGCGGATGGTCACTAGTGGGGTCCCTCAAGGCTCCATTTTAGGGCCAGTCCTCTTCAATGTTTTTATAAACGACTTGGATGTTGGACTAGAAGGAGTTTTGAGCAAATTTGCCGATGACACCAAACTGGGAGGAGTTGTAGACTCGGCTGAGGGTGGAAAGGCCTTGCAGAGAGATCTGGACAGATTGGAGAGCTGGGCAATCACCAACCGCATGAAGTTTAATAAGAGCAAGTGCCGCGTCCTGCACCTGGGACGGGGCAACCCTGGCTATACGTACAGACTGGGCAATGAGACGCTGGAGAGCAGCCCCGCAGAGAGGGATCTGGGGGTTGTGGTTGACAGCAAGTTGAATATGAGCCAGCAGTGTGCCCTGGCAGCCAGGAGGGCCAACCGTATCCTGGGGTGCATCAAGCACGGCATTGCTAGCCGGTCGAGGGAAGTGATTGTCCCGCTCTACTCTGCGCTGGTGCGGCCTCACCTTGAGTACTGTGTGCAGTTCTGGGCACCACAGTACAAAAAGGATGTAAAACTGCTGGAGAGTGTCCAGAGGAGGGCGACGAAGATGGTGAAGGGCCTAGAGGGGAAGACGTATGAGGAGCGGCTGAGGTCACTTGGCCTGTTCAGCCTGGAGAAGAGGAGGCTGAGGGGAGACCTCATCGCAGTCTACAACTTCCTTGCGAGGGGGAGTGGAGGGCCAGGCGCCGACCTATTCTCCTTAATCACCAGTGATAGAACCCGCGGCAATGGTGTCAAGCTGAGGCAGGGGAGGTTTAGGTTGGACATTAGGAAGAGGTTCTTCACTGAGAGGGTGGTTGCACACTGGAACAGGCTCCCCAGTGAAGTAGTCACTGCACCAAGCCTGTCTGAATTTAAGAGGCGTTTGGACTGTGCACTTAGTCACATGGTCTAAAATTTTGGGTAGACCTGTGCAGTGCCAGGAGTTGGACTCGATGATCCTTATGGGTCCCTTCCAACTCGGGATATTCTGTGATTCTGTGAAATCTTTCCTCCTCATATCATGTGAAAAGGCAAAACTAAACCAATAATCCCTTTTCTGATTAATTCTCAGATTATCATGTAAATCATTTGGAGGAAGGGAGGAAGAGAAGATGTATTACCCTCTAAAATAACAAATTCAGGACATTGTTAAAAAGTAAAGCTAGAAAGGGACCACTAAGATCAGGTATTCAGATTTGCCTATAGAATTCTTCTGTACATTTTGACTGAAGTGGCTGAAATCTCATTTTAGAGACTCATACTGAATATATCAAATTTTGTGGTAAGTTATTTTGGTTGTTAATTTCTATAAAGAGAGAAGTTTTCTTGCATCTTAATTCTAATCTGATACGATGAGCTACAGTGCCAGAGAGAAAAACAAATCAAATGTATATCTTATATCTAAAATCTTTACACTTTTCCCTTTTATTTCCTGAAGCCAAATTAAGATAGTGCTTAGCTAAATTTCATATATGTTTTAAAGTTGTCCAAGTTTGAGTTCATTACATTACATTTGAGTT
Organism: Anseranas semipalmata; assembly: GCA_013399115.1. NCBI lineage: Eukaryota > Metazoa > Chordata > Aves > Anseriformes > Anseranatidae > Anseranas > Anseranas semipalmata. Next base: position 489,380 of record VXAA01003385.1, on the reverse strand, counting down.
CAAACATTATTTCACAAGCTTTTGGCACAAAGCTGCTTCTGTGGGAAAACTAAAACTAAACAAAACACAGTGTTAGAGAAGGGATGATGAACAGGAGAAAATGATAGAAAAGACAGAAGCAGGGCAGAGCTCTGAGGCACTTCAGATGTGAGGATCTTGCCTGTAATGCAAAAGGGAATCTGAGATGTCTTTGCCTGCCTCCCTGGCTAAATTTAAAGCTATGCTTTTGAAGTCCATAGCTGGCTCTGATAGAGGTGCTTTTGGGAATCCTCTAATCTGTTCCATTTTGCTCATGAACATGGTACATTAAGCACCTTGTGAGAACACCACCATTTCTAGTCATCCCATTTTGAGAAATACATGAAGTAGTGCTTGCCCAGTATCTCATTTTAGATAACATTCCTGTAATGTTTCATTTATTAAGTGAAAGATCTACCATATAAAGGCAGTTTTATATAAAAGTTGTTATACTCTCTACAGTATAATAGGAACAAAATGAAAACTCATAACTTTTTAAAGGCATCCGTTATGACTGCTACTGGCAGATACCCAAAAATAAAGGAAACTGTGACATACTGCCAGCAACTCATAACAGTCTCAAATCTTTGCAAAATATTTACACTTCTAATACGCTACTTTTAACATCTGGAAGTAGTGCTGAAATTACTTTTCCCTGAGTTTTTGTTGCAGAATATATACAAATTTCCTAATCCATGTTTGCTTTTCACAGACATTTTAATAAATGATTTTTTTTTTTACAGGAATGTTCACTGATACAAGGAATTTTATGAGTTATTCAAAGTGAATTTTCTAATTATAACTGAATGATGGCATCGGAAATTGATTTACATTATGTTCACCTTTCCAAGAAGATCAAAATGTGTCTATTTAAAACAATGAGAATGTCAGATGAGAATACTCATCCATTTTGAGAAAAAGAAACAACCAAGAGTTGTTTGTAAAAATAATTAGAAACCCACCCAATATTAAATCAATACTGAAAAAGTTCTGTTCGCAAACTGTTGAAAAACAGCAATAGAGATAAACAGGGTGAATAATTGTTCATTGTGTATTAGTCACCCTGCTGCAGTAGTTATTATTACTAATAATATCTGTCTCAGAATGTTTAGACCCTGAATTTGTATTAGCTTTTCCATCTGCTCATCAAATAAAAGTTCTTAATTAGGCAAAGACTTGGGAAGAATCATTAGGAACCTATGACTAAACATAGCTAGGACTTGGTGAAGACATGAAGCTTATCTTATTAGTATCTCTCACAGCGTGAGGGCGACCCCAAAGTCACGGGAGATGGATTGTCATTTTGACTGTTTGGTAGTTGCAGGATTTTCCTTGTCTTCTCTGGCTTTTGTCCCAAACAGCCGTTCACAATATCTCACAGGGTAAACAGTATCCCACTACTAGTAGTACAGGACTTGAAAGGATCCAATTCTGTATCAAACTGTCTTGGGATATCTTCAGACCAAATGTCATGGTTAGGAACAGTGTAACTTCTCATTGCATCATATTCAAAACAACATCCCAAATGATGTTTAACAATTAAAATTTTTCAGTGCATCAGGACATACAGCAGACCATGCACTCCCCACCAGCACTGGTGGAATCCAATTGCTTTCTCTTTGTAAGAGGTACTTCCAGTCTGAGGAGGAAGCAAAGAGAGAAGATGCATGCGCGAGGGAGAATGGTTCATGCCAGGGGTTTCATTTTGGCGGTGGAAAAATATTTTTATTTTTATTGTTTTATAAGCCTCCAGAAAACAATGTATACAATCAGAACCTTAACTTTAAGGATTGCCCTGAGTTTGATTTGCAGAGTATATTTTTTAATAAAAAAAAAAAAAGATTATATTTTGTGGTACAGCTTCAGACCATTTCATATTTCTGTAATTAAAAAATTTAAACATTTTCAGTTTCCATTGCTCCTCAGAAACATGGAAAAATACTGTCATTTGCCTGCCCTTTTCTTTAAGAGGAAGACCTTATCTTTCCAAGTAAAGTTGTTCAAATAACTTTAGCAGATCCCACTGCTTTTGCTTTGTACTCCACATTTGCAGAGATCACCGTCTTTCCTATTGACCTTATGATACCTCCTTAGCACCCAAGAGTGACAGCCATTTGCACCACAATTTTAAGGGCCATATATCACTTTTCATGCAGTTCTCCAGCACTATTAAAACACTATGGTGTGACTGATAGCAGAAAACCCACAGAATTTGCCTTCAGAAACCACTTTCTGTTCTCCAAAGAAATACAAATGAAAACCAGCTTATAAAACACGTCTGCCCAACCCAGATTGTTACTTTTATTGTTTTAGCCAAGCTGATATTCAATTATAATTTAATGGAGAGGTACATAGCGTAGGATAGAAGATTCTGTTTAATACCCTTTTTCCTTTTCCATTATGTATAAATACCCTTTCTACCATGATAATGACTCTACGAGGGTGCAGCATCTATATGGAATATACTAATCTTTATAACATGAAAATCTGGAGTATTAATTCTTTTTAATATTTCTTTTATATTTCTTTCCTCTCCCAGTGTTTGTCGTTTTTCCTTTGGGTTTCACTCCTTTTTATGATTCTTGTTTTCTGTGCTACCTTCTTGTAGCTTCCGACTCTCCTTGATCCCCAGTTAATTGGTTTCCTCCTCTCTTCCCCAGCTGCTCAGAGGTTGTTCTGTCCCTGTCGCTTAGCTCTCTGTGGCTTCACACTCCTGATTTGCTCTCTGCAGTTGTCTCCTCTCCAGCTCTGCTTTGTGTATGAGCCACAGCGAAGTGCCACTGACAACTCTCAGGGAACATTAGGAGCTGGGACTTTCAGTTTTGCCCCTTGCTGTGCCTACATGTGGAAAAGCAAGAAAACAAGGGTGGGGGAGCATATCATGTTGATATTTATTCTATTTCTCCCTCTATCCTGTCTAAATGATGATAAATATTGTGCTTATATGTGCCTAAAGCACAGCACAATGAGGATACAGACAGTAGCAATGTATTGAAACTAAATAAATGAGACAAGAGCTTCTCTCAAAATGTTGTCAGTGATTTCCTTTAACAGATTGCCATAAATCCCTATTTGCTTCATAAAAAGAACTTCTGCTGCATATCTGCAGCAAAGTTGCAAAGAGACTGGCATAGCACATTGCCAGAGGGGTTTTCTGGCTGAGCCAAACCATGTTCATAGAAGAAAACTGAAGTTATAGTGATATTGGGAGATTCTGTGATCCATGCTGAAAGAAATTACATTTAAAATGTAGCATTTATTTTAGAAAAGGTATTTCCACTACTGATATTTTTATTGATAGTATATTTCAAGAGAAATTAATTTAACTTAATTTTGTAGAATGTTTGCTTAGATTCATTGCGAAGAAATATGGTCCCATGGGCTTGTGTAAAGCTTTTATATTTCTAATATATTTAGTTTAAAATGAAAAAACACCTAAACCTGTCAAAAAAAAATGACATTCCTGCTTCAAGGTTTTTCTTATCAATAAACATATTTCTCAGACATCAGCAATGCTTATTTTGGACAGAATAATAAACTTAGGGAAAATCTGGTTACCAGCATGATAGGAAAATTTAAATATATAAACTGTCAGATTAAGGCAGGAAGTGACAGCTAATTATTATTTCTGAGATTAATCTTTGCAATTCAGTTGTGCAAAACATCTCAGCTCCACTGTACTTGCTGCTGTATACATATGTACCATGAAGACACGGGATTAAAGCTGAAATCTAAGATCTCTCCACCTCAGACTGGAACTTTGAATATTTTTTTTCATGAAGTTTTGCTAATTTATCCATTGATTGATTTCCATTTCATTGCTAGCACCTGTGTTGAGTCAAAATTAATTGAAATGACAATCTCAGCAAGCATTTTGATGCTGATTGTCTGGAGGTAGAGTTGGACACAACTCTGATGTGAGTGGAGGAAATGGGCATAGTTCTTGTGGTGGGGATGGCCTTTCAATATGAGACCTCAGCTGGACTTTACTTCCACTCCTAGCTCCTGTATTTTCCTCTCACTGTGCTGGGGTGGCAGGGACATAAAGTCCCATTTCTTTCCCCCAGTATTTCTGCACATTGCAGCTACAATGTTGGAAACTCGCCCACCAGTTGAGCTCTCTTGGTACTGGAACTGAGAGGGCTACAGGAAACCAGCCACCTGCAGCATTAATTATTGAGACATTTACAGCTACTCTGAAAACTTCCCTGACTTCCTGGCCCACATCAATGCTGTGATTTCAAGTAATTATTGGGTCATTCTATTCACTGAACCAGACGGCTTGGAACTAACGAAGACTGTAAGTTAGCTGAAATTTGAGACGCAGCAGCTTGTTAGTCATCCTGAACAGTATTGATCATGGAAGGATGTTGTAGTAAGCTTTCCTGACATCTGATTTCTTCCAAAAAGAAAGGCTGAACCACCTAAGCACAATCCCTCCCTCACCAGAAGGAGGTAGAGCAAAACTGTCAATAGCACCCTGTGGCAGTTGACAGCTCTTAAGAACTGGCAGATGCCTGGGGACAAAACTGCTCTCTTGAGGGCAGGGAGGTAACAGGGGCTCGCTATGTTCAAGTGGGTTGTCTGGAGACAGTGATAACTGTTTCACATGCTGGCATCTTTTGGATACTTCTTTGGATGAAGAGGGGAAAGAGAGAGAAAAATAATTTGCAGGATGGATGCGGCATCATGGAGCAGTTTCCTGCAAAATGGACTTAATCTATACTTCTGCTTAGGCTGGGTCCACTGATAGAAGGATCAGACTGAGCCTTTTGTGTGAGCTGACACAAGTTACAGCCATCACACACACACACACACACAAATAAATAAAAAATAAATAAATAAAAAAGTAGCTTTCCTCTGCTTTAGTTTTGCTCTTCAAGCAAATGAATCTCTATAGTTTTATTTTTTATGAGTGTGAGGTGACCAAAGAGAACCATACAAGGCAGGTTAGCAGGAACTCTGTTTGCCTGTCATGTGCCTGCAGAAAGAGGATGCTCCTCCAGGGGTCCTGCTACTGTTGCTGCTGGAGGTGCTGTGGGGAGAAGCATGGCCGATCCTCAGCAGCATCAGAAGCAGAATGTTGGTCTCTGGACTCCCAGTCTCTGTCCTTGCCACTGCCTGTAAGCCCCAGGAGAAGGAGATGGTCCTGTGCTGAACCCTTGCTGTCAGCCCAAAGGGGTGCCCTGTGTCAGTAAGGGGAGAGGATAGTATGGGGGGAGCAGAGTAATAGGAGAGAGAGCTCACTTCTTTCCCAGTCTGTGTAGCGTCCCCACTGCCTATCTGGAATACTTCTGCTTCCCACCCCTATAGCAGTATTTTATCTGTGTGGCTAAGTCTTAAAGTATCTTTGATTCTGCCCAGTATCTTGATCCACTGACATGGCATATTATTTTCTGGTTAACCTTCTTTTCCGTAGCACTTTAACAAGCAGGTAGACTTTCTGCTGTGAAGGTTCGATTACTACAGTACCCCTGTTTGTTACCAGTTACAGTAAAAGTTTTTCCTATAAACTATTTTAATATAATTAATATAATTAAATCCTATATATAGGATTTAATATAATCCTATTTATTACAGTAAAAGTTCTCCTATAGCTAAGGGCAGTTCAGGCCACGAGAGGAAAAACATGTCAACATCTGCAAATGTTGTTAAGTTAATGAAAATGGGCCAGAATCAATAAATATAATATGATGTATCCCTCCTTGGACCAGGAGTTCAGGCTTCACAGACATTTGCACAATTCCCACTGAAGCTGGTCTTTTTCATCAAAAGCAGAACTTTACCTGCTTATTAATATTTTACTTTAGTATGTGTATTTTTTGTGATTTATATGTCCCTATGAGTAACTCATGACTTTATTGGATTTGCGTTAACCTCATTCCCACAACATTCACATGTGTAATCATCTTACATCTCCCCAATGAGGAAACAAAATGAAGGGAGATTGAAAATCCGGTTTTGACAATCCTGCTTACCCTGTAGAGTACCTGACTCGGGCAGTAATCCTGTTGCTGTCAGCAAAGCTTTTTCATGGAGTAAATCCATGAAAGCTGACACAGACTTGAGGGGTGTGATCTGAGCCTTTCTGGAATCTACCCGTTCAGGTTGCTTCCATGGTGATGTGTTCAGGAGCAGGACAGGTGCTCGGGGCTCCTGGCACCTCAATGAGTTAAACCAAGCGACCTGTTGTCATCGCAGGGCTCTGCAGGTGACCCACCGCAGCTGAGGGGACGTGAAGGGTGTGGGGCTGGATGGGCCCGGCCGCAGGGTGCGATGGCGGCACGGCGGGGAGCGGGGCTGGATGGACCCGGCCATGGGGCGTGATGGCAGCACAGCAGGGAGGGGGGGCCAGGCAGGAGCCGCCAGTGGCCTCGGCTGGCTTCCTGCTGGCAGCACTGCTGAAAGCCCGTTTCCACAAGGAATTTAGTCTCCACTGTTTGTTAGTCAAGAGGTTGTACTATGCAGGCTTCGTATTCATATCACTGAACATGCTCGGATAGGTAAAATGGTGTTGAACCTCTTCTAGTTTCTTGGCTCTCTCACTTGTTAGCCATGCGAAGGTAGGATTTTTTAAGAAAGAGCACCATCTTGTGGGAGTACGTGTCCTGCTTGTACTGAACAGCCAAAATGCAGTTAAACTTCGACATAGCAAGTTTCAACAACAGTAGTCTTTATAATTACAGTTTTAATGCTGAGAATTAAGGAATAAGAAAAAAAAATAAAAGAAGATGAGATATGTTTCTTTTGTACTATTGTAAGGATTCATGAAGACTGTAATTTGGAACCACAGAAATAATTTCAGAGCTTATTCGAGTAGACGAACTTTAAGATTAAATGAGATACTTCTATACATACTCTAGGATGACAAAGTGACAGAGCTGAATTTGAGGCTGATTCCTGAGAAGATGAATTTTTCACTTGAGGTTTATGATTCCTGCATGGAAATTATTTTAGACTGTAAATTTAGGCTACACACTTCCAAATCGTTTCCTACAATGAGGCAGTGGTCTTAAAAAGGAAGCCACAGTTCTGTCCTTTGCAGTAGAGACAGCTACTAGAGACTAGATTTAAGCCTATAGAGCAACCTTTATAAAGCACAGTCACTTTTGTAATAGATACCATTATGCTGGAGCTGAAGTAAAATCTTCTTAGAGCTTCTGTTATGTTTGATATTTCTGTGTACCCCTCTGTACTGTATGGCTGGCTTCATGCTTTGCTTTCCAGAGACATTAACTATAAACATGACAAATAGAACTGCTTTATTAGATGGAAATGAGATGATAAATTGACTCTCTATATATCAGTTAATCAAGTTACTCAAGATATCACTTACTTATATAAAATTAAATCAGCACTCAAAATTTACATTTTTACAGCACTTTATTTTTATGTATATATGGCAGTCTCCAATCTTCCAGTGTAGTTGCTATGTCTCTTAACATAAAGCTGTCAGCATAGAGTAGCTGTTGAAATAAAGCGTGGTATTGCATGCCTGGGATCATGTCTGCACAACAGTCCCAGCAAGTATACCATCATCCACCGGGCCACTGCATCACAGTGACACTGATGATTTGGTGTATCAGACATAAAGCCTTTCTACAGGAGCACCAAGGTATCTTGCTTCAAAACTAGATACAGAATTTCTTTTGCCTTTACATAACAGAAGAGGAATTGTCCTGTGGCAAATATTCTGTTGCACTGATATTATTTTAACTATATATAGAACCATAGAATATCCCAAGTGTGTACATATATATATATTTATAACGCAGATGTATATTTACAGGTATATACCTGTATATATCTCTGCAGAACAATTCCCAAAAGTTAAAACTTAAGTCTGTTCAATTACTCATTTAATCAAGTTTTTATGTCTCTATTTCCAACATATAACGACCTTGCAATAACTGTGTTGCTGGTGGAAATGCAGTTCAAAGTTGGCATAATTTAATGACTGTATAATGTACAGTATTTGCAAGTCCCTTTTGTATTACCAGAGTGGACTTCATAGCCATGAAAATTATGTTTATATTCCCATTAAATCTCCTATCCATTCTATGTAGTCATCGATTGTTGTACTATTATATCGTATCAAATGGTGTGTGTTTAAAGCATGTGCTAAATCAGACTGAAATATGTTATTATCTTTAATACATATCTTTAGGCAGAAAATTTCTTGAAAATTTCCCTTTACGCTTTTGAAGGAGTCAGATTATTTCTGATGGCTTCCTGAAAATCTTCAAACTGCACTTTTGTTTTTAGAAAGCAGCTTGTTCTTACTGTTGTTGAAGGACAGGCCAATACAACCGATCAGGGTAATACTTTTGCTCCTGTGCTGGTAATTGTATTTTGCCTGCCTGCATTCTGGTAATGGGCATGTGTGTATGTTTAGGCTAAAAGCATACATTAAAGCCTTAAAGCTTTATGTGTCTATCTCCAGTGAACACAAATCAAAATGATCTATATATTACTATACAATAGCTATATATTACAGTCTCACCTGAGAGATCACGAAGTGAGACTTTTTGAACAAATATGATAGAAAAACACAAGTGCTGCCTGATAGAGAGAGGAGACCAGAGATCTAACAGTCTGGTATGCCCTTTAATCATGCTTAGGGATACATACTTCCAGAGAAAATGCAAGAAATTTTGAAGGGTGTTCTGAGTATCCATTTACAATTGCCTTTTTCTTGTTGGTGTTTGTTGTTGTTGGTGTTTGTTTGTTTTGGAGGGAGATTGTTTTGTTTTAAATTTCTGAATTAAAGGTAGAAACTAGCATCTTGAACTTGCGTAAGTTGTATTCTTTTTAATTTTTAAAAAAATCTAAATATTCTTTGCATGTAGGTAAATGATTGTTCTTTAACTTGAAACCTATTGAGTGTTGCAGGTGAAAACTAACAGAACTAAGCTCTAGATAGTCTCTAGATAGCTCTAGATAGTTATTCACTGGCTGTGAGTAACTGTTCTAAAACGTTTGACATTTGTTGCCTTTCCGTCTTCAAGTGCTGTTGCTTTGCAGTTTGGAGAGAATGTGGTATCTTACATTGCTTGCAAAAACTATCAAGAACATGTTCTGAAACAAATGCCCACAGCAGGTCCAGGTGTCATCACCTCTCTGCTCGGTGAGGGATGCCTGTCCTTGTCCTGAGTCACCTCATGATTAGACAGAAATGTCGATGTACATTATCTCAAAAAAAAATATCTCAGCCACTGCAGATCGCAATTCTGTGCAGTAGTGCAAAGCATTTTTATTAGTAGTTTGAGCAAATATTGCAGTCTACAAAGTGCAATGTGTGCGAGTGAGTATCCCTTTGTGAAAAAGGCTATACTATAAATGGGCATACATACCACTTTCTATAGTTTAAGAAAATCCTTGCATATACTCACGTCTGTTCCTGTTTAAGATGTGTGAAAAGTTTCTTAGTGTTAGGAGCAGCTTTTCTGCTTTTGGTTGTATATGTGATGGGTGCCTCCTTCCGAAATGACACGTCTAAATACATCTACCTGGAATCCAACAGTCACAGCTCCACTGGAGATAGAAGGAAGGTGCTGTAATTTTATATTTATTTTGGCTTAGAGCCTTTTCTCCTGTGCCTCATTATTTCTTATTTAGACGACTGCTTGAAGGTTTATTCTCTTGTGTTTTCTATTTTTATACATTTTTTATATATTCTGCAATTGCTGCATAATACTGACATTTCAATGTGCACAGCCAATGTTAAAACAAAATTGGAAAAAAATCCCTTCTTCCCCACAAATAAGAAATTCTAGGCTTTTTTTTTTTTTTTTTTTTTTTTTTTTTTTTTTTTTTTTTTTTTTTTTTTTTTAGCCATCCTGGCTTTGTAGAATTGCTCTAACTTGTAAAAAACCGTGGGATATGTATGCCTGCCAGGAAGAAGTTGCTAACTTCCATTTTACTGTATGTATCAAAGTCATTTCAAGAATCTGGCCCTGTATTATGTAATTTGTCAGGATTCATACTCATCCAAAGAGGTTGTTAAAACAATTACATGCAAGCTGACAGGAAAGCTGTGTTTAAACATTCTACGTGAAACACTGGTTTTTACATATGCTCAGCAGGAAATGTTTCCTTGCCAAGAGATGGGTAAAACTTTCTGGCATGTTTTCACAAGGTGAATATCAAGGTATTGTCCGTCCAATGTTATTTGATGAACAACAACAATAAAAAAATGCAGTAATCAACTACTTGAATATGTTATAGTCTTGTGTGTGGCCTGCAAATCATACTTTTGCTGCTATACTGTGTCTTAGTTCTGATAGGTTTCTGTAGATTCATCACAGTCCTGGCGAACACACTCCCTGGTGCTGCCACCTGCTGCTTCTCTTTGTTACAGCCCGGAGTCGGTAAGATGCAGTTTGCCCCAGGTTGCTTTTCTATGAAGCTATCTTTGCCCAAAATTTTTAATCACATTTTGTTCTGAGATCCATTGGCTTTGCCGTGATATCCACAGGTCTTTTTCCTCAATGCCAATGGAAGGCAGTCTGGGTGTGTAGTTGGACATTTTAGAGCTTTAAGAATATGTGTAGAATACACATTTTTTAAGTTGATTACTTCTTGGTCCAACACTAGAAGGCTACAAAAGCTCTGTACCAGATATACATTTCCCAGCTTCAGGGATCCTATTGCTTCAGTTTTTTTTACCATCCTCGAGTGGTGATTTGGGGGCTTCCTTTTTTCTGCTGGAGGTTTGGTCCGATCCCTTTGTGCTGGTTGGGTGCTGTGGACCAGACAGGATGCAGATCTCCTCCAGCATCATGGTCCCCCTGCTTCCTTGTGATCCCATGACTCAGATAATAGGTGACTCCCACCAGCATTTGTTTTCCTTGTCATGCACTTTCTCTGAGTGTTGCCACCCACGCTCAGAGGCGGAGAAAACTTGTTCTCCCAGATCACCATCCCCTCTTTTTGCTTAAGGTCTAAGGACAACTGCAGGGACATATCATGAATCAAGACTGATGACAACAAATGGTGGAGCCTGCACAGTTTGATACTCTGTGATGGAACAATGCCACAGTAATAGATTAAACAAGAAATGTCAGCACTGACTTTTTTCTGCAAAGAGTAGTAATTCTAAAACGTACTGCTAATGCAGTGACAATTCAGAGAAAATTTCAGCCTCATTGCACTTTATTGCATTGTTGTTACAAATATCATTTATAAGTAACACACTACTACCTCTAGAGAAAGAGATATAATTATGTCTTTTGTACTGTTTATCTTGCATGAAACAGAAGTATGTGTAGTTCTGCACCAATTTTCCACAAGGGATACGAATTCTCATCCCACTCATGAGCTTTAAAACTCATTCCAGTAAGACCGTAATTTATATTTGCTGTTTAAATGAGTTCAGTAGTCCTACAACAAAGTGAGAAAAATGTCATGAGAAATACTTGATACTCCTTACCATTCGTGATTTTGAAGGTTCACCTTAAAACATCACCTAAAATATGTATCACAGACAACCAGTGAGCAAAGTGGTTTATGTGCATGTATGTTTGCAAGACTGAAACTCTAGAGAACTATCATGAGTTATTGTCTGGCCCTTATTCTCAACTGTAACATATCCACAAATTAAGAAAATAATCCAAAATTATGTCGCCTATTTTTCCAGACAAAACATTTTATATATGTATTAAAAATAGTTTACTATTCACCTTACTGTGTTGTCTCTTGAATGAGGCAACATACCTATTTAATTTTGATAACAGATAGTTCAACTCTTCACAGTACCCGATTTACTTCCTCTGTAATTCCCTCCCGCTTCAATTTGAACAATTTATCACTAATGTTAAACAATATATAATGCAAAGGGTTTCTAAAATTATTTTAACAGTAGCTATGGAAGGATTGTAAATCTGAATTAATCAAGTGTTGGCAGGTCTTTAAAAAAAAAAAAAAAACAGCTTGCATTTTGTATGTAGTTTGTATTTATTACTTCTCCGAATAAAGTAATAACTGGACAGTAACAGACCAGTGAGTTACAACTTTAATAGTTAACACAATCTAATATAAAACTACCACGCTGACGCCAGCAAGTCTGGGACACATTTTCTTAACTTTTCCCTGTTTTTCTTTTTTCTCCACCGACAATTCTGGCTTGCACTATGTAACAGCCCACCTCTTTCTGATCCGTTTATTGGGTTCTTTTCCAAGAAGCAAGCACTTTTCAGGGGAATGAGGCAGGGTGAAAAAGCCCGAGCACGCGCCCGTCTCGCCAACATGATCCTTGTTCTGATGAAAGACGCTACATCTCCCCAGAGTTACAGTCCCTCTGCATCTATTCATTCACCGGTGACCTGGCAGAGCTTCCTTAAAGCACCTTCACCTGCTGCGAAAGAGTCTTGTGTGGAAAACCCACCGTGCCGCAGGCAGCGGGCGGCGGCAGCTCGGGGCTGGCGCGGCAGGCGGCAGCAGGCCCGGTGCCGCCGCTCCGCACGGGGCGAGCTGGCAGGCAGGGGCAGGGCAGGGCCGGGCCGCAACGCGCCGCGCCGCCATTTTGTGTCGCTGCTCCCGGCGGTGTTACGCAAAGCGCCAGGTCGAGGGGGACAGGGGAGCGGACGGCGGGCGGTGGAAAGGCGGCTGTACGACCTGGCGGACCTGGACGTGAATGGGTTTATTTGAGTGACTCAGTGCAGTGTCTGTGACTAGGGGATAATTGCTTTCTGTCTTACAATGCGTTGATGGAGGCTTCCAGCTTAAATCCTGCATGGGATGTTGTAGTTTGATATGGAGATGTCTTGCTAGGAATAAAATGAATTGTGCCCATAAATCCTCACTTTCATGTCCATTACAATAAATAGGCCTCTAGAGCATCAGCGTCAACTTGGCTATTCTTACTCCAGAGATTTAGTGCCCAAGTCCGTGTTAAATGTGTGACATGTATCACTGCATAGCTGAGAAATTACCTGACTCACATGTATTGTCATGCTGGATGTTTGCCGATGTCTGTTAAATGCACCCTGCTTGCCTGAGATTAGAAAGTGGGCCCTTACGTTTTAAATAGGATATGCATATACTTAAAGAAAAGCCTACTTAGTGACTGAGGGGCCACTTTCTAATATGAGATGCGTAGCATGCTCTGCCTGGTTGCTATATATGGAGAACCATGATACCACACAGAGATTAGTGCGCCATCAAACCTGGGCATTCTGCAATAAATTACCTATATGATGGTAAATATTTTACAATCAGCTCTTGAACCACAGAGTGTTTTTTTCATCTTTTTAAAGCATATCAGCGGCTTCCCTAAGCATTTTTCTAAAACCTCTATTTAAAAGACAGTATGCAACTTTGATGTGACCTTTGGTAGGATGATTCACAGATTATTTTTGCATGAATAGTTTGATACCCACATTTGTTCTCTTTGTATCTGCAATTGCAAGTCCTGTGGGGATAATTAGTTTTGTTTTAAAAGCAACCACAATGCAGGGGGAATGCTGTATCTTTCACACGAAGTGGCTTTCTTTCAAGTATCTTCCTTTTTAGTTGTTTTTGGTTTTGTTTTCCTTTATTGTTTTTCTGAAAAAAAAAAATCCTTATCTTTCTGAAGGCATTCTCAACACTGCATATTCATCAGAAGAGAGTGATTTTTAAAATGCCTCAAGTGATAGAAACACAATCCAAGACATAGGCAACACAGTAATATTTAAATATTTGTAAGACTGTGATACAAAATTCATATCAGCACAGAAGAGGAAACCTGAAGCTTTCTCTTCCAATGAAGCCATCATTCAGTAACAAGAAACCCAAAGTGTTCTGGATTCTGGTTGGAGCCTTGGGCGCACATGGTGTTCAGAGTGCCCAGCACTACTACGCGCATGTGCTACTCACAGACTGGCTCTGCTACCACTTCTTTCCACTAGCTGAAGCAGAAAGAGATAGTTTGTTAGCATTCATTGTGCTACACAATTCGTTTGAACACTTACATGTGCATTAACATGCTTGTACACCGAATTGCAGGGGAAACCCAATGCAAGAGTGATCACTCCTCACTTTGGAGGTATATGCAGTCTTTTTTTTTGGCAGTAATTTTGTAACTGGTCCACTGTTATGCCCTCATCTTGTTGTTTATGTAGCCTAGTTTCAAGGAAAATAGTCATCTTCCATTCTAAGCCATTTCTTTCTCTATATAATCTTTGCAGATAAAACAATATCTATGCAGTAATATGTGTCAGCAGAAACACTGTTCTGTGAGGCAACATTTGCTTTTTAACAGTTTTGAGACCTACTCATGTAGTATAGCATTTGTTTTAACTAGCCTAGTAGTTTATTACAAGTCAATAGGAGATGCATTTGGTAGTTGCGGTGTTCATAGTCTGCGTTTGTTGCAGGATTTAGGACAGTGGTGTTTCTGTATCAGCTGGAGGACGCAAATAAAAGTACTTGCTTTTCACTGTATATGCTTCCAGGACTGATACATCATGATCTACAGAGCAGAAGGGCTGCATGGAGTTGTACCATTTGGGGCTTCTCTGTGGATAGTAGCATGTCTGCATAGCCACAGACACAACTCCCTATGCTGTCCATCTTCAGAAAAAAACATCAATGAGGTTTAAGCCAACTAGCTTTTAATGAAAACAGTATTTTGTTAATTGTGCCTATAAAGTTTAACTCACCAAAATCTTGAAGGCACTAAACAAGAGAGAAATAACCATTTTTATCAATGTCTAAACCATAAGAATTTAATCGAGTACTCTACCAAATCCATAGAACAAAAACATTAATGTTGAAAAGAACTCTTCTGATGGAAAAGATCCAGTGCGGTAACATTTTTAAAGAAGCTGTGGTTAATCGCTCTGTTCTTAAATAAATGAAACATTCCTAAAACATTCAGTGCTGTGAATTCAGCTACATGATCTTTGCTCAAACTTAGTTCCTAAACCCCTAAGCAAATTGTGAAGTAAATTATTATAAAGATATATATATTACAGCTTTAACATATATATATTACAGCTTTAACAGATGATTTAGGAAACACTGAAAACTATAAGATCATTAACATCCTGTCAAAATTTGTTTACCATTATAACTGACACAGAACTCTTTGTTCTGTACTTCTAGATTGTAAGGACAATATTATTCGCTACTGGAAGTCATTTCTTTTAATGAAGAACTGATTACAAAATAAGAACTTATCAGTGAGTACTTTTCATTTTGCACAGCTTAGCTGCCAGCGAAATATCTGTGCTCTCGCTTATCATAGATGGTGAGCACCCGTCATTGCTGAGGAAGGTGATAGGAGGTGAGGATGCTCAGCATGTACTGGAAAGGGCCTGTGGTTAGCAACACCTCCTAGCAATCATGAACTGAAACAGAAGTGAAAAAAAACACATTTTAATTAAAAGTTGCATTTAAATTAAAAGTTTAATTAAAAGTTCCAGAGTCAGCTGCTTGTAGCTGCTGAAGGGTGAAGTCATTTGTAAAATAAGCAGAATGAAAAAAAAGTTGGAAAAAAAAAAAGAAACAAGCGTGTTTGCAAGCAGAGGTGCCTACAGTTTTATGTAGGACTTCCATATGCAAGATTCAGTATAATCTGTACTCTGGTTATTAAATCAAGAACACTTAGTGAAGGAGGATGTTGTCTTTGGGACTCTGCTGTGCCATTGATTAAAGCTACTAGGGTGCTGGAGTATGTCAAGAGCTGAAAAAGAAAAATCCTGCTTTCTGGCTAAAGCAGTTGAGTGCTTCTCAGAAGCATGCCATGCTGCCTCTACCTCTGCTGCAAGCTAGTTGTGTGATTTTGGTCATCACATAAACATAAATCTTGACAGACAATCAGGAGCTGGTCTTGACACATGGTCTTCATTCTTAACTTCTGAGACTATCTAAGGTTTGCATGTCTGAAGCACTCTCAGTCAGAATGACAAAATGATATTGAGTTATGATATTGAGTTATATGATATTGAGTTATCTGGAAAATCTTTTGTTAAGGTATTTCCTGTTGGAGGCAAAACTAACTGACCATTTTAGCCATAATTTGGCTATATCGTTCCATCTGAATTACTGATATATACTAAAAAGTAGGAAACAACCTCATCTCAGGTTATAGAAAATAAATGAGACTTTGAATCACTGAGATGCAATGGCAATACAGAGAAATGTAGATTTTTCTGTGTGGGTGTTAGCAAAATTAAGTTAATTAAAAGGCCAAGTCTCAAGCAATTGAATACCTTCTTATTCAGAGAGTAAAATAATAATGTTGAAAATACTCTTAAAACCCTATGGGGAAAAAAAATAAGGATATCAGACCACAAAGAATGGTCATTGTTCAGAGTAGTTCTGAATTTTAGGAAATATAAAAGTGTGGAAATATATTGAATTTAGAAACTTTTCATGAATATCTGTCCTACCAAATTAAGAGTACAAGCCAACCCAAAACTGCTATGCAACTGCTGCTTTCTTATCTCCATGAGATAAGAAACACCTCCATACCACATGGATTTAATGCTTAGAACAAGAAGATATAGTATGATAAAAATATCAGAAGAAAAACATATGAAAAGTTTTTTGGAAGAACTTGGAATTCAGTTGTTACATTATGGTTTATATGTATGTTTTTTTCTTTCTGCAAATGTCTCTCAAGAGTTGAGATAGACTTTTTCTTCTGCCAGGGTATTTCTGCTGTCTAGGATGCTGCATAAAGTTATATTTCTTGACCCAAATATATTCTGAGAGAACTAAAAGTTGTCAAAGGATGTCTTGAATATGAACATCTTTCACCTTCTTAGCCTGCTAAGAGTTAGAAGAGTTATGAAACATGTTGATCACATTTAGTAATTTGGCTCCTCTATTTCAAGAAAACCCTCATTCTTTAAGGTCAAATGTTTTAAACTGAGCCCAACACTTTAAAAATAAAACAAAACACCATCACCAACAGCCCAATAAATCTGCCACATTGCTCGACTTGGCTCTTACTTGATCCAAATATTGTCTTCCACTGACACATTCTTCAGCCATTTCTTTAATAACTTATGCAACTTTTGTGGAATAGCTTTCAGCATTTCTCTTCATTTTTGGCATGGTCTTCTCATTTTTTCAACAGCTTTATGTCATCCTCTTTTAATACTGCTGAGATATATGCTTTTCTAGGAATTTCTGCTTATGACTTGATCTCTCTTGGCTAGGCACATTGTTGTATAAATTACATGTAATTCACATTACAGAATTTGAAGGTTGTCCAAGATCAGCTATTTTCCACATTGAACTACTGTTCTTCTAATCTAGGACCGAAACTTTTATCTAACTTAAAATACTTTCAAGATACGTACTTCCTTTGACCAATTCTATTTCTGTATCATTAACTGTATTCCCCTGAGATCTGGTGTCTGGTGACTACAGGTCACATGTAAACCTTGTGCAATGTTTTGTTTGTATCCTTTTGTGTTTGGATTTTTGTATGTGATCCTTACAAAGAGGTCTTCCCTTTAACAGGAAACAATCTTTATTATCTTTTTAATTTGCATCCTTTATTGCTTTGTCTGCTCATCTTTAAAGATTAGTAGGATATATAAGTTTCTGAATATTTACTTGAACACAAGGTATTTTCAGTGCTTTTGCAAACTCCCATGGCTGGCTTTGTTTTGTTTTGCTTTGCTCTTTTTTTTTTTTTTTCTCCTCCTGCCTTTCTGTTGGATTTTGTTCCTTTGTGCTTTTTGTTGTTGTTATGTTTCCCATGTTTTTTTAAACCGTATTTTACACATGTACACATTATGTTCTTTGTGCTTTAGTTTGAGACCTGTGTGTGTGTTTCTCCTTGTTTCCTGGTTGTGATAAACTTGTGCCTGAATCTTGAGTCACCTTTCACGTGCTGTTTCATTGCTAAATGTGGAGAGTCGTCCAAATATTCTACATGAATAACCATGTCAAAAATTGTAAAATTTTGACAAGTTAGGTGTCCCCGTTCTCTCAGGTATTATTTCAGACTACATGCACCCTGTATATAGGAGATTTGATTGCAGTATGTCTAGATAATGTAACTTGTGCCAAGTTTGTTCTAGATGGCTTGCATATAACGAGCCTTGAAGACTTGGCACCACAGCTGCCAGGAATCAATGGTCTTCCATAGACAACACAGACAGAGCACATGCTGTTTTGGACCAAAAGCTAGTGCTGACTGGGTGAAATGAATTAGGGGTATCCATCGTCTCTGTGGTACCAGTCTGCATTCTCTCTCCAATTACGATGTTGTATTCTTCAGTCAAAAATGCAACTGCTACACTGCATCCAGTATGCTTTATCTTGATTGAAGTTTCGGAAATAGTTGATTAATTTTT
Source organism: Anseranas semipalmata (assembly GCA_013399115.1). Lineage (NCBI taxonomy): Eukaryota > Metazoa > Chordata > Aves > Anseriformes > Anseranatidae > Anseranas > Anseranas semipalmata. The sequence continues at coordinate 471,063 of VXAA01003385.1, read as the reverse complement.
GTCATTGGTATCCTGTCTTTAAATATTACACTAAACACCAAATGAGTTTCAACAGCAAGACTGGCATTGGATGAAGCCTTTTATTACATGCCATAGCTCTAAAGCTTCTGGAGAGACTTGGGATGTCGATGTGCTAGTCAATCAAACAGCACTGGGAAATGTTCCTGGGCAGTCAAACACACTCATCCCTGGCACACTTTTTATTCACTCTAATGTGCACCTTTACCAGGCAATTCATAAGTATGGTGTAGGAATATGACTATTGCAGGGACCACTCGCAATAAGCAGATTGCGTGCAGCTTCTTTTGGACGCTTCAGAGCTGACTAGCATGTCTGTGTACTCCCCTGTGCCAGCTGGCCACAATGACTGGGAACTTTCCCAAGCACGTTTAGTTTACTCCTATAAATATAGCCTCCCTCTAATGGTGTCACAGCCTCTATGCCAGCTCTGCTACCCCTTCTGTTAAAGTGCCTTAGCTTTGACAGGTTATGCCTGTCTCTGTCCTGCCCCATGAATGTCTTCGGTGCCTCATGTACTGCTTCATACTCAGATACTTCAGTGACTCAGCTACTGCTGGGATGGATGGTGGCAGTGAAACACAGAAATGTTTGGGATGGGATTGCTTAGGAGGGTGATCTTTGGCTAACTGAAACAGGAGAGAATGAGCTGAAAAAGCTTCTATGAAATGGGAAACAGTTGATCTATGAAACAGATCAGTGCTTGTTGAAGTTTATTGATAATAGTAGAAGTTTATTTTTAGTCTTCATAAAAAGAGGTGATTTTCAACGAGGGAACTGGATCTAACATGTCATTTTTAATCTAACTACACCATTCAGCATTTCGCAGCTGACATTATTTTTCTCTGATAACTGTTTACCATTTTGCATTTTAGATGCATTAGCTGCAAAAACTAAATCACTGAAATTTGGAAGAATTTTTCATGTTTTTTGTAACACAAATGAAGAGTTCACTGGTTAATTTAATATGTGAACAGTTCAAAGACATATGCAGCAATAAAATATCTTGTTTAGCTTGAAAAGAAACTAAGTTCATCTGTTCAGATATTATGAGGCAGAGTGTATTTAATGGAAAATTATGGGGAGATAATCATGAATGAGTCATTTGAAATTTAAAAAAAAATAAAATCACAAGTTTTATTTAAATTGTTGACTCATCTGTGATTTATTTTCCCAACTGTTCTGTCTTTCTTGTCTGTCAAACCACTTCCATGGTCATCTTAGTTTTTTCAGTTAAACAGAGAGTGCAAATATAGAATAATGTTCTGCCTTTAAATGAAATTTCTTTCTTGGTCAGTGCCTGAAAGCTTGAAGTTTCAATTTGTGTTTGTGTTCATCTAAATTGGCTTGTATGCCACCTCTTTTATCAGAGATATAATGTTGTTCAATCTTAGCAAACCACAGCTAACTGCAATTTCAGCACCATTTTCCATGCGCTAACTAGAAGGTTTGGAGTCTTGGTAAATGGACGGGAGTAGGAGTAAGATAAAATGTTTCCCTTTGATTTCCATCTGGATATGCTGAAAAGGAGCAAGACATGTTCTGTCATGGTAAGATGCTATCAGGAGATTTAGAGAGAGAGGGGGAAAACGGTTAGAGGGAAGAAGGAATTTTTAAGTGAAGAAAGGCTGTAAGGATTAGCACTGTTGATTAAATGAGAAATAATCAATGACATATTTACATAAAAATGTAACGGCTTTCAAGGAGCTACACCAAATGTATCTATCTATTTTAACAGAATAAATGCCAGTGGGTAAAGTTGAATAATGGAAACATTTAAACCTGATGAAGTCAAGCAAATTATATTCAATTTATATTTTTTCTATGGGTATCCTTTCCGCAAGGTATTGCTGAGCAGAAGTACTACATCAGATGCAGGAAAGGACTAAAGTTCTATACGGATAATGCACCTTAAGTCAATAGTTGGCTTGTGCCATTTTTTTCCAAATGAAAATTCTTCCTAATGCAGTTCAATTAGGAAACCTTTCTACATATGATAAATACTGTGGTTTTATTATTCTTTAAGCCATAGATGTATATATTTAATGTACATCCTAGGTTCATTATATATCTGGTGCTCTACAATTCTTCAAGGATTTCCTATGACATCTTATGAACATATTAATTAACATTGTAACTGCTGGGCACTTATCAAAATTTAAAGCTGCTTGATACTATATGAAATTCTAAACAAAATTCTGAGCAGTAAAAGGTAATAAATGTATATTATATCAATTTAATGTACATAAGAGATATTCATGCTGCAGTGAACATAGAATAAGCACAGATATAATACTTAGAATTAGGAAATGCTTGGCCTGTGGTTGCTATGTTATTTAACCTTGTAGATGTGATTTAACTTGTTTTTGTCACAGTGTCTCCTTTTATAGAACACAAATTTTCAGTTAATTTTGCCATGTTCCACAATGTTCAGTAGCTTAGTTGTAGTCTGGGATGTTAATCTTGCATGTGATTATAATAGCAGGCTGAATCTGTATGTGATTGTGAATTTGTTGCTGGGGATGTTGCTTTTTACATCATTTGTTTTAGAAAAGTAGAAAAAAATATTTTCAGGTTTGTGTGGTTTTGTTTTCCTTATAGAAAAAAAATGTGCATATTTTTGTTACATAATGTTATAGGAACAGTTATTTATAATAGTAAATTTCCCTCAGGCATACTTAATCAGCAGTATGTTTTTTTTGTCCTTGATTATAATATTTTCTTGTCATATTTTGATGACATTCAGTTCAGGCTTCCAGGGTAGGATTCACTGCACCTAACTTCAGACATCTACAGTGTAGGCATTTCAGTCTTTGCTGCCTCCCACCTCTGTGGTGTGATTCATCTCAAACTAAAATAGACATCTAAAATAGGTCAGAAGCAGTGCCCCTTGTATGTGCCTATCGTATTGGCTTTAGAGGGAGCCTGTGGTAATGCAGAGAGACACTGGCACTTACACTGCAGATAAAGCCCGCCAGAAGCTGCTGATGTTCATTGCTACCATTGCTTCCTTGAACGAGAGAAATGGAAAAGCTGCCTTATGTACATTGGCAAGGAGCATTCAACGTGGGGATGTAGTCCTTACTCTAGAGCAGCCAAAAAATCCTCAGGTTCCCACCTGGTATCCTGAGATTCTCCATCAATGAATAATGCTCTTCCTTTGATCTAGCATCTTTATACTCTTACCACTAACCTTTCAGCATTTTCAGAATGAGCTTTGAGTGCAGAACACCAGGAAGTCATCATCTGATGCAGAAGGGACAAGATTCCATGCAGAAAGGACAAGATTTTGTTTAGGGGTGAAAGGAATATTGTGTCAGTATCACAGTGTTTAATTTAGGTTGGACTACTTTTTCTTTTTGCTTTGAGGTAGCTATTTTTCCTGACCGTCCAATCCAAGTGCATGTTTTTAGACCATGATCTTTAACATCAACAGTTCTTTCTTCACTTAATATTGGCACACACATTTGTCAATTATTGATCAACTTGATTTTTTAGCTAGAGATATAGATTAAGCCATAAGAATGTTAAGAACATATATATTACACTGCTTAGAAGTATATGGCACTTTCTAAATGCATGGCAAGGTAAATCCTGAATAATGCTGCTTAGTCACTTGCATGATGAATATTGAAGGGAAAAATTCTTCCCTTTTTATGTCATCCTGCTGAATGCTGAAAGGAAGTAAAAAATTCTGTTTCTCCTATTTCCTATAAATAAATGTCCTATCTTGTTTTTTGTTGTTGTTGTTGATTTTTATTTAAACATGTTTAATAAAGAATAAAGATGGCTATTTTGAAGATTAAGTCACAGAAAGTCTAACAAGTCCTTTTGGGCAGTATATTTGCAAGTTTAGTGTGTTCTGAAACCATTCTGTCCAAAGGTTATGGAAATGGTGTTTTTATATTGTTGTCTTTTGGATCTTCTTTTAGAATTTTCTGAAAGATAGAATAGTCAAAAATCAGCATTAAATCATCATTAATTAGCATAGCATATGCTGTGATTGCACGTCTGGATTACAAAGGAAATAAAAAAATCAAAATATTTAGTTTTATTTGAATTCACAATGCCTAGCACTATAAAAGTGTTTTTCAACTGTATTTGTATAGCATAGTTTTCTTCCCAGAAAAATGCAATGTTTGCTTGTACTTACTAGGTATGCAGTTGCTGGATAGTCCTATATTTTTGTAATAGCTTGTAAGGAGAAATGAAAGTCTGGTGAGTCAAGAGCTGGAACAGCCATCTAGCCTCAGGACAGTATTGCCTGTTTTGTTTTATAATCCTATATCTTTTTCTGTGTTGAAGGAAAGATGATTTTAGAAAGTATTAGTACACAAACACTCCCTCTGCACTTTTGAAAGGGAAAATGGCATCAAGAGGTTAAGGACAAGCGCAGAAGAAATAGAATACATTTTTAGGAGATGCGCAGTTTCTGCTTTCTACCACGGACACTTATCTTTATAAGGCTATATGACAATAAAGCAATGTGCACTATAGCAAAGTCTTGAAGTCTTTTCAAGATAATATGTTATTACTGATTTGTGGTATGTACTTGAAGAAATAATGCGTTGGAAGATTTGATTGATTGTCTTTACTCTGGCTGTAAGTGGGACTTTTGCATCATCTGTAGAAGACTGAATTTAGTAAATATACTCGGAGCGACAGGTCTGACATTTTCAAACTTGCTCTGTCACTCTGAGTCTGTTATGGTCTTCAACAGTGGGATCTGATGTTCAAAATGGCATATGCCAGCATCAGCAGGGCTGAAGCGACTTAGAGGGGCTGTTCAAAGGCTGAGCATCCTTGCAAATTAAACGAAAAATGTCTTCACTCAAATTAGTTACTGCTTTTGGAAGTCTGACCGTATGTATTGTTGTTCCCCTTAACAGTCCCTCAGCAGATTCCAATTGCAGTGGTTGTAATCAAATTCTGAACTCATACTCTAGTGAGCTACCCAGCTGGTTTCAGACCAGGAAACTACTAAGGTAAATCTACTCTTTGAACTTTACAAGAACATCAGCAATATTCAATTCTTGCTCTATGTGAAAGAAGGTACAAGTATGCAGTTTTGTGGTTTTATTCTAGATATTCAAGTTTCTCCAGCTTATGTTCACATCCATAGAAATGTGTTCACTGACACTACGAAAAAAACGATGAAATTTTAATTAAGAAAAAAAAAAAACCCTGACCTTCTTTTGCAAAGGCCTACTGATATGCATAGTCCTTACTCAAGTGACTATTACCAGATTCTTTAAATGGGTCTATCGGTTGTCAATTTTAGTTTTTGATTCAGTTCCCAAAGTCCTTACTCAAAGGACCAGTTTAACAACTTGCATCACTCACTTGTTAAGACAAAAGATGTTTTCCAGATGGAGCAGAAATAGAAATAAATGACCAAGACAATTGCCTTTGCACAAGCTTTCCTGACAGCTTTTATCTTCTACATACAATTCTGCTACTCATTTTCATTAGTAGTTCACTCTCTGGACAGTTTTTATACTTGTGGAACAGGATATGTCTCAGTGTATGTAAAGACTGCAGAATCACTATAAAATAAATAAATAAAATTAAAAATATTAAAATAATACTTTTAGGAAGAAGAGTTTAAGATTATTTTTGAAGGGAGGAGAGGCAGGTTAGAGAGGATATCCATTCGTAGTGAGCTGTGCTAAGTCATAGTGCTTTAATGCCTTATCTCAAATTTATAACTTATTTTATATTTCCATCATAGGCCCTCATCCTATTTTTAAACTCATGATGAGGCACCTAGTATAAGATGTTCACTTAAAAAGAAAAAACATCTCTGCTGAGGATGATACTTAGGCAATGATTATCATCTCTTATGTTCTTTCATAATTTCACTCATCCTTAATGTACTGTGATCCCTTGCGGTATCTACATGATTTAGATTCTACATTTACTGGTAAGAAACAACTCTCATTTTGCCAAGCACACTGATACCAGTCTGTATAATGTTATAATATAAACAACTTAAAGGATGTAAATAGTGAAAGTGATACCTAAGTGATATGACGCAGGGTGAAATAACAAGCTGACTGTTTTCATTATTTCTTTACTACCATCTGGAATCACATTATTTTGTAGTTTTTTGTCTTGATTCATCATGTGTTAATTTTAGATTCGACTAGAATTTTATTAAAAATATTCATAAATGCAATCACTGCTATGATTCTCCATTAAAAGGTGTCTAATTCTAAAGAGCCTTTAGACTTTTTCATGAAATATGTAATAATGCCACAGCACAGAAACACAGTCATTCCTGGCATCAAAAGTGAATGGCAAAGGACACAGGTTCTCTCCAGTATGCCCATGTCTCTCTTGTACTGAGGAGCCCAGAACTGGACGTAGTACTCCAGGGGCAGCTTCACCAGTGCTGAGTAGAGGGGAAGGATCACCTCCCTTGACCTGCTGGCAATACTTCACCTAAAGAAGCCCAGGATGCTGTTAACCTTCTTAACAACAAGGGCACATTGCTGGCTCATGTTCAATTTGGCGTCCACCAGGACCTCCAGCTACTTTTCTGAGGAGCTGCTTTCCAGCTGGGTGCCTGGCATTGTTCTTCCCCAGGTGCAGGCCTTTGCAATTCTCCTTGTTGAACTCCATGAGGTTCTTATTGGCCCATTTCTCCAGTCTCTCCACATCCCTCTGGATGTCAGCAGACCCTCCAGTTAATTAACCACTCCCCCCAGTTTCATGTCATTAGCAAACTTTCTGAGGGTGCACTCTGTCCCATCGTTGAGATCATTAATGAAGATATTAAATAGGACTGGAGTCGGTATTGACCCCTGGGGTACTCTGCTCGTTACTGGTCTCCAGCTAGACTTTGCACCACTAGCAAATGTACTGTGGATTAGCTCCTTTATTCATAAACTCACTTAGATATTTGAATTAGTGATTTTAATTTAATTGACTTTTTCTAGCATAGAGATAGTGTTCAAAAATGAATTCTGCAGTTTGCTGTTTATGTTATGTCATAAGTTATGAAAGTTTGAATTTGATTGGTTGATGAAAGTGCTGACTGTGTTTTTTTCAAAATAATTGCAGTACTTAGTAAAATGTCCTAGTGTATACAACAAAGGAATTACATTCATATTTTCATTTCCTCTGAAAGCTCATTGTGCTTGTACTGGAAAGGGCAGTCATTGTACCAAATAAACCTGTTACAACTATGCGTTTTATCCTTACCAGTTGCTGACATATAGCTTATACATCCAACAGAAGAGATTTTGTTCTGTAGTGTACTTGTCTTCATAGGTTACACAAATCCTTATATTTGAGGTTAACATAGGGCTCATAAGTTGATATTGATTTGGTACCAGCACTTGTAAGACACGCTCCCCATGTACAAGCATGGGTATCTGTATATTCAAGATACAAAGCAACACAGGACCGTGATGGAAAATGTTGATAATCAATTCTCAGTTGCAGAAGCAGGATGAATAACAGGCTTTACATACCAACGTAAGCTGATCTATTTGTAAAAATCTTTAATTCTAAAAGGATTTTCTGTTTGTAGCAGAAAGCTGAAAGGAAGTGAAAACTTCCTTGTACTGTGTTTCATTTTCCTTAATTCTGTCTCCCACTTTATCTTCTGGGAGCTTTACCAGCTGGGAGAAGTTAGTTTTCTGAAACCTGATATATGTGTTTTTATGCATTCTTTAAAGTATATTCAGTTGTCGGATAATATGTTTTGTGTTGTTTTTTCTTTTCTTTTTTTTTTTTTTGATGGAAAACTGGAAATACTTTTGGTGTGCAACTTCATTAAATGAGCTCAAAGGAAATGCGAATTAATTTGGATATAGAGAACAATTAGATGTGATGTCTAGCTTTATGAACATAGTTGTTTTAATTTGATATGCAGTTGGAATATCTTTTGTCTGATCTGTGGTAAAGGATTAACAGCTTTTCAGTTGTTAAGAGTTGGAGATCAGAACTCTTTAAATGTGAGCAGTTCTCTGTTTAAAGCAAATTCAGGGAATCTTAACCAGTTGAGTAATGTGTCATATGATACTCTTTCTACATTGATGTCTACAACAGTAAGCAGATCTTAAAGAAACATCAATTCAAGTACAGTATTGTAGATTTTGGAATTTTAGTTGGGTTTCTGCCACTCTGTGACACAGAAGTGGTGAGGATTAAGTTTAATTTGAAAGCTCTCTAATGTTCTGAGAATCACACACTGTCACTGCTCTTGGAGGAAAGCATGTTTCTTTAACATGGTTTTCCCTGATAAAGATAGAAATGAGAACAGTATGTGATATGAAGTCCATGTTTCTGGATAATTACTCAACTAATTTAATAAAAACTGGTGATTTAAATCTTAACTGAAAACATCTGGTTTTCAGCACTACATATTCTGAAGAGAAACTGTACGTCACAAGCACTAGTATGTTAAAAACGTGTTTACCAATTAAAAATGTTCATCTTGTCAATCAGAGATACAAGTTTTTGTATCAGTGTGCCTGAATTTTCAAAGTACTTCATATAATGGGTAGATATATAGATATTCTTCCTTTTTTTGATGTGTAACCTACTATTTTTAGAGTAGATATATGTTGGTACATGTAAATATGTATGTATGTATATATATATATATACATAAACCAGTAGGTTACACATCAAGAAAGAATGCTAGTTAAAAATATTACCATACCATACTGAAGGTTTTCAAGAGGGGTATCTAATTAAAATGTGAAGTCAATATAGCACATATAATATAGACTAAGAGTTTCATAACTCATACATTCAAAAAAAAAAAAAATGGAACTAGAGCCATCTTGGAAAATTCATTACCACTTCTCATACTTCTTATGGATGTTGGGTTTATTTTCATTCCATATAGGAGGTGTTTTTTTTCCTCTACTAAAACTCCTTCATTTCATGGAATAATTAAACCATTCATTGGAAGACTCATTGGAACAAGTATTTGAGTTCCTTTGTGAGCCCTTCTACCACTGAACTGTAGTTGTGGTCTGTCGGTCTGTTTCTCTGTTTGTCCTGTTGGATCTGTTCAGTTTCCTTTATTCTGTTCCATTTTCTGCTTGTTTTCAGGCCAGGTTGCTTGATACTTAGCTCAGTGGTTGTGGCATTCAATTAGACATGGGAGACCTGGTTTCAGCTTTTTCTTCCAAGGAGATTGCTGAATCCCAGCTATGAGGCTGCTGGCTTTTCTAAAATGTAGCTGTCTCTGTTGGTGACTATGAGCACGCATTCTGCTGTGCATCAGGTTATTCTTTCCTTACCAAATTTACCTAAAGTCTGACCCATTCCTGTGAGGAGGCTGGTTTCATGTTTCTCAGGAAAAAAAAAAAAATTTTTTTTTTTTTTTTAAAAACTACATAAAAGTTTCTGAGCTGTTTGGGTGTTATTGAAACTCTGTTCTGATTCCATGAGGGTCCTGCAGAAACATGGTGTTGGCCTATTTTGCTGTGAGCCAAAGAAAAATATATAGTAATTACTGGTCACATTTTCACAAGAGGTAAAAGTTAGTGAAGAGAGAACAACAGTAATGATGGTTGCCTTCTCTCCAGATCTATACTGACTAGCTAAGAAGATGTGTTTATTTGAACTTAAAGATTATTTTTTTTAAGTGCAGATTCCACTGCCTAAGTAGGAAAGCCAAAACAACAGATAAAAGGTAGGGGACAGTATTTTAAAAAGCAGTAATGTCTTGAAAATAATGGGCAGCTAAGTCATAGTGAACAGAGATCCAAACAAGGACCCCCAGTGGAAGGCTGCTGTTAGAAGAAGATAGGCAGTCCTTGACAAGTAAATAGGGAGTTAGCAAGTCCAACTACAGCAATAACACTATGATTGTGGAAAGCTTTATTGAGGCTGTCACTAGAGTGCTCATCTTTAACTTTGGTATTGACCATTTCTTAAAGATGTTGGCAAACCTTTTTTTAAAAATGAGCTAGATTAAAGTTTAGCACAAGCCAAGATGGGAGTTTCCTATATCACTGGTAGAAATGATAATAAAAAGTTGTGAAAGTTGAAGCAAGAGAAGTTCAAATTAATAGGTACAGTTATTTAGTAATGAAAGTAGTTGTCTATTGGAGAAATATACATGGAATTTTGCTCATGAATTCTTCGAACTATGGACTTGGTGAGGGAATAAATAAGTAAACTTCCGTGGTCTTTCAGGGCAAATGATCTTAAGTGTCCATGAAGGAAACCTTATTCATTGCACTGCATGTTTGGTAAGTAGATTATAAAGGAGAAAGTATCCACTCAGAATAAAAGGTTCTGTATTCAGATTACCAAAAATCCAGTATCTTTGCTTTGACCAGTTGAGGGACCCCTTTGCTAATACCAGCATCTAGATCTTCTGGAAGAGAAATGGAAGAGGGGAGTACAGTCTGTAATATGAAATCTAGTTCTCAAGAAAATGCTACAGGCAGTAGTTTTCCTTTGATTCTGTAAATGTTTTAGGAGTAATATCATGGTAATTATAAGAAAATGTTAGACATTACTAGGATCTAAGAGGATCTTTTTCTCTTTGGCTTACAAAATATGATTATTGTCCTATGCGCCGCACTGGCATACACATTTAGACAGACAGACATCTCTGAAGCTATCCTAACCCCTTTCATAGTCATTTTACTTTAGAAACTGCATTATCTTCAGTTGGTAAAAGCATTAAGATAATACAGAATAAAAAACAGGCAGCCTGGCAATTCATCAGGTTTTTGACGTGTTTCATTTTGAAAATAACATTTCTTAAGTGTTTCTGTCTCCCTTTTAAAACTTATGAATAAAATACAAGCTGCTTGATAGAACCTGTAAAGTTAGTTTTCTAACCTCTTCAGATTTTTTATCCTTTACTAAAATCCTTCTTGTCAATCTTAGCAAATGGAATACTTTGTTTTTGTTACTAAAAAGTGTCCAGTTCTTTAAATATTGCTTTCTTTAATGTCTTCATGTTGTTCAAATTATCTGTGTTTGAATAAAAATGCAGTGAATGCTTTTTGGAAGTTCAGTGCAGGTGTTCACAAGTATTATCTCTGACCTTAAAAAAGATTTTTTTTTAAAGATACTATGTAAAGCTAATAAGCTAAGCTGTAAGTCTATAGCTTCGTGAAGAACATTAAGGCTCAGAATAAAATTTCAACTTTATACTTAGTAATGTTAAGTAAACCTTTCCTAAAAAGAGATTGAGATTGGAGATGGGAAAAAAGCATTAAGAAAGAATGAAAAAAAGAGAGGCTTGCAATGTGTATTATGTCTGAACTGACTGTAACTCTTATTTCTCAAGAAATACTTATTTTCTCTATTTGCAGTCCATAGTAGAAAAAAAAAAAAAAAGGAAATATAAAAAATATTATTTTGGAGAGCAATACACTGTTTCTTTTATCTAGGCAAGACAGTCAAAACAAAACCCCTTTTTGTTGTTTAAAGCAAGTTAGTATGTGTTAATATGGCTGTCAGCAACTGAAACATTAAAATTATCATTGTTATCAAATACAGCTATAAACTGAACATGAGGCATGCTTCAGGTTAGTCAGAAGAGGTCCTCTGTTTTTCACTGTGCATGCTTGCTTGAAATGAAACTGTGTGTTATTGGTTAACTGGGATGCTTAGCATAATCACTTTGCAAGGCTGTGGTGGAGGGAGGTGATTATCACTGAGAACAGATGGGCAGGTCCAGAGCATTGCCAGATTCTGCACAAGCTCCACGTACTGTAGGTTCTAGCTCTCTTTTCTTTGGCATTTCTAATTTTTATGCATTGTGCATATTTTGAAGAGCTGGCTGAGCTAAGGTCAGGGAGCGATGACCTTACAGTTTAGCTCACAGATGTAGGAGTGGGGAATTCGAAACGCTGTCACTGTACATCTGAACGGATGGGGCAGACTACGTTTTGTACAATTGCCTCCCTAAATGTGTGAAAGGATTTATCTCTGAGCTTAGCACTCTACTCTGCATCTGTAGCTCTCTGTGGATTGTATTGTGTGTGTGACCAGAAATGATATTCTCGGATATGAACACTGTCTCTGCCTCTCCTAAAGTGCATCCTCCTAATGGGACCCGGTTTTATACTTTTCAGGTAAGTGAACTTTAATAAAACTGAACAGATTTTTGTTGGTACTTAATGATAGGTAAACTTTGAGTAAGAGCAGCTAATAGGTTAAGAAGCTTATGTGTTAATTGTTTTTTCTTGGTAGGAGACAATATATAAGAAATCAATGTTATCACAGTAAGTTTGCTACCTTCACAAAATCAGCATGTAAATTGCTGATTAATAAATGAATATTAAATTGCATTTACAATGATTTTGCTATTGATTCTATTTCCCAATAATATTATTGTCTTAAGATTTATTAGATTTATAGTTCCTTAGACGGACCCACACTGAGTCCTGCTGTTAGTTCCAATAAGCACTGTGTTGGCATTATCAGAAATTCCAAATTCATATTATATAAAAAAAATATTTTAAAAACTTCAGATGTTGTCCCTGTCCAGATTTTTTATATTAATCCTGAATGTAGTTTCATGCTAGCTGATGCTTAATTTGATTCATTTGGATAGTAATCATACATGTGCAATAGATAGAATAGCAGAATCTATTGTTAGGATTATTAAGGTTCCTAGTTTTAAGCCAAGTTTCACCCTATTCAAGTAAATAATCTTGTGTGCTTAGCCAAAGGTAAAAAATTATTATATTCTCTAAATCTAATGTGCAAACCATTCTAATTGCAAACACCTTTCAGTAACATTTAATTAAAAGAAATTTTCAGTGTCTTGTCTCTGGAAAAATATATAATCCTACATGAAGATTTAACAATAAAAAAACCACTGCTTCTCCCCTGCCCCCCCAGCTGCTCCTTATAGCACTCTGGCCCTGCATGGCAATTCAAATACTCCATTACTTAATGTGGCAATAGCTTTTCCAGCTCAGCCTCTGATACAGTTAGGATTTAAATAATCTTCCCATTCCTGGTCACGTATATCAGTTCTGTCTTTTTGCTTACTTTATGCTATTGTAGAGTGATATCTTTAATATTCAATACATGTTGTGTGTGCTACCAGAGCAAACAATATGAGGCAATTAAAAGTTGATCATAAAATACATAGCAAACTTCTTTCATGAAATATAGACATCCCATTCTTTGGGTCGAATAACTGCATTTCATTCTTGTCTTCTTTTAATCTATTGTTTTTAATTGTGCTGTCTTGCCCTTCTAACAGTGATGTCAAATGATAGTTGAGGGCTGTGCAGAAAGAGTGGCATCCTCCTAACAGTGACGATCTGCTGATCCTGGCAGTGATTCAGAGACATGAGTGCCCCAGGCCTGTTCCTCTTCAGCATGACTACTTTTTTCACACACTGACATCTAAATACTCTGTACAGCCTCCTGTAGCTATGCTCTTAAACACAGTTCTTGACGTCAGGTATTCTTTCTGTGTGTCAAGTTGAAAGAGTCACTAAAATTAGGATGCTTGGTTGTGATACCAAATTGGCTGCTTTATTATGTGGTACTTTATGAAACTAAACAGTAACAATTTAGTATATATATATTTTTTTACAGTATGCATTGTTGTTACTAGCAATCTCTGTGATTTCTGTAGACATTACCCCACAAAAAAAAATCTCATTTAAAAATCATTTCTTCTACTGATTTTTAAGCTGAGAGGACAATAAATGAAAGGGAAATATAGCCTAATTCCCTCCTGCATTTTGGATACCTTAACAAGCAATGTAGAGTTAAATTTACATTTAGAAAGTAAAGCTGCTATTTCAGGACAGCCTGTTTGTACACTAGAACAGCTTGGTGTTATTAGTGCTAAAAGAATCTCTGAAAAAATTTAAAAAATCAACCAAAGACAGCTTATATTTTCCTTTGATGTCCTTTTTTTTTTTTTTTTTAATATATATATATATATATATATTTCTATTTCTATTTGTTTTCATCTATGCAGTAAAAAGAAAGATATGTGAACCAACTTCCCAGTTCTTGCCTTAGCTTTCCTTGCTTTCTAGATTTTGACCTCCGTTCCTCTGGTATCTTCTCTTCCTCTCTTAAGTTACTTCAGTCTTTGCTTACAAACATAATAATTGCTGAGAAGGACTTCATACGACTCTCGTTAATTGTTTTGGTCTGTTTTAAACTACTTTCACCTTTTGCTTTCCTGCCTACTTACTCTATGGTGTCTATATGTTAAACTGTAATCTCTTTGAGACAGAGATTCTTTCATTTAAATAGCTTGCAAAGTTATGGGCCAGTTTAATGGTTCTTAATTTGAAATATATGTGCTGGTGTTTAAATATGTGAAAATTTAGCGAAGCCAATGTCTAACATGTTCAAAACTGAACCTATACATAAAAAGTGAGATGAGGACCTGAACTCTGACTGACAGAGGCTAACAAATGCTTAAGCTGCTGAATTAATTCTACATTGATTCAAAAGCACAGCATATTAATTCTCTCAGCAGCAGAAATGGTGTTGAAAGAAACCCAAAGCATGTGAACAAGTTGTATGTTTATTACTGGCATTTCACTGATGTTCTTAGGAAATAAAACCAAATTGGCCTCTGCAGGCCAACGAATCTACCAGAACTCTTGGACTGGGGAGGATCAAAACAGTGGATATCTGTACAAGCTTTTGAGCACTTATTAAGTTGTTAATCAAATGCCTTGAATAGTATGCTTTATGATCAGCTTCATAAAGTGTGTTTTGTAAGTGAGAATTAATTGAGATTAGAAGTCTGCCATAAATTTGCAAATGCAGACATTTTCTTTCCTGACAGACTTTTTTTTTAGTAGATTAAATTAACAAGGAATTTCTTAACAGCTAATTGCAACATTTAAAACTACATTTTCATCTGCAGTGACAGAGGATGAATAAACAATTTTTTTTGCTTCTCCCTTCTCTCCCATTTTGTTTTATTAGCTTCTGTTTTCTCCTGGACACCTAGTGTTCAGAAAAAGTATTGAATTTGAAAATTACATAGATATCTGTGACTATCTATGTAATACTGTGAAATTACTAGTACCTTTGTTCTGCTTATGAAATCTGTCCTGAAATTCTGCAAATGTTAAAAGCCTGGTTTGGGTTAGTTTATTTCCTGAACCACCTGTTATAATTAAAACAAATGCAAGCTTTGATCCTTAGAGTATGCTTGATTAAAGCAATTAAAATAGAAAACTGTATGAGAGGAGGTCATATAAAGAAGTGGTATACTATGTGAAAGGAAGGACTTGTAACACTGTTATGAAAAAGATTTAATTTTATAAGAACCAAGGCAAAGCCAAAAGTTAGTGCTTTGTATTTCAATATCTCTTTATTTCATCTCAGTTTGCTTGTGCCAACCTTGGCAGACTTCTGCAGTTATATAAAGGAAAGCAGTGGTTTTCTTTCTTTTTTTTCTTCAGGCTTCATAAAAAGAGTATTTCTGCTACTGTATGTAGGAAATGAGTTTGCTAGCAGTCCCTCAGTGAGCATGTATCTTTCATCAAAGTTGTAAACATCAAAGACCAAGTAGTAACATTGACTTGCTCTTTGGTTGGTCTTGTATTTCACTGTATTTAGTGATTATTTCCATAAAATAATGATGCAGGTGGAACAGTCTGGATTAGAAAAGAGAGATTTTTAACTACGTTGTTGGTTATGAAATGGGGAACATTAATGTACTGAAAAAAATATTTTTTAATCAAGGAGTTTTTTAGAGCATTGAGGGTTGTTGCATTTTTATAAAGGCATAGCACAAAGGAACTTAATTTTTAAATGTCAGGTTTCTTTTTTGAAACTGAATATTAATTCCTTCATCATTTAAAGGCAACTTAAGTTCACGTTGGTGTTTTTCATATGCAGTAAATATTTTTGGTTTATGTGAACACTAACTTGCACAACTTCTAAACATTGAAATTGTCTTCACATTGTACATGAAATTTATTCCAACAGAATTTGAAATTGAAAGAAGCATTTTTCTGTTTAAGGATCTTTTCAAAAGAGGAAAAATTTTTAGTCTAGTAAAAGCTATAATGTTAATATGAAGAATATTTCTAACTCTTGTAATTTTCTATTATTAAGGTCAGCACACATCCAAAGCACAGATCTAAGCACAGACCTAAATGAGGGCTAAAAAGGTGTTGCAAATAGGCAGGACTTAGGAAGCAGGCATGCACAGAAGAAAGAGACAAATGCTCAGATTGCTGCAGTACACAGGGTCTATGGAACCTGCTAGGTCTTTAGCTTTCAAATCAGCAGTATGTAGTAACACTTTCCATAAATGATAAATCACAGAATCACAGAATCGTTCAGGTTGGAAGAGACCTCCAAGATCACCTAGTCCAACCTCTGACCTAACTCTAACAAGGCCCACACTAAACCATATCTCTAAGCTCAACATCTAAACGTCTTTTAAAGACCTCCAGGGATGGTGACTCAACCACTTCCCTGGGCAGCGCATTCCAATGCCTAACTACCCTTTTGGTAAAGAAGTTTTTCCTAATATTCAACCTAAACCTCCCCTGACGCAACTTTAGCAATGCAAACTTTTAAATGTTTGGAAGCTATACTAGCCCATTTTATAGTCAGATAACATCTGTGGTTTATAAATGAACTCTTAGGACAACTAGACTATACTCTTTTTATACTCCAAGAAGTACTGAAATGATGGCTGGTATTTTCCAAAACCTTGGGAGGTTAAACCAAGTTTTTAAAGTCATCTGATGATCAAAAGGCTCATAAGGAAATAAAATTACTTTCTTACAAAAGCTGCAGAGAAATCCCGAAAGCTTCATATGACACAAAAATGTAAATATGCTATGAACTACCGTAAAAGTGCATTGCTGATCAAAGTTTTGAAACTGGGTTACTGGGAAACTGGGAAATGTTTCTATACATAAAACATATCTATCGCCATGTACCACTATTTCTTATTTGTTAACAACTAGAATGTTATACTATTATGATAATGAATTAACAACAGAATGCAAAAAAAGTTACTTTCCAGTACAGAATGTGCTTTGAGCTCTAAAAAAAGCATACTCTATGCAAAATACTAGATGCACTTGTTAGTTTTCCTATATTATGTAGTTTAAGTGAACTGTATATTTCTCCAGAGTTGCTGCTTTGTACCATCTTCTGGTTTCAGTGCTTCGGTAGTCCTATTGTTCTTTCATCTTCTTATACAGAAAATAGTAAATGAAACAAAAGGCTTCTCCTATAAAAGAATGTATCTTGTTAAAATTTATAATTGTACTTATTAAAATAGATTTATCATTAGATCATGCTTTGTGTAACTATGCTATGTTACTCTGTTTAGTAGGCCATAATTTTTCTTTTTATTTTGTTGCTTCACATGTTTCTATGTGATGTAATTTACCATCAAAGACAACAGCTTTTGAATTTGTTTTAACAATAACTTTGCAGAAATCCCCATTCTATGCAAAAATATATTTTCAGTGGTGGAGACGGGTTATTAGTCACCTTACACCTGTCTTGGTCACTTGTACTACTACAGCATTCCTGTAAAATGTGTATTTGATGACCTAGTTTAATTCCTACACCATGCAAACTTAATTGCATACATAGAAATTGTACTGTAACCTATGTAACATACAGAATAGGACCAAAAATGCGTGTGTGCTGACAGAGCTGTGTTACCTGGTCCACAGAAGAGCTGTGGTGTCTGATCTTACACCATAGCTTGCATCTTTTCCTCTCCAGCTGTTTGAGCATATCAGCAGCTCCTTCTGGTAATCCCCTGCCAGACACCAAATTTCTCCCTTAGTTTTACCTAAATAAACATTTTTTCTCTTTACTTAACCCACTGGCACAGTACATTTCTTTCACAAACATCATGTAAAAGTGCTAGAGGCATGTTCTTTGTGAAAGCTGCAAGTCCATAACAAGTTGGTGACTTGTGTTATTAATGATGGTAAACATCACTAAAAGGCCAACTGTAACAGGAGTCAAGTGAATAATTGCTTTTGTGTGCAAAAGGGTGTGGTACAGATCATCGAGGTTGTTTGAAAAGCTCTGTTAGTGAATATAGACTATAACAGTGGCAGCAAGTCTGATGGGGAGGTGTTTTTAAAGACCTCCGACATGTTAGCAGTGACAGAATAGTGCTTTTGGAGCAGTGGTTTGCCCTGCAGCCAAAAAAAAATCGTTAAAAAGTCTGAGCAGTGTCAAAATCAGGAGACAATAGTAAAGTGATTTGCATTGCAAATGATTTGGAAATATTTATAGCCATATAAGTGGGTTTTATATAATTTTGGAATTCAGGAATTCCGGAGGAATAGTGTGATGCTTGCACACTGTTTTACTTAGAAATAAATGACAAATGGCAATGGAGATTGTTCTTTCAAGTGTGTGGTATTTAATCTGATTTATTATTACTATTCTGTGTTGTGTATTTTCATTGCCTGTTTTGTGAGGAACAAACTCAAAGCTTTTCTGCTCAAATAAAGGCATGTTAATGTAAATGTACTCCGAAGTATTAACATTGTCTGTATTCAAACAGTGATCAATTTTGAAGAAGAAATATTAAAAAAATTTATACATGAAAACATGTTATACCAAATAAATTTTCAATAAGTTTTATCTGGTAGTGCTGTTAATTTGCTATAGTAGAATGGAGAAGACTACGAGCATGTGTTAATCGGTCCAGATGTACTGACAACTAGCAGGTTTCAACGTTTTCACAGTTGGTGACAATGTGACACTTGGACTCCAACAGTGGAACAGAAGTGTTCAGGCTGACAGAAAAATAAGAACATTGTCCAAGCGTTCTGCTAAAAAGCCCTAAACCTGTGTTACTGCAATAGGCTGAGTGTGCCTTAAGTATCTAGAGAAATATTTTAGTTTGCACAAGGGTTTTTTTTGCATAATTCGGGTGCACCAGAGAGTTATGATTTGCTGCCATCAGAGCTCATCAACCTGCAATCCCGATGACACCCATGACACAGGGAGTATCTTTGAAAAGCTCCTTGTTTGCCAGTGAGCTGCTGATTTTTAGCTGGAATGGTGCTGAGAGCTGCCCCGACTGCCACTCTTTCTGCTTAAAAATCAGTAGCATTGTATGGCCACACATTTTCAATGTTACTCTTTTCAGCCAGTCAATAAAATGGTCTGATACGTTTTATGAAACTACTGATCTGCATGCAGTGAGCTGGGAAGGGTGAATGGATATTAGCTGACTGTTTTGATCTATAGATACATTTGCATCCTCCTCTGGGCAGTAAACATACATTGCTTAAGGAAGAAATGAGAAACATTATGATTCTAATATAGGCCTAATTACCATGAATTTGGTAGTGGAAATCGGGGAAACTAATCCTTCTTCCCAAAAGCCACAACGTGACCACACAGACACATCCTTTAAAAAAATATATATAAAAAAAAAATAAGCATAGGACTCTGTCTATGGTATTTGTCAGTTGTAGAGACTTAGTAAACTATGGTATTTACTCCAAAAATATGGTAATATATTAGAATAAGCAAAGGATACAGGACCTTAAAATATATACATAAAATGAAATAGAAAGAGCTTACAGGCTATGTGTCAAGTCAATGTTAATAGAAAGAAAATTTTCCATTTTCTTTTGCCTATCATAAAAAAATATTTTGTCCACATAACAGCATTTTTTGTGTGTTGAAGCTGAACAGTAACCAAGCAATGCGGTCAATGCACCTTTTCCATGTAGAATTACTGTCATTCAGAGTGTCGCCAATCCTAGATTGCAATGTAATCGAGTAAAAAGTCAGCAAGTACCTTTCCTCTTTATGCCAGAAGCACTAAGACTGAAACAGAGCTGCCATTTCATTTGCAGCTGGCTAGATGTGACCAATAAAAGCAGCGGACCAGTAGGAGGAATAGCAATAGGAGTGCTTTCCTCCTATTCCATAAATAGGATAATGGTAGGGTTTCTGAATCATAGCTAGAAACCCTGGCTCCATTTCAGGAGTTCCTTCACTGTTGGATTCTGAACCTGGGCTTCTTTTACCAGAATTTGTATAGAAAATAAAACTAGAGGAAGAAATGTACTAGTATTTTGCAGAATAGTAAGAATAGCAGGGATTATTACATAATATGTGTGTTGGTTTGATACTGGTTGATCTATTCTCTTAACTGTACACCCTCTGTATAGGATGAGGGGCTTCAGAGCAGAACACATGGGTAATAAGCTATCCTTACAGGGAAAAACAGAATACTATATGCGTAGACTGTTGTGAGAGCACAGATTGCATCTCTGTAGATCAATGTGTACTGAACAACCTGTACATACTGTGATGATCACCTATTGGAAATAGCACAGTTTTTCCCTTCTTGGTTATTGCCAATCTTGCTATGAAGTACTGCTGAAGCTTACCCATCCCTGTATGGGAAGCGAGTGTAAGGAATTTGCTGACTTTATTGTACATTTCAAATATATTCCTAGTAGTTGTCCCAGATCTAGATCATACTGCCTCCTTCTTAACTTGCTACACAATGGACCATGTAGAGGACAGTATTACTTCCTGGTATGTAGTAAAGGAGGGTGTTTTGTCTGGAAGTTTTTAGTTCTGTCTTGACTACATTTTAACACTATGTCTAATTCTCTTCATCTTCAAAATTTTTCTCAGCATAGCTTTTATTGTCTGGAAGTCTGAATTAGTTAACTTTATGAACATGAATGTGGCCCTACACACCAACTGATAACCCTATGCTAATTAGATACCCTTCAAGAGCTGGAAATAGTCTATATCAGTACTTTTAAAAAGTGCTGTTGGCTAGGATAGAGATACAAAGATACGGTCTGCATAAAAAAAAAAAAAAGAAATCTTATTAGACTCAGAAAATATAAGTAAATTGAACTAGTATATTTATTAATAAGCACAGTATTCACTTTATTTTATATATAGCATTTTGTCCTCACAGTCTTTTTGTACATGGTTTATAAATTTGTAAGTCTAGAGGAGCTGTTGCTTTCCTGTTATTCATGCAACATTTTCTTATGCGGTCTTCATCATTAACAGCATCAGATGTTGTTGAGAGGTGGGTGATCTACCTCCAAATTTAGTCTTTTTCTTTCACCAGTCTTAAGGCAAGGTAGAAAGACAGGCAGTGCGAAATTCAACCATCCTATGATCAATGGAAAGTCATATAATACATGATTTTAATGGTGTTAAGTAAGTTGAGATGTGAATATACTCTTTTGCTGAAGAGCTTATTAACCTATAAATGTGTCTGTTTTTGGAAAATTACTGTGTCAGAATGATTAAAGTAAATATTCCAATTTTACCTTTACTCATGGGCTGTATTTTCTTTTTGAATTGGATAGTTTTAATATATATCATAAGATTTATCATACTAAATTTCTTAGTAGTACTTTTAGTAAATAAATCTTATTTCTCCTCATCTGTTCCTGTCTAGTTCAATATTTGGTTGGCAGTTACGCTTAACATAGTGTTTATGGAGGACTAGGATTGTTTTGAAGTGACGGCTGACATTCAGTTGATATTGTGATTCATTCAAATATGTAAACAAATGAGAAAAATGTGAATTCAGTATTTCCACTGAAAGAACTAGAATTATTGATTCATGGAAATCTAAGTGATATGTTTATATTTTTTCACAAGGAGGAATTACACAGTTTCATATGACTAAGTGCTTGTTCTTGTGAAATGTGTTACTTCCAGTGATAGATCTAACAAACTGAGATTTTTTTTTTTTTTGTAATAAAATATTCTATGACTGTGTGCATGGTTGCAGGACAATGTGAAGAATGATTTTTTCTACAGCTTCAGCCATAACAGTGTTGGTGCTAAGCAACATCGGAGTGGTGTGGAGATGCCAATGATGCTGAAAATGCATTGAGGGTGTGGTTACATGTAGAGAAACACTTGTGCTGTTAGCATATTAAGTCAAGATGTCAGGAGATATTCCCAAAGCCTAACTGAGGTGTAGAGGAATTTAGGCGATCTAGATTCCTCTGCTTATGTCTGCAATAATAAATAGTGTGGCAGAATAAAAGTTAATCTGTAGGGCAGAGGTAATAAGGTAAGAAGGAGGTAATAAGGATGAAATGTCTGTGTCATCCACATTTGGAGGCCAGGTGTGTTGCTTTGGAGTAGGTCTAATTAGGTGCCATTGGATGAACATCCATAAACTGATGGAAAGCATTAGGTGCACTCTCAAAGATCATCTTTCAATTTCATTTTGTTCAAGAGGGATCCACTTCAGGCACTCTGAAATCCCATCATGATGCAAACCAAAGCAAATTGAGGCAATGGGGAAGTTTGCTTCAGATCTCCTGACGCACTCCTAAAACACTAATGTAGCCTGGATTTCTGTAATGGCAGGCTGTGATAAACAGCATTTCAGAATAAGGGCCTAGTTCTGTGGGTCCCAAATCTCCCATGGGAGAGCATATTCCTCTGAAGGAGCCCAGAAAAGTAAGCCTCCCTATGTTGAGCTTTGTCAATGTAACTATACAGGTGAAGTCTATGTTGAATCTCTAATGTCATACTGTGGTGGTTTCACCCTGATGGACAGCTGAACTGCACCACAACTGGTTACAAGTCTGTTGTTACCAGTCCTCCATCTTCATTTGTCAGAGGGGGTACACTCTCCTTGGTCTTTCTTTTCCAGCCAACGTACCTGTAGAATCCCTTCTTATTATTCTTTTCATCCCTCGCCAAGTTTAGTTCTGTCAGTGCCTTGGCTTTTCTGATCCCATCCCTGCACGTCTGGACAGCATTTCTGTACTCTTCCCAGGGCACATGGCCCTGCTTCCACTGCCTGTGCATTTCCTTCTTTCACCTAAGTTTGACCAGCAGGTCCTTGCTCAGCCATGCTGGTTTCCTGCCTTCCCTGCTTCATTTATTACACATGGGGATGGAGAGCTCTTGCGCTCTAAGAAAAATATCCTTAAAGAGTTGCCAGCTCTGATCAGATCCTCTGTCCCTAAGGACAGTGTCCCATGGGATCTCGTCCACTAATTCATTGAACAGATGGAAGTTTGCTTTTCTGAAGTTCAGGGTCCTGACTTTGCTCTTTTCCAGACCCATGTCCCTCGAGATCATGAACTCGACCAGGGCATGGTCACTGCAACCCAGACTGCCTCCAATCTTAACCTCTTTAATGAGGTCATCTCCATTGGTGAGCACCAATGTAATGCAGAGGAAAAGTAACGCTTCTCCTTTGGTTGTTTTGTCTAATACCTGGATGAGGAAGTGCACTGTCCTCAGTGCACTCCAGGAGTCTCCTGGATGGCTTACTGCCTGCCGTGTAGCTTTCCCAGCAGACATCTGGGTGGTTGAAATCCCCCAGCAGGATGAGAGCCTGTGAGTGCGATGCTTCTTGTAACTGGAGCAAGAAGGCCTCAGCAAAAGATTCCCCTTGATCAGGCAGCCTGTAGTAGACCCGAACCACAAGGTGTCCTTTATTGCTCCAGACCTTAATTTTTTCCCACAGGCTCTCAACCTGCTCATGGCTGTTTCTCAGAGGCAACTCTTCACAATCTATCCATTTCTTAACATAGAGGGCAACACCCCCACCTTTCCTTCCCTGCCTATCTCTCCTGCAAAGCTTGTAGCCCTCCATTCCAGTGTTCCAGTTGTGTGATGCATCCCACCATGTTTCCGTGATAACAATTAGATTATAGTTTTCTAATTGCACCATGGCTTCCAACTCCTCCTGCTTATTTCCCATGCTGCATGCATTGGTGTAGAGGCACTTCAGCTGGGCTGTGGGACGCATCACCTTTTTAGAGGAGTCCTTCCGAATTCTTCAATATAGCTTTTTTTTTTTTCTCTCTCTACCAGAAGTCACTGTTTATAGTAACATCCTTTTGTTTAGAAAGAAAAAGAAATGTAACAGGCACATTGATGTATTTTCTTCTTTGATCCTTTTTTCTAAGGGTGACTCAATGAATAACATGCAGCATACAGCTGATACCAAAGCAGTAGTATCTTTGCTTCCATGCTATGCTCCACCACAGCACACACATTGCTGGCGACTGTCAGGCAGACAGTGCTTACCACAGCTAATACAAAAGCCTGTCCCAGTTTACAAGTACTCTGAAGGAACTCTCATTTTTGTGGAGCTCTGCCACTAAAGAAGTCAGATCTGAAGTCCATCATGAGACTCAGCTTTGTTAATATTCACTATTCACTGGAGCTCACTACACTTTATGACACAAAGGAACGTTACTGAAGTGATCTTACCTTCCAGTGGTTTTTGAAATATGTAGACACAAACTGACACAAAAATCTTGATCCAATAATAGCATTCATTCAGTTCTTCTGTTGGAAAAGACTCCAGCATTATTTAAAATAGGTGAATATTTGTTTTCCCTTGACAGCACAAAGTTCATATTTTTGGCTGCATTTTTCTTTTACCCACTCACTGTCAGCATCTAAGACCCAGCAGGAAACTATGTAGTGCACAGTGTGTTTGGCATTTATGGAATTAGAACTCCTGACGGTGATGTCAAAGGTGGACTAGAACTGTAACATATTTTGGCTGTTTACATATTAAATAGCTAGTTATACTTCTTATGTTTTGTCCATACTCGTAGTCAACAGACTAGGACAAACTCCTACTCTATTTTTGCTACCTATTAAAGATACCATTAATGTGATTCTTTAGGTAGTTCTTATTCATCTTCAACACTTTGGTTTTGTGATTTTCTAAAAACATCAAGCTTTGAGCTGGGATTCACAGAGTATTCTAACTTTTAGCCTGCTCTCTTGTAGGGCATTTTCTTGTGATGGACTTTTAACAAATAGAAGTTACGGTTTTACACACACTTTTCTTGCCATACATTTTTCTTGCTGTTCCAGGAAAAACAATATAGGGTAGCACTTCACAGACTATATCTTATTTCCCTATTCTGAACAGCTCAACACCGTCAGAGGTGTGAGGTTCAGGACAAGTTTCATCCTATCTCTCACCTTTGATTTGTGAGGAGATTCATAACAGGTCTCTTGAAATGAACTCTCCCTCCATTATACCATTTTTTTTTATATTGATATAATATTTATAGAGGAAGTCCTCTGAAAACATGAAAATATCAGTATTGTATTAGTCTCAAATTTAATCTCTAAACTTTGAAAAGCAACAAATGAAAGACTAAGTTGTCATTTTTATTTCATATGTTGAGGATTTCATTAGATTATCTAATTTTAAATGTCCTTCCCTCTTTATGTAGATATCTTCTACTTAAATGTAACACTTATCTGTAAGAATTTTTAAATGTGATTGCTCGAATTGGTAAATAAAGGAAACAAATATAATTTCTCTTCCATTCTGTTCTTTAGTCTATATTATGCCACAATTTACATCAACTCTTTGCTTTCCTGTATAAAGAGGGAAATCTGGTGTACACTGAAGTCTTCTAACGCTGAATCCTGGTCCTGTTTGAGTCTCATTAACGTTGACTGGAATAGACTGAGAACTTCTTTAAACAGGTCTGGACCCATAGTGCCCTGATTTGTGGGCATGGACATCTTTAACTTAAAAATTATTCTAAGGAAATGTGATGACATGACCCTGAAAACAGGCAGTATTAGGTCTAATTGTTACACCTTGAGGTTAATTCGTATCTTTAAACTGAAAAGACTGAAATTTTCTCTCTTTAAATAGCTATTACTTTCCAGAGAAAGAGCAGCTTGCATCCTTCTAATCAGTTGGCATTCCCAAACTAAATTACTCCAGCATGTGTTGTGACCGTCTCTAGAGTAACAGTGGTGTGTTACTAGTACAATAGTGTATCTGGTGTACATAGGAATTTCAGGAGCAAAGGAAATTCAGAAGTTGAAAGGAAATGCTCGTAAAAGTCCATGCTCTTATTTATCAGTCTTGTAAAATGAAAGTTTCAAATGGGAGTTAGCTATCTATTTTGTTGAAAAATCAATTGTTATACTAACACAACAAAGATCCTAATTCCGTAAAAATATGGAATATAAATCTCCCCTCTCTGTACAACATACCAATGATTTCAGTGGTTCAGTTATTTCTAGTCTGTAACTATAAGCACTTATGTTTATCTTCATAGGTCCAAAGCCTGTCTGTCTTGTAAATTTGCTATCTATGCTATCTATGCTAAAAATCATAGGTCAAGTGAACTCTGAAAGACTGCTATTTCATCAGTTCTCAGATACTTTTTAGGGAAGTGGTGCTTGCAGGCATACCTGTAGCTCAGTTTGCATAGTAGCTATGCCTAGTAGTGAAACCTTGCCACTATCAAATACTTCCTTGATGCATTATCTTGGCTGCTACATTAGTTGCTTTTTTTCTTGAAGTACTACAATGGTGTGAAATTTCAGCACATCTGTGTCTTGGAGGTGTCTTGGAGCAGTTTCCAGGTCAATAGAAAATTAATCCATTTATGCTTTAAAGAGCATTGATTTTTTAAAATAATACATGTTTTGTATTTTAAAGTAAACCATATCAGATCAGTACTTCCAGCATGTTGCGATTTGATGTTATAAAGGATTTTTTTTCCTGACATTTATTCCAAAATTTCTTGATAAAGCTTTATCCTGCAAAATTGGAGAAATGCACTTTCTTATGCCATTACTTATGGAGTCACTTTTTCACTGGAGTATTTTTTCCCAATAATTTTGTATAAGCTATATATATACCTGAAAACGATTATGTGTGTTTGCACATATAGATTATATATATATTTCACTATGGAAAAATAGCATATCGGAATCTGATATAAATGGCAGGAAAGAGGAAAACTTCTTTGGCTGAATGAAGGAAATCTTAAGGGGAGGGTTTTTTTTTCTTTTTTTTTTTTTTCTTTTTTGGTAGTTATGAGGGATTTCAGCAGTCAGAATTGTAAAATATCTTTGAGAAAGCATGAGCTTTTACAGATATCCAGCTGTCATTAGGACATTCACAGACCACTTAAGCATGGTGTTGAGTATTATTTATTAATTACCAACAATATTCATAAAAAGTTTTGTGCTTTCCAGACAAATATGAGTGTATGGCAATCTAGTCTTGCTTTGTATAGATGCGATCAACTAGAGGCTTTTTGTGTTGTCTCTGAGTGAAATAATCAACTAACAAAATTCTAATGTCCTGGTGGAATTTCAGCTCAGGTATCTGATATGTCACTGGAGTAGAGCCTAGGACAGGGGCTTAGCCTTGTATCTGTGGGGATATGAGGCATGTTGCATGCTTGAACAGTTCAGGATCTGCTTCCCACCCTGTGTGACTAATTGGGAACGCTGTAAATGGACCTTTTCTCACTCCTCAGCTCTTTGACAACTTTCAGAACATCGCTGGGTATGGCTGTATAGAAACCTAGTGAACTGAGAGGCACTTTGTTTACCCTCTGTTTCTCCAGAAGAGGATGGACTCTTCAGACAATTACTGCTCTTTGGATGAAGCAAATTTTACCTTAAGACCTCTTGGAGACTTGTGGACTGAAAGAAGCTGGGGAATGTCAATGTGTAGTAGGAGCTTATAGTTCAAACATGTTTGCTTGTGTTTCCTCTCTGGGATTCATTCAAAAGATGCAGGAAAACTACTTTAGTATAGTTGATTTCAGTTTCAGGGAAAAAAGCTGTTGCTTGATCACTCCTCAATGAAGAATGATTTCAGAGCTGTGAGGTGAGAGCTAAGAGCCAGGTACACAAGGACATATCGGCATGACCCTCATTTTGGATTCCAGTTTTCACTAAAAAGCTAGGAATGCCATTGTATCTACATCTAAATTCACAATTAAACAACAGAGAGAAAGTTTGGATTAAGTATAAAATTAGGCACCTGTAAGATTTGAAAAACTTTTTCCCCCAAAGGTAGCCTGAACAAGTGAATAGGCTATTCTGTCTGTATACAGCTCCCTCTATAAATATGCCAAGACCAAATGCATTTGTTTTGGCAAGTCAGCACTTAAGAAATCATCACTGGTAATTCCCTGTCCAGCAAACAAAGACTTAACAATTCTCCCAGCTCTCTGCAACTGAGCAAAGGGCTAGAATGAGGTCTTTAGAAAATCACCAGTTTTTGTAAGAGAAATGATTCAGAAACAAGAATTGTTTTTACTAAAGGAGGATTTTACCAAGGAGACAATGAGCATTCATTTTGATCTCGAGAAGCTTAAGTGAGAAAATCTCATAGTGAGTTTGAAGAATACGCTGGAAGCTTTCCTATGGCAGCTGC
Source organism: Anseranas semipalmata (assembly GCA_013399115.1). Taxonomy (NCBI): domain Eukaryota; kingdom Metazoa; phylum Chordata; class Aves; order Anseriformes; family Anseranatidae; genus Anseranas; species Anseranas semipalmata. The sequence goes on along the minus strand of VXAA01003385.1, from coordinate 442,913 downwards.
AGCGTATGAGATCCAAACCACAAATTGGATTACATTTCTCTCACACATGAAAAAGGATATGGATATTTTCAAATTCAAGTCCCACTCATTTAGTATACCAGCTGCTTTATCACCATTTAGTCTCCTTTTATTCCACTAACAGTTCTGATATAGTTACAGTTCTTTTAACATCTCATTGAACATAACAAAAATATACATTCAGATAGCAGCTGATTATACAGTATGGTATGACTGGATGGTATAATCTACTAAAGGAATGATAGAAAAAATAATTCCATACTTTCTGCATTTTGGGAAAACCAGGCACGCTAGCTCTGATTTTTTACCTCACATTTGCTTGAAACCAGTATAAAAGTGGAAAGTCAAACCCATTATTTGCTTCCATTTAATCTCTTCCAAATAAGAGTGTTACATTACTTCCTGACAGGGTTTAATTAAAGGCTCTGGAGATTTTTCCTGAATGAAGGTTTGAGATTCTTCAGCAAACTCAACTGTGAATTCATCTGACCAGAAGAAAACTAGCAGAACTGTTTATTTACAGGGCATGCATGTCTTTGTGCATGATTTGTGAGAGTTAAAATAATTTTGATTATATGTAAAATTGTCATATCCTGGTCAGCACAGCTAAGAACCACTTTTTGATGAGTGACGGAACAATTCCACTTTTTCTCTTTTCATAAACAAATTTGAAGTGAAGGGAAAATAGAGACTTCCTCAATTTGTCTGCGTTTTGGGGTCCTTTAAAGATTCATCTTTCCAATATAATTGTTCACCTACACTTTCAGGGCAAGGTTCATCTCACTTGATATTCAATATCTGTACTGTGAAGCTCTACCCAGACTTCTAACCTGACTTGCAATTCCACCAACTTCTTTTCTGTGTACTATGTAAAGATAAAAACTACTCTAAAAGCACCTGTTTCTAAGATTTTGAGGGCAGCTGAGGATGGTTAGCTTAGATTTTGTACGTGATGGTTTTTGGTCAAATCAAATTTACCTGCAGTGTCCAGAGGCTTAAGAGGATTTTTTTTTTTAATTATTATTTTATTTTTAAACTTACCTCATATTTTTACATTTTGAAAATTTAAAGAAGAGTAGGCTATTCTTGATAAAAACTTAGTGTGTGTGTGTTCACTGTATGCTTACTTGGAGGAAAGCAAATCTGAATATGAAAAACTTATCATCCAATCATCTGCTGAAAAAATGGGTAAAAATAAGCAGATAGCAAGGCTCAATGTGGTAGTCTGATCCTTTCTTGTCTAACATCATTTTAGAGAGTATGATATAGGCTGTGACATGGAAAAATGACTTTGCTTTTGTGATAAACAAAATTGCTTAATTTTGATACCAAATGTTTTATATATAATCATGAGACTGGGATTGCCAGTAAAGAACAGATGCGGTTTGGGTTTTTAGAGCAATCTTTCTTTAAAGATCGCATCTAAAAATACTGTTTCGTTACATTTGTAGTAGAATTGGCTGTTTTCAAATTTGACTACTGCCTCTATGATATGTTTACTTTGTTATAATTCTGTTTCTTTCATTGCTAAAGGAAATTTCTGTCTGTTTAATATTGAAAATAGTTTTGATGTATTCCTATGTGTCAAGAATTGAAAGACAGAGCAAAGCAAAATGAGTTATAGTCAAAGCTTATATATCAAGAGATCAGTCTTGACATGATAAATAATAGTATGCTTCATAAGAGCCATATATTAAAATTGCCAGTCCTTTTAAATGCTATCTGTTACCTGTTGGACAAAAAAACACAGAAATTATAGAGGTCAATTTTAAGAAGTTAGTGTTCTTAAGGGAAAACTTGCTCAATTTTTGTACATAGGTAAAAATAAATCTTTCTGCTTGGTTAAACGAATACACTCATATCTAAGAACAATAATTAGACATTACTGCTGATACTCAATGGACATTTTCACTTTTCTGAAGTGATAAAGAAAGCTCTTTCTGCAGAACTCAAGTGACAGTCTATTGAACAAACATTAGGTAGGGAGTTGCTTGATTATGTGAAATGATTATTATCTCTCTTGGTAAAATGTAATTGTAAAAATAATTCTTAGATTTCACCATGGAGTATGTCAGCAAGTTAAAAATCTATCCCAATTTGTTTTTTTTTCTGCATTCCCATTTGATTCTATACTGAAATGCATCATAGGAAGCAGATAGTAAATTCAACAAGTGCATCCATCAAATAAAAGCACACATCCAATAAATAAAAGCATATATCAGGTATTGGGAAGCAACTTTCCCTTTTTTGTCCTGTGGCTCTGAGAAGCGAGCTTTGCCTTAAGAAGAAATAGAAAGACCAGAGAACTGCAGCTTTTTTTTTCCACTATTTCGAGCCATCTGGGATGGTCATAGCACTGATCTGTGTCAACCTATGAACCTGGATATATATGGATATATCAGTTTCTTGAAATGTTTAATGACTTGGTTCAAGAGTAGTGTAGTTAGGCGGTTTGTGGCAAACAAATGCAATAGCAGCAGGATAAGCAGCTGTCTGGAAAATACTTTACCAGGACTAGGGAATAACGACTGTTTTCTAAAGAAAGCAACTGTATAACTGCAGAGTCCAAGAACTTCTGCTGCATCTAGGAACTACAACTTAGTATAGAAATTAAGGTGTTATTCTCAAGAAGGAGAACTGCTCAGTGACTGTCACAGAGTAAAAGGCTACACTGACGCCAGATTTTCAAAGTCTGAGATACTACAGGCCTAGTAATCCTTTAGGTAAGAAAATTAATTCTTACTCTTTTTTTTCTTTTTTTTTTTCATTAATGTTGAGCCTTTTTTCAATATCTCAGATTTTTTAACAGTCCTGTATTTCAGGTAAGCTGCTCTGAATGGAATTTTTAGGATCTGCTGGTTGAGCATTTGATGCAGAAAGCGTCACAGTCCATTAGCCAAGGAGGATTTCCAGAGGGACAGAAATTGCAACTCATTGTCAAAGGGATACTGTGTAATTTATCTTTCCAAATATCAGTTGGTTCCAAAACTTCCTTGCTTAAAGCCAGCATTGTCCAAAACCCATGTAAGACAAAAAGAAGCGTGAGGTTTCTTTCTAGATAAAAGTATAATATTTGCCTTCAGCATGGAGTAGCAGCACTTGGAGACTCCCTTGAGTTAATCAGACATGTAGTGAGATCTATAGCAGTGACACTCCTAAGTTCACCAATACAGCTTACTCCTATATGAAAATCAAGTATCTTGAAAATGGTTAAAAAAAAAAGAACTGAACTTATCTGCCACTTTATCAACTGTTTTATGCATTAGAGCTGTGAGTGAAAGGTTTCTTCTGAACATGCCATTAGATAAAATACAAATTGATCAGTGTCATTATCTAGTTTTTTTTTTCCAAGCTAGCAGAGTATATCACTTTCTTTAATGTAATGCAACATAATGCAAATACTGGAGAATGGAGGCTCTAAAACAACGTAATCATCTGTACTTGCGAAGCAGGTATTGAAGTAGAAAGATTTTGGCTGTAGAACCTCAAATTCAACAAAAAGCATTTATTGTAGCCTCTAGCAGAACAGATGGAACTGTGTGTTTGTCAGCTTGCTAATGAAACACAAATGAAATTGTTTCATATCAGTTATTGCTTGTCTTTTTCTTTATTCAGAGTAGTTACAATATTTTGCATATTTTTTTTTATTTTTATTTTTTAAGAGACAGAAGGGTAAAATACTTTCAGAAATTAGAGGTTTATTCACAGGCTAACATTTTTTGACATTCTTGTGCTTTGTGGGTTAGAAAGTCCTGTGGTAATAATATGAGAGTTTACCACCTACAAAGGAAGGGTAGCTCTGTTGCAAGTATTCAGAGTGATCAACCTGTGATCTGACCTTTTCCATCTCTCAGAGGAAGAATTAGTGATAAAGGCTGGCATGTCTTGCTCAGATTGTCAGTGTTTTCAAAGACTGAGAGTCCCCAAATCTCCGCTACTTTTGTGGAGCTTACTCACTGTGAAAGTGAATTACACAAAAAAATACTTCTTTATGGGAAAGCTGATGGTAATATGTAAGATAAATGACTTCCTTTTTTTAATATAGTTTTTTTAATATAGTTTCTTAGTTTTAATATAAAATTTTATATGAAACCATATCAGTATCTTCCATGATTCGGTACCCTTTGAATTACTTGTTACTGGATTTTCATCAGATACACATCAAAGCATAATGTATACTTACGCTTTTTTATGAAAATAAATATTATATTCTGGTGTCATTATCATTTTATCTTTAAGTTATAAAGCTACAAGGGTTAACTCTGTCTCTCCTAGAAATGCTGGAATTTGATGGCAATATTGTATCCAATGAGCTAAATTTTAAAATATATGAGTTACCTTGAATGACTTGGAACACAACTGCAAAGGTCCTCAAATATATCATTCTGCTAATTCCTTTCTATGATTTACTTCATTTAAAATTTTCCACTGTCCTGTTATTTACAGTTGTTGGAAATTAGCAATATTAAAGTTGAGATACTAAAACTTACCCTGTAACTTGTCCCCATAATTACTCAAAACCGCTATTTTCAGTGTTCCTGAAACACTAAACATATACTTGGTTGGAGGTACTAGAAATTTTTCTTATTGTTTGTACTTGCCATGGCACATTTATTTGAGTATCAGATAAGGTATCCTATCTGTAGTCTGTCTAGATGAAAAAGTACAACTGACTTAAGTGGTTCTCTAAAAGCTTTAATCGTGGCATTTTAAGAAAATAAGACATTAAGCCAACAATGCTATATTTGATTTAGTTTGCCTGTTACGCATTCATAGGAAGTTAAAACGATAAGCAATGTAATTTTCACAGATTTTGTTCATATTAAATATTATATAAACATTTAAATATTTATATATAATATATATTACAACATTATACTTTATATAATTTTTATATATAATATATATCTATATAGATGTGTATATCATTTGTATATTGCTTTTTATCAAAGGCATTCAGGTCATTTGTCTTAAGATCAATATCAGTAAGAGTTGTATAAAAATTGTATTTCAAATTATTATTTAAAAAAAAAAGTTTAATGTATCAAAATGTTTAGCAAATGTTCATGTACAGCAAAAGACTATCAGAGTCTCTTTTAGAATAGAGTAGATAGTATATCAGCTAATTGTGCTAAGCTTTTATAAACATTTCTGCTAGAGAAATGGAAGCAACACCTTGCTGTGTGGTGTGTGGTTCTTTGTGAAGAACACAAAAATGCCCGACACTGGTCAGTGGGTTGGGCAATACTTCTGTTGTCAGACACTTTACAGAAGCCTTTATTTGAACCCTTCAAATAATTAAAAAATCAACAATGAATCAGTATAATGACATGTATATATAAATTAAAATTCAAAGTTAATTTTGAAGATTGATGCTAACTGGGTCATTATTAGAAGATAAGTAGAGACATTAGCAATTTAACATTTCATCCAGAGAGAAAAACGAAACAGGATAACACTGGAGCCTCCCAGGCTTCCTTACCTAGCCAGGAGAAAAACAGTAGTTTTCCCTTCTTTCCCTAAGCCAAGCTGTGCTGGTGAGCACAGATGTAGCCATTAAATGCCACTGCAACTGTTACCAGGTCATAATCATATAAATATTAAATATTTCTTCTAAAAGTTTTGAGAAATAGGCTATATCTACTATTAACACTGTTTGTTGTTGTTGTTGTTGTTGTTTGTTTGTTTGTTTTTTATTCAGGTCCATCTTGATATTTGATAGAATTGTGTCAATAATTCAACCTAGAGGCATATTTCACTACGATGGGAATATAGACAGGAAGGATAATAAATTTACCATTTATTGTGAAAGAACCACATCAATACAAAAAGCAAGCAGCTCGGACACCTATGTAATTTTCAGTATTGTTGGGAACCTACTGGTAATTGAAGAGTACTAGAACTATTAAGCAAAATAGCTAGAGTTTTCCTTTTCCAGGAGATGGAGGATAAATGCAGGCCAGTTTCAGGAAAAAAGACAGAAGATCCATGCATGCATCCATGGCTCACTGACTTTCCTAGCTACCTCTTCCAATTTTTACTCTCATTCTGCCAAAGGGTGTCATCCTTTGAATAGAAAAATAAACAAAAAATAAAAGTTATGTTCATATGTATGAGATAATGACCGCTGCAGCTGGTATTGCACAAAGGAGAGTATACAAAACAAGGGGAAGAATTTACAAAGTTCTGTCATCTTTTATTAGGAATTTAAAACATCTTGCAGTGATTTCAGCTGTCATTTTTTCCCCTCTCAGAAGCATGTCTTGAAAACAGACTAAGTTACTTCTCGTCAGGGGGGCTTTATGATCCAGGATCAATGAGAGGGCTTTGTTGTTTTGCATGCCATAAATACAAAAAAAAACAACTGTTAAAGTATGGTTTTTTTTTTTTTTCCAACCTCCCCTTTGGATTCAACAGATTCCAAAGTCCCAGTTTCTTTTTATAATGCAACACAGAACAACTCCATGAATTTTTTTTTGCTTACTCTCTTGCTCAGAACTTATGTCCAGTTTCCTTCAGCATTTTGGCTGTATTATGAAAAACATTTTAGATGAAAGATCTAGAAAGACCATAATTTTTTTCTTTTTACCTCTCTGTATGCAGTTGATTTGTGCTTATTTTATCTCTGTATACTATATTTTCTTTATTCTGGTCACAATATACAGTCTTTAACTGTAGAGTTAAGAAGCATCATTTTCTTTAAATTATATTAAAATACACACTTATAATTACGTACATAAAATGTCTTACTCATACCCTAATATCCCTGACTCTAAAGTAGTTGTTTTTTTTTTTTTTTTAAATACAACATTCATAATACATTAAATAAACCATTTTTTTTCCTCAGATTCTTTTTGCATTCTAGATGGTATGAACTGCTACTTTGATTTAAACAGCAAAAAGCTCTCAAACGTTTACATGGAGTGTTTGAAAGCACACCACCAAGCATGTTTTTCACATAACGCAGCACATGCAACAAAGCTACCCAGAATTATCAGTAAAAAATTTCATCTTAGTTTTGATCAATTATCTCTTGTACTTTGAAAATTATAACTCACTGCATTTTTTTGGACTACTTATTCAGAAATGGTAAAATAAAAAAAAATATCAGAAAGATCAACACATTGATCTATGAGAGTGCTTTAATCTTTTGTGGAAGGAAAAAGATTCACCAGTTTCTCTTAATCTAAACCTTTTCACAATGTAGATTTCAATACTCTTTTTATCAAGGGAATGGTAAAAAGTAATTCTGATCTCCTCTAACTTTCTCTGTTCATGTTACCAATTTTTCCTACTACCCTCTTTATATGTTCTCCAGAGAACAGATATTTTGGAAAGGATGTTATCTTCCTACTCGTAAGAATATCTTTTAACAAAACACTTCCAGTGGGGTCCCAACATAAAAGAAGGTAATGGCAACGTTAAAGGTTTTAAGCCCATAGAATATTTTGTCACTATATGCTTAGCAGGAAGTTTTATTGCCAGACACTGATGCTAAGTTAAAATTAAGCTGGCATGAGGCTGATGAGACAAAGCTGATGTTTTAAAGAAGCTGAGATTATTCCATATTTGGAATCCTAGCTCTAGGTAGGAAGCCTTTTCTTGTATTAGATTAGAAAAATTGAAGAAAGTTTTAAAATCTTTTCCTACTTTTTCATCAGTTTTCCTTTTTCCTAATTTATATTACATGATGCAATTTTGCCTTTGTTTCTTTTGTTCTAAATTTTAATTATGAGATCTTTTTTGTAGGAAAGTAATATACTACAGATGCACAGTTGTTCCTTTCCTTCCCATATTTTCCTCCTCTCCTTTTAGAAACAGAAATTTGCTACAGACAAATGACTGTACTTTTATGCTTTACTCATGCGCAATGGCTGACTCATCTGTGTTGCTGGCAGGCTGGGAAGTGGAGAAAGCTCTGCTGCTTCTCTGCCCCTCTTCTGAAATGTTCAATATTTGAATAAGGGACCTGCAAAAAACTGGTGAGGCTTGCCAGAAAGATGCATAGTCCAGTGTGCGGTGTGGACCTCTGTTAAATGTGCTATGACTGGAGTGCAAGACTTGCATGGTGTGAGAAATATAGAGCCTATGTATACAAGACAGGCTAACTATGGAGCTATGCATGGAATCCCACTGACCTCTGCCAGCAGTGATTTCAGTTCATGTTAGTTTGCACTGCTAGACCTGAAGAATGCCAGAGAGCTGTCAAGATCAGATAGCCTGTGTTACCAGATGTCCATGGATAATCCTCCCAGCACTTCTGCCACTCTTCAGAGCCTTTATCAACATTTACTGAAACAACACCTTTGACTGAAACTAAGATTTGGTTATAGTTATGGAAAAATCACCATTTGCCACTCTGGATGACCACACCACTCTTTGACCACACTTCCACAGCTTGACTGGAAAAAATGAAGTTGTTACACATGAGCAGGTCTTTCTGTCTATCCAAAGCCTGAATGTTGTCTTATTTGCACCTCCTTCAGTCTCCCTCTTCACCCACAGAAATTCTCCTTACTACTGTTATGGCAACATTTAGCAAAATTAGCTTTTTCCCCTTCTTGAGAATGGGTTCAAGTGGCCATCATTTCAACAATACTGAACCTCAGTTTTTAATGTGCACATACATTTCTGCAGTCTAGAAAAAAAAATATTTTCACATATATATTTTAAGTCAGTTTCAAGTTCAAAGACAGTATCGTTTTGCTGGGACAAGCATCATGCACTGCTGTTGTTATTTCAGGTGATTACGTAGAGCCTGCTGAGATTTGGAGCTGTGTACCTCAGCTCTAGCACAATACGGAGCACAGTGCTTCTGGAGCTGCCACTGCTGCTGTTGTAATTTGCACACAGACTAAACTAAGAGACATCAGACTTAGCACAGAGTGTTCTTTATTTTTGAGAAAACATCAGATGTATTTTAATTCAAGGTCAAACTTCATAGTTTTCATAGTTCATAGTTTTCTTCGTGAGTCAGTTTAAATTGAACCACTGGACCACGATCCTGAAAAAATCTGTTATGAACTTCTTATACAGACTCAGACAACTTAGTTAACCTTCCTTTTCCTTCATACCAAAGATGTAAAATAAGAATGAAATGCCCCTTTCCTCATCCCCTGTTCATCTCATGTATTTAGATTGAAGATGTGAGTAAGGCTATTGAACACATGACTTTCTCTATTGCTTTAAATGTCTCTCTTTTAATTTAAAGACAAATCATGATTCTCCTGTTACATTTTTTCCCCCATGTGCTAGCACCAAGATGCAATTAACAGAGCTGCTGCAACTAGATATCCATCAGGAGAAGAAGGAGAGGGAAGAAGAGACTGATGATAGGGCCAAACTGCTTCAGAAAGACCTGATGGCCCAAAATTATTATCTCAAATAGTCTGGTTTTGGTGATTTGGGGTGCACTCTGTTTTCCTGGAGTCAAGAGACAAATAGGCAGGTTGGCTGTTGAGCAAGTTTTGCTCTTCATACAGAATGTGGTTTTATTTTTAAATACCTGTAGGCTGCTTGCAGTTTGCGAATGAAACATGCTTTCTCTCTTCCAAATCAAACAGTCTGTTTCAAGGGCATCAAGAGAACTGGGTCCTTAACCTCACATTTTGCCTTTAAGCACCACATAAGTAATGATAGTAGCAGCTTGCCCAAATAAGGACTAAATACATGTTAAAAAGAACCTGTGGACTTGTCCTGTGTTCTATTTTTGAGAAAAGAAATATTGCATTCAGATTAAAGTCTGCCTAAAAAGCCATTCTTGGCTTTTGAAATGCTACTTATTTGAATTTTGAGATACTTTCCTCCTTTTTCTTTTGACATCATTCTCTAGTAATACACTATATTATATATATAGGAAAAAAAATGACTGCATTAGCAATATTACATTTTGCTTTTCTTGTAACATTTTGTCTTTCTTTTGGAACATAAGTAATAAAACAAAAAATAGAGTTTCAGTATAGCACTTAACCAGAGGTGATTCGACATATGAAGTTGTTTTTCTTTGTATGTCCCAAGTTGAGACAAAGTGAGTAGGATCAGCCTACTAAAACTCACAGTAAGGATGCTTAATGGCTCTGAGGATAAAGAAGTGGAAGTATTTGGCAAATTTCCTCAGGAAAGGCAAAGCTTGTCACCTGCCTAAGACTCCTATTAAAGCTACTTCACAGATAACCCATAGAGGAGGTGTGCTGTAGATGAAGAAATATCAGATCAGGAGGTTTGATCAAATCCTATGGAATAGCTACTGCCTAAGGATACTTTCAAATTTGGATATCAAATGCATTTATTTACTTCTAAAGATAAGCTTCATAGAAAGTAATAAAGGAAATTCAAGTAAGGCTGAGAGTGCAGATCATGTTATTGTTCATTGTTATGTGACATTTATCATCTTTTACCATAATCATGCTCAGTTCATCCTATATCTCTAAGCACATTTCATCCAATATATTTTATTGGGAGCATCTCACATCATACAGCACCTTAGCACGTTTTACCAATAAAATGTAAAGGGAGATTTTTTATTTATTTATTTGTTCAGCCAACAAACTCTGCATATAACAAGGTGGGAGAACTATGGTCTCACAAGACAGATTTTTTTTAGTTCCAGTTTTGCTTCTCTGAATTCTCTGGTGAGATAGCTATGCTGAGTGTCAGGTTTAAGGATCCAGTATGGGCTGAACAGAATAAACATGGATTACTCAGCAGTGATTAATCATTAAGGGAACAATTTTACTTTATTCTCCTCTTTATTCCCCTCTAGCAACATAGTTTTTAAATATAAGTTTGCATTGAGTTTGCATGTAATTTCATAGAATCATAGACTATCTTCAGTGGGAAGGGACCCACAAGGATCATCGAGTCCAACTCCTGGCTCCACAAGGACCACCCAAAAATCAGACCATATGTCTGAGAGCATTGTCCAAATGCTTCTTGAACACTGGCAGGCTCGGTGCCGTGACCATTTCCCTGGGGAGCCTGTTCCAGTGCCCGACCCCCCTCTCGGTGAAGAACCTTTTCCTGACATCCAGCCTGCCCCTCCCCTGTCACAGCTCCATGCCGTTCCCTCGGGTCCTGTCGCTGTCACCACAGAGCAGAGACCAGCGCCTGCCCCTCCGCTCCCCTCGTGAGGAAGCTGCAGGCCACCATGAGGCCTCCCCTCAGTCTCCTCGTCTCTAGGCTGAACAAACCAAGTGACCTCAGCCAGTCCTCATACATCTTCACCTCTAGACCCTTCACCATCTTTGTTGCCCTCCTTTGGATGCTGTCTAATAGTTTGATGTCCTTTTTATACTGTGGTGCCGAAAACTGCACACAGTACTTCGAGGTGAGGCCACGGCGGTGCAGAGCAGAGCAGGACAATCCCTTCCCTCAACCAGCTAGCAGTGCTGTGCCTGATGCACCCAGGGTACGGTTGGCCCTTTGGGCTACCAGGGCACACTGCTGGCTCATGTTCAACTTGCCATCAACCAGAACCCCCAGATCCCTTTCCGTGGGGCTGCTCTCCAGTCTCTTGTCCCCCAGTCTGTACGTACAGCCAGGGTTGCCCCTTCCCAGGTGCAGAATCCAGCACTTGCCCTTGTTAAACTTCACGTGATTGATGATTGCCCAGCTCTCTAATTTGTCAGGTTCTCTCTGCAAGGCCTCTCTACCCTCGAGGGAGTCAACAGCTCCTCCTAATTTAGCATCATCCACAAACTTACTTAGTATACCTTCATGGCCTGCATCCAAGTCGTTTATGAAAACATTGAAGAGAAGTGGCCCTAAAATGGAGCCCTGGGGAGCCCCACTAGTGACTGGCCACCAGCCTGATGTAACCCCATTGACTCTAACCCTTTGAGCCTGAAGTATGATTATTTTTTAAAAAGTGGCATTTTATATTATAGGTCGATTATTATATAAGCAGAATAACAGCAATGTATACCCTGAAACTGAAGTATATCATAGTCAGTTACAACACTGATGCCATTTATTATTAATGGACTGCTTGCAAAGTCAGGGATATAAATTGGTGGACTTGGTAGTGTCAGGTTGATGGTTGGACTTCATGATCTTAAGGTCTTTTCCAACCTAAATGATTCTACGATTCTATAAATCCAGTGTAATTAAGATTGTCAGAAGAACATTATCAATCCTTTAAGTCTATAAAACCATTTTATGAGATGTGATCTTCATTCTGTGTTACATTAAGAACTGATAACCTTGTTTTTACTTTTCAAGTTTTTGGTGAAACTAATCCCACTTGGAGAGGCTGCCTTTGCCAACACAGTGTAAATAACTGCTTCTGACAGACTCCTTAGGAAATGCTACCAAGAAACCTTAATTTTATTTGTGACTCCTTTTTTAGTCATAGACAAGGTATTTTCCTTGTAGAAACACAGAGGAAGAGGTCTGAAATATGCTCTTCTATATAGGGTCTTCTGCAGACATGAGACAGAATGGCAAAACCCAGCATAGAAAAAGAACTACAGTGGTTGTATTCTTAACATCACTTTCCAACTTTTTGGAAAGAAAAGACATTTTTGTTTGTGATTTTCAGAAGGAAGCACACAAAGACTTATCAAAGAACATGTTCTCATTCTCTGGATGGACATGCAGACATGTCTCATATTGCCCTCAGTATCAGTAGATAAAAAAGGAGGAGGGGAAAAACATACCAGCCTCTGTAGTCTGACCTTTAGGAATGTAATAAAAGAGACAAATATCTAGGGAACAGTCAAGTTAGAGAGAAAGTATATGCATCTGTATTTAGCAGAACTGCAGAGCACAATGATATAGAATGATTTGGGATTGTGAAGTAATAATTAGTACATAGTACTTACTATTTATTTAAAAATACAGTAACAAACTGAGAGGAAATTTGATCTTAAATAGGTAACACCAGACTTAATGCTGTGCGTATAAGCAATGAACATTCCCGTTTCCAGAGCTAGCTATAAGGGCAAATTGCATATACATTTACTGCTTGGCTCCAAACTTTCATTGTCATGTTTTAGCCTATAATTAGTTTTTAAAAAATATATGAGAGAGCAATTTGAATGGAAGCAATTTTTTTTTCCTTTATGTGATTATATTTAGATAAAATTTTTAGAGATCTACATCTTGTGGAAAAAAAACACTCTTTGTAAAATAAAATTCTATAAGAAAAGAAGAGTATCCATCAGATTTTGAAATACAATGAACTATGTTCATTTTCATTTGTACTTTTCAGCATATAAAATGATGTGTTTAAGCATCACATTCATATGCATGTCTATAATCAGTCAGCTGAATAGATTGAGGGATGTCAGCTTTGCTTGGCATCTCCTGTATGCAGATCATGCCTTGCAACTTTATTATAATTAAGGTGGGTGATTGTTTTAAATGGTAGAATTACATGAAAAATCCAATTGCCTTGTTACCACAGGAATTGAATTCAAAGTCCTGTAGGCCTAAGGGAGTTGACAGTATCCAATTAAATGAAAAGCATGTCTAATTCTAAATGGCTAACAGAAACATAATTACTGTGGATAACTAGAAATAACAGGATTAGAAATGAAAAATTACACTTTATAATTTTAATCTTGCATTTATTGTTCATGAATTTAGTAGTGAACCCACGCATAGCAAATCTCAGGATTGGGACTTAAAGAAGAACTAGCCAATTTTTATTATTTTCTTTTGAGGAAGCAGGAAAATATGTGACTAGCTTGTACATACACGTTCAACTTTCTTCTAATACCCCAGCTAAAAACACCACTGTTAGTAGCTGTAACCCTGCCAAAGTCTTGCTTTCGTCATGCTTAGACCAACACAGACCCACACTGTAGTATTGTCTAAGTCACAGGCTTGTGAAACTAAACCTAAATACTTGTTCTTGCTGATGTCTGCATCTGTGGAGAAACTTTTCACTGCTACATAGGATTTTGGGGAGTTGTTACGAGCTTATTGAAGTGGAACTGCTTTTGATAGAAAACCAGGACAGGACAAACTAAAACTAGGAGGACTTAATTGTGTTGCCAAAAATACGTATGCTGATAAAGCCTATCATGTGCTGTCCATGTGCATGAAGAAGCTAATGAGGAACAATATGTAGGTAGTGTGGTACTAACAGAATGAAACATGTTTAAATGCCTTTTAAGATGAGAGAGATAACAACAAGACATTAAAATCCTTTCTCTTCTACCACAGAGAGCGGTCCCTGGTCAGTGACTGCTTTAACCGGGTGAATTTGATGGTGGGTTTATCAATCAAAATCAATGTGAGATATCAAACCACTTATAGCTTATATTTTGCTATGCTTTTATACAATGTATGCTCATTAGCGATGGCTTTCAATGTACCTCATCTCTGTTTTCCATGGCTGTCTTGATCCTGTAATACAGTTCTTGATAGTAATACTTCTTTCTTCCTCCCTTCCTTCCTTCAGGTAGCTGAGAAATAGTCTACTATTCCTGAATTTATGTTTAAATTCATCTAGTCTTTTTCTCCTAAACTGCTTTACTTTCCATTTTACATTACCTAGATAATCTATTATAACAATCATGCAAAATACTGTATAATTTAATCTTGAAATGTTTCTATTTATCTTAGGTTATCCAATTAAAAATAATAATAAAAAAGCTTAAAATGCTTAATCCTTACAACATGGTTTAGTTACCAAAATGTAATGTTGGCAAGAAACATAGGTAATCATATGTTTGTAATATACCTACAGGTACTACTGGATTAAATTTAACTCTTTTTAGACCCAAATGTTTCTCTCCTTATTCAGAGGAAACTTGTATCAAAGCCATCAGTAGTTATTAATGTGTCCAGAGGCAAGTCCTTTAAATAAATTCACTTTTTATGCAGGAATAATTAAATCTTAGTCCTGTGATGCTCTGTGCATGGATGATAGATCAGAATTTATTGTGTTAAGGAAAAGTATCTCAAGGTTACAAAATCAGAACATCAAAGAACTTTCATGTTGCACAGAGCAAATCTCTTATTTCACCCTCTGAAAGATAAATTACTACTGAAATGCACCATGCACTTAGTTTTGTTTTGATTTTTTGTTTTATTTTTTTTCTCTTTTTCCAGAATATATGAAACATTTGTAAGTAAGCTAGTACCTTCTCTTTCATAATCAGGCTTCCCTTTTTGACACCTACATTTTCAATAGTTTTGTCATTTTGACAACTGGTGTGATATTACCCACACAGCAAATAGGGCTTTAATGATGCAAGGAACCTATCTGCTTACATAACAAAAAATTTAACTTAGCTTCCAGTCCATGTAGCAAACCATCTTCATGTATAAATTTTAAAGGCAGGGTGTTTCAGTGAAGTGGACTGAGCTGGCTATTCACCCGGCAGCTGCTGCAGGGTTCAAGTTTTGTGATATTTTGCCAAAATTTGATTCAGCCTCCCCCAGGCTGATTGGGCTGCAGCTCACTCTTCTTGCTCTGCTGGATGCCTGCTTTCCTGGTGGCCCAGCCTCCTCAGGGTGGGCACCAAAGCTGTCCCGCCATCCGTTTGTTGGTTCTTTGATGCTCCACCTCCATCCATGTGAGCACACAGGCACAGAAGTCATGCAGGTATTCCAGCACTGATCTCTAACTTCAGCTAGCCCAGCAAAATACTGATTTAACCAAAACAATACAGGATTTGCATATGTTTTCGTACAGAAGTTGATTAGAGCTAATCAGACATTCTCTGGAATCAGAAGCTTATGATTTAAAAATCCAGCATCCTTCTTCCCTTTTCTTTTTCCAGCATCTCTTTCTTTTATGGTATGGATCTTCAGATTCTCTTCCCAAAAACTGATTTTTTCTTCTCTTAAACAACTGGAGGGTGTCTTCATTTACAGATCCAGCCATTTTCAGACGGTCTCTTGATTGATTTCACTAAGCCACCTTCTTCAGGTATCTGTTGTCTGTCTCCCACTTCTCTGACACTGAGTTTTGAAAAACTCTTTAAACTCAGAGGATTGCCTATTTATAGTTTCATTATATTACTATCGCATCATCATTGTTTTGTATAGAAGTTAAAAATGAAACAAGTAAGGTTCCACATTCAAATGATGCTTGCTGTGTATGATGGAGCCCCCTAAATCATTTAGAATTATTAAACTGTGCCTTGACATGCTTCCCAAACTATCACATAACTGAGGAAATCAGAAAAATGGCTTGCTTTAGGAATTCAAGATCTATATATGCACAGCCTTTGAAGGTCAGTTTTTCCTTGAAGGTCAATTTTTCTTCCTTCTATCTGTCTCTTTATTTTTATAAGCAGCATGATATACAAACATAATTCAGTTAGGTGGTCTTGCACATGAACACCCTCCCTGCAATCTCCAAACCTCTTATTCAGGCACTTTAAACATTTGAAATAATCAGGGGTATCTACTGCAACAGGCAAAAGTATCATAAAGATAAAGAGGAAAAAAAAAATGCCCAGGAAGAGAAGGGGAAAAAAGGGTTATAGAGAAAAATGTTAAATATATCACATGGGTTCCTGCTTGTAACTTCCATGCCAAGTCAAATTTCACCAGCAAATGAAATGCACAGAAGTCCTATCTCATGGAACTAACTGGCCGTCAGGGGAACAGCTAATTTGGAAAGAGGAGGGAGGCATGTTAGAGCACTGCTGCCAGGTCTATCAGCCTTCGCAATACAGGATGCAACATGAAACCAAGCAGGCTTTGGTTATCTTAGTGGCTTACTGAACCATATAGATAAGTTTTCAGCTTAGGGCAAGACTGAATAACTTTATTTACCCTTTTTCTTGACAAAAAACTAAGCTGAAAAGGAAATATAAAATGTTTTAAGTTGAACTGGATATTTTATTAGACAGATACTTTATTTCACTTTCAGGTGTGAAATACTGTCCCATGGTTCTTAGATATTTTTTCAATATCTATGTTAGTATTTTGAGATAAATATTCAACTAATTTGAAGATGCTGAAATTTAGCAAAAATATTAGTAAAATCTGTTATCTAATGAAACCAAATTTGTAAGTCATTTTATTGACCTCAATCTCTGAGTTTTTAGTGTGACTGTTAGAATGAAAAATGAATCCAGCTCCATCCATTATTTTTCCCATGATGTGATGGTAAAATTATTTTTATAGGAGGTTGCCATGAACCTAACTCTTTAAAGGCCTATAGTCATAAAAATTTGCATTGTTCTCATGGCTTACAATCTTTAAATACTTTGTTCAAACAAACACAAGCACATACTTTAACTTTACTTCTGATAAAAATTTACTTAACTGAAATATTTAAATACCATATGAAATATTGTTAAAGTGTATAGTTACATATTTGTATTAGAAAACATGTATTTCTGTATTTCTTATCATACAAGACAGTTCTTAATCACCCAGCTAAAGCATTTTAATTTTTGCCCGTCTTTTTCTCATCTTTATATCTTCTTCATCTTCTCTGCCCTGACTCTGCATCAGGGGAGCCACTGTAGCATGTACATAAATGCTTGTCATAGCGGATCAAAGATGGGTTTTTCATATTGCCAGTGAATCAAGGAATCTGCTTTCGCAGCTGAAGCCCCTGCGTTCAGCTGCTCACAGGTAGTGGAGGTCAGACTTTGGGCCATACCAGTGCTTTTTCAGGAAAGCAAACAAGTCAGAAACTTTCACCTTGCAAGCTACCAGGCTCATCTGTCCTTTCTGCATCTAGTTCGTGCCTTTTATATATCCATACCACAACCTCAATGATGCTTTTTATTTTATTCTATTGGTAAAACAGCTATCAGCTGTGTCTGAGAGCTGGCAGGCCTTCGGGTAGCGAAGGGCACCATCCTGTGTGTCCAGTGGTAGGGTTGCTTCCCTGAGTTGGTGTCACTTTTTGTTATCTTGTTCTGCTTATTTTCTTTTTTCTTTTTTTTCTTTTTTTTTTTTGGAAATTATATTGTTCCTACTTCAGATCAGAGTGTCTACGCTGATGCATTTTCAAATATGACATGGTGTGTTTTTGCGCCATTTAAAAGGAATAGTGATTACTACAACTCAGAGGCTTAAATCCAGGGAAGATCTCTGAAATGTGAGTAATGCACTCTACCAACACATAGGGCACTGGCACTGAGGCCTGGAAAGCTTTCTTGAACTCAGCTACACAATCAAAGATTATGGAGGAAGCATTTATTTTTGTGGGTAAAATTCATCTCCACTGATAGCCAGAGCTAAAACTGTCTGCTATCACACAGTAGGTATACAATGGAAGAGAGTTGACTGACTGTATGTAGGCAGATTAAAAAAAAAATGTTTAGCCTAGACAATGACTCTTGGTGGTCCACAGAGGCAGTAAGAGTCGCTTACTCTGAGATGTCTCTCCTACTAGAAGTGCTTGTTACAACCCAACCACGTCTTCAAGCAGCTGCAGCTGTTATTAAGGAGAGAAATATAGCTGTAAAGCAATTTACTAACCCACAGCTGCTTAATTTAATTTGAACATTCTTTATGGCTTTAGTAATCTAGTTTCACCATGTACTGTTTTATTTGATCTGAATATGCTAATAAAGAAGACTAGTGTGCATGAAGACAAGGGAAAAGTAGCAAAAAAAAAAAAAAAAGAATAGTAATAGGAGAAGATAGAGAAGATAGTTGTGTTACCTATATTTTCATGATACTTGTATCAGTGGTTTTTAAACCTTCTGAAACAGCTGTGTAAAGAATGTAGAAGTGTTTTGAAGGATAATTAATAACAGTGAAGTCCACATTTACTCTTTATTAATCAACAAATGCTTGGACAAATGAAGCCACTGTTTTCTTAGTGAATTATAAAGATTGAAGCTTTAGCTTCATCAAAGCTCATTAGACATCCTTAACTCACTTGAATGTGATGCCCTTCTGAAGCTGATGAGATTCCTTCTGCTTAAAATTAAACACATAGTCCAGTAATTTGCAAGGTCAGAGACTTTGAAGGTTGGCATGCATAAAAAAAGAAAATCAAAAACGAGTAAGTCTAGTGTATCAAGAAGCTGTTAAAAGTATTCCATTTTTAGCAATAATATTTTTTGATAAGGACAGAATATCCTAAATGAACCTGAGATATTTATCTAATTTACGTAATTTACAGAAAGCCTATCCAAGTTAAACTCATTATCAGTACAAAAAAAAAAAAAATCATGAAAAAATAGAAATTCTGGCTATAAAAAGTAAGGCAGAGCTAAATATGAGACATCTTGAACAACTACTAAAAAAAGGATCTGCTAGAAAATGAAAATAGCTTTCACAAAAGAATAAACATTAAATAAACAAGATAAAATTAGGTATGTTTAATCATTGACTTCTATTTTTTGCTTTAATAAAATACCAAAGCAAAAGCAAGTAAAATGTCTTCTACTAGAGAAAATTTAAAGCAAAACATTTTGAAAAATAAAAGTAAATATCAAATTTACATAATATTAAAATTCATTTAATATTATTAACGTTCTCATTGCGTATTGAGATAATTCCTATTTATCCTATATTTGCAAGAATTTTCCTCTCAGATTTCTCAAGAAAATAAATTACTCATTATCTTCCATATGTCATTCCTCATTGAATAACACCTACATAGCTCATACCGCAATGCTATAGACTACAAGGATGCCCAGCATTGAAAATAAGTGATCTGACTCAAAAGGAGAAAAGTGCCTTAAAAGAACAATCCCAAATACTCTTTCTTTTCTTATGTGAACATGAGGAAACGTGTAAAGAGCCTCCATGTTGTTGGGAAGAGATTTTGGTTTTATTAACTGGCCAGGAAGAGCACGCGGCTGCTTGAAGACTCTTTCTGGGAACATGGTGCCATGTTTGTCTTTCGGGGGTGGACAAGCACTTCTACTTTCTGGACTGATACAGATGGCACGGGTTTTCAGTCAGCTGTGCAATGGCTTAGTAGGTGGGTTGATTATTTTTTTTTTCTTCTGTGTGTTTAAGTACAAATCAATCACTCATGTTGCTTTCTTTCATCAGAAGTGTGTTTGGCCAGTTCCAAGAAGTATCTAGATTTTTAGATGCCTCTCAACAGTTAAAAATCACCATTCTGAAAATGTAAGTGCTCCCACCTGTTGGCCAAGTGTGAGATTTGATTGGTTTAAGGTTAAGTAAATGCTGCCCTAGCTCTTCACTGTACTTAGGAGAGAGATTTTAGTTTCTGGCTGGTTTCAGTATTACAGGTGTCAGTAATGGTTCATCTTTTATACTTAGAGCAGAAGGCTTCAGTCATTCCGTCATAGGGTAGAATAAAGAGTTCCTGTGATAGCAGAAGTGAAAGCAAATACTCTTGTAAAAGCTGACTCAGCACCTAGGATTTTTTTTTATCTTTTTTTATTTTTTTTTTCCTCCAGGGGGAGGTGTTTTGTTTCTTTCATTCTTCGTGTTAGAAAATTAGAGGGTGGTAATGCTCCAGCCATGTAGTGGCCTCCAGAGCGGGCTATCTGAAGTCCCCAAAGCTGCCAAGCTCTTGTGCAATCATATGAATGAGCACCAACACACAAAGGTAAAAGTTAGCTGGTAGACTGTGAGCTTAGGGAACAAAGTCAAGGGCTTTCAGATCCAGCAGATCAGCTATCTCACCTCCAGTGTGATCCCTGAAAGAATGAAAGGATTTTTGCTTATGTGCTAATGCAGTACAAATGGTGCTTTTCTTGCCAAGCTCTGGATATGCATGTCTTATGCCTGGTTATTATTATTTCCTGTATGTTTTCAAGAAAATCATGGCCTGTCATTTAAGCCTTGCCCTGTATTTGTGTCATGCTGCTTTGTGTGTCTGGGCCAGTTCAGCATTTTCAGAGTCCTTATGTATCAAACTCAAATCTGAGTGAAGTCCTTTGGGGTTGTTATTTTTGGCCTTGTTTTGCTGTGTTCTGTTATTGTTATGTGAGTGTTTGTTTTGTTTTATGGGAGACGAGACCCTTTGTTTACTTTCTGACGAGGGATTAGCATCATCTAGAGTAAAAGAATGCTTTGAATGAGCTTCTGCTGCTAATAGTGAGGAGGATCCTAAGCTCCAAGTCTTTAAACCTTTTATGTGAAGGGATCAGTGGGGATTTTCAAGTTGACTAAACTGATGGAGATTACCATACCGAACAACCCTCAAATAGCTGAAAAGGGTAGACATATGCTTCAGAAAAATGTACTTCAGTTGAGTAATTGGCAAGCAATGCAGAGCAGAAGAACTGTAAAATGTCATAAGAAAATGATTACAAAAAATTGCATAGAATTTTTCACATTTTAGCTGAAATTTAATGAGCTAAATATAGTACAGCTGTTATGCATGATAAACAATATTTTTCCTAATGTCTTTGGAGTGCCACTGTTTAATTATAGATAATATAAAGATGTTATCCATTAGATAATTTGATTAAACTGTAATTGAAAAATAATCGCTGCTAAATTATCTAGGTAGCTAAAATAAATATCAAGGTAATGCTATGTGTTCATAATATAGAACCAGTCTCAAGTAGATTTTAGGAAGATTGTTATTATAAAATCCTAATTTACCCCTTGTTTTGTAATGTATTCACAGGGATTTATTGTAATTTGATTTCAGGTACTATTGCAGGACATACTTAACTGCCAGTGATATTTTGTTCAGACTCCAAGGTGGAATGATCAAAGGAAACATTTAATAAACAGAAAGATTACTTGTACATTATTGCAAGTACTCAGGGTGTTTACAAAGTGTAATCTACTCCTGCATACACTTTGCAAAGTTGCTCAGACCATACTGTGCATCCTCATTGCACTGGAACGTGAGACACTGGAGAGGAGTGGAGGTGAGGGACATAAGCACAGCACTTGCTGGGCAAAATGCCTGTTCATACTCCACGATATTCTTCGTGTATTGTAGGCAAATGTGTGCATGCATTGTTATATGCATACTTAGTATTTTAACCCTCTTGTTCCTTTCTCTTTAATGCATTATTTACAAAATAAAATACAACTCTGTAGGTTGAGGAGAGGTTCTTACATTTTGATAAGGTTACATTCAAGTTATTAATCAAAATGCTGTTCTTCACCAAAGTTCAATTGTTTTCTCTAGATAAAAACTGAAAGATTGAAGGTGCAAGTAAATATAAGTATCTATTTGAATGGTTTTAACTTCTTCAGAAACAGCTATGTTTCTCAATTTGAAAGGCACTTTTTTTTCCCCCTCACAGAATGGAAGAATACATATTGGAAAGTTTTATTGCGTTTCAAGGAGTTGAAATGAGTTTTGCTACATACCATCAAAAATTATTTTTTCATCCTCCAGAACTTCTGAGACACTTATTTTGGTGTGTAGACTTAAATAGACAGGGGAAACCCAAGGCTGCCCTCTAATGGCACTTTCTCCAATTATGCAGTGAATGCAGAGCTAACCAAAACTACCTGGAAATTGCTGTACTGTAAATTGTACAAACCATTGCTAGTAATTATAGTTCTTTTGTATTTCTGCAGAACACCTGTAAGAAAATTTACTTTTCATCAAATGAAGAAACAGCTGAACAAGTCTATGGCAATTTTAGTATTACAGAATTCATGGAGGGAGAACAGTTTTCACCCTTCAGAAATTGCTTCTGTTTGAAAATAAATAAATAAATACATACAAGGTAGTTAATTTAAGAAGCAATAGGCTCTGCTCTTTCCTGAAATGAATTTCATTTTGTCAGTGCAATTAGAGAATAGCAGGAGAAGGATTATAACTGTGCTTTTTCTGTATCTTGATGTACGTTAGAGCTGTTAACTTCTATCAGCTGGATATCATCCCTAAATTAGGGAAAGAACATGTTCTGGCAGGACTCCAGACAGGCAACTGCCAACAGGTGCACCTGTGTGCGATGTTTAAAAAGGGTCCAGAAAGCAAAAGAAAACCTAATTCACTGTAATTTAGGTGGGATTTTTTGTTTGTTTATTTGTTTGGGGGTGTGGGTTTTGATGGGAAACGTCCCTGCACTATGCAATAAGAGAGGGCTCAATTCTGCTTTAAAATGAGCAAAATACTCTTATTTTGTGTTCTTACTCAAAAAAACGGGAGACGTGCCTACACAAAGTATTTCCATTTCTTCTGAGTACCTAAATAATGCATTTTATACATATTTATTTTTTAAGTAATATTGGTTGACTCTGAGATGTAATTTCTTCTATTAGAATATTAGAATATAAACAAACATGTTCCTATGATATTAAGTGACTATATCTTTACAGATTGTATTTGTTTGATCAACTATGGCTTTAAAAATTCACATTGATGCTGGCTGATAACACCGGCTTTTTAACATTACCTAAAAAAAGTTGAAAGTGTATTACCCTCACCAAAGCTGCCTGTTGGTGTGGAGGAGGCATGCCAGATTGAGCCAAAGCTGAAATTCAGGAGCAGCTGTAAAGTTCCTCATGCTCCCTCAGAGAATCAGCAGTATTTCTAATGAAAAGCTGCACTAAGATTCAGTTAATTTCACTTTTTCATTCTTCCAGAGGAACAAAGGGCACACAGTGATGGTGTGCTAAGAGCTGTGTTTATGCTTATGCTCACTGCAGAAGCAGTAAAATGACACAAAGTACAGCTCAGAAGTGCACACCCTGTCATGGAGAAACCCTATAATTTTGTAGGTTTAAGAGAACCTTTTCTGTAAATACTTAATCCCACGTGGGATTTTCATGCTTTTCCCGTGCAGCTTCTAAGAGATTATAAACCATGTAGTTTTTAGGAGAGCAAAAACTGCAAACCTAACCTTAAGTAATAGCTGCTGCCATCCATGGGGCAATTGTGGTCCCCCCTTTCTTTCCAGTCTCCAGATTTTGGCTTCAACGTTCTGCAATCCCCTTTGCATTGCCAGGACATTTGCTGGACTGATTTAGATCACTGCCATAACAGAAAACATCTTTGTTTTGTTTTCCCTGACAGTTTCTGTTTTACTGAGTTATAGAGGAGTCCAGTAAGCAGCAGAGATGCAGACGGTCAGCACCTAGATAGACGTGGAAGTGGGACCTACCCCTGCATAACATGTAAACTCTTAAGCCAGCATGTTACATCTCCCAAAACTGCTCGCTGAATTACCCCTGGAAGAAATCCACCCTCTCCACTTCTGGGAATGCTAGGTCAGTTTGATTTCCAGCCTACAAACAGAATTAGTATTCCCCTCCCCAGAAAATCAGTGAACATGTTGTTTTGATTTTGTCTTTGGCAGTCTTGCACTCTGCCACTCTCTGAAGTTCATGACCTCTTTCCAACCTACACACATTCTTGAACCTCTAAACTTGTGTAATTTATCAGGTTGTTGTAGCTACCTTCTGGGATGTTGTACAGAAATTTTGATTATTTTAATCACACCATTGTTGTAATTGGCATTATGAATGATACTCTTTAAAACTTAAAAATAATTACAGAGCATAATTTACATTTCAAAAGAGCACATAGTTCATAATAGTGAATGAATAATACATTTACTTGACCTGAAGCTTTTTCAGTTTTGGTACACTGATAGAGGCAGCTTCTAATAGCTTTTATACTCCATCTTAATTTTTAGGTCAGTGAGTTTTGGGGTGGTTTTTTTTTGGGGGGGGGGATCGTTGTTGTTTTATTTCTTTTGTTTTGTTTTCATGTGAAGTCTCCCTTGAGGATAGAGATTAAAAAGAAAAGAATCTCTGAGGCACCTCTTTAAAATTATGAAATAATCTCTCAGCCTAACTCAGACCTACATGTCTGCAATTAAATGATAATGTAACCATTCTGTTGGTCTTCCTCTTACACAAGCTAACTTTTTGTTCCTATATGTCTGTGTTTACTAGTAAAAGATAAGCTAAGACTTTTCTAGTCTGTGACATAACTTCAATAGATATATTTTAATATCAAGCCAAATCACAAATGTTACCTCATATATTAAATTTGCAGTCATAGGAAAAAATAAAATAATAAGGAAAAGCTTTCTATAATTGCATACTATCCCCTTCTGGTGGTAGTCTGTAATGAGATCAAAGTAAATCAGCCACCCTTCTCAAATACAGATAGTCCATAATTAGATCTTCCTAACACCCAAAATATTCATGTGTTTATTTCACAGTATAATGCCTGTAGGTCCTGTTTGTTCATGCTGAATTTTTAAATAATAGAATATTATTCTAATACTTTCTTAGGCTGCTAAGAGTCAATGCACCTATGTGTAGAATCTAATTAATTAATCAGAATCATGAGCAAATTTTATGTCATTTTTATAAGCCTAAGGCTTTATAAATATTGGTTATATTGGTATTCTAGGGACACAGGGAAACTTTCCATTGATCCAAGCAACATTTTTAGTTTCCAAAATAACAACTTTTAATCTGAAAAGTCTTACTGTAAAATTAATTCTACATGTTCGTTCTCTGCATTTTCTTAAATTGGTTTTGGAATAATTGACTCCACTGCAGTGGCATTAAGGGAAAATTTTAATGTGCGAGCACAAAGTCAGATTTTTTTTTTTTTTTGCTAAATAAATTTCTGGCCTAAAGTATTAATACATAGTGTATTTACACAGTTAATATTTTCTAATATTGTTTTTATTATATTTTGAAATAAGGTCATTGTTCTAAGAGATTTGTACAGCTAAATTTTAGGCCAGTTTATACTTCAATAGAAAGCTGAGGAGCACATCTTTCTCTGCCCATGTATAAATTGATTATGATTTTGTTGCTTATTTTCTGACTATGTAATGGGTATTTTTATCAGAGAGGGAGTGTGCTCACTGTACCTGTATAGCAGATGTACACAATTGCACTCAACTGCTATTAATCGGAGACTGTGTTAGAGATGTGTAGTTATAATGCAAGCTGCTCTCCAGCAAGTTTCCTGGTATTCCAGAGTCATAGTATTGTGACTTAGTTCATCTTTGAGAAATCTGAGCAGAGTACCTGTGCAATGAAAGTAAAGCTAATTGTTTATATACTACACTAACCTCACTTACTCAATTAAGTGTCACATTTGTAAATCCTGCTCTACAACAGGGCAGTGCTTGCATGCTAAACAACTAGTGTTCAGTTTTAATTACCATTTTCTCCATTTTCTCTTAATATTTTGAATATTTTAGTACTTCATCATTGGACATAGCCCCCTTTCCCAGTAATATCCCCCACTCCTAACAACTAAGCTTTTCACATTGTCAAGTTGTATTTTTTGATGTGTTGTTAAAATTAACTGGTAGGAAGTATGTGTAGCTTAACTATCAACACAATGAGAGGACAGAAGTGAATTAATGTAATCTCTTTCATTCCGAGGATATTATGTAGGTAAAGATTAGGCTAATAATTCTAACATTTCCCCTGTTTCAGTGTCTGTAATATGAAAACACTATTGGCCTTCCTATTACTTCCAGATGTTCTAATATGAAAACAATATGTTGGAACAAGTTTGTGTGAAATGTGTTTATTAAAATAGCGTATGAAAGCAAGTAAATGCTATTTTATTAATAGTTGTCTCAGCATTCTTGTATTTTATTTGTGCATACAGTGTGAACAAATTAGATGTAAGTACTACTTCACTGAATGTTTAAGGTAGAACGTAGTCATTATTAACCTTAGCAAGCATGGTTTGGTCATCATGTTCTCTCCTTCTTTATTACCGCCTTGTTCAGATTTAACAGAATTAGAGTATGTTTTAATTACAGGAATGGCTCTGCATATAAAAAGACGCAACTCTTGGATATTAAGCCTGGACTAGATCAGTGTATCCATGAGAATATTAATAGCTCTGTTATGATACTTCTTTTCATGTTAGAGGAGTGTTGTGTATATTTATAGATTACATCTCCCAGATGGTTATATCTGACTTGAGACATATGGGAGAGTGGGCACTCTGTACCAGCTGTAAGGAGACAGGCATTAAGCAGCCAGAACTTGGCTCCACTTTTATTTGCACATCTTGCCTCCTCTTAGAAAAAGTTGCATTTCTTAACCACATATTTACAATTGCTAGCTGTGGCATATAGTTGTTTCTCAGAAAGTCACTTTTACACTTTTATTGTTAAGCATTTTTCATAGACAAATGAAGACCATTGTTCACATACACGCAGAGCAGTAGGTGTAAATGGATATCAAGAATAATGTACTAAATGAGGTTAAAGGCGCAATACAGAATTCAGTGATTCCTGCTGTAGCATTGTACACAGGCTACGGAGTGATTTTAGAGCATTTTATAACCATATTTAGTTAATTCTATTTATAATACACATGAAGTGTTAATTCTTCTACTTCTGTTTAGATACTGTAGCTAATACCTTTACATTTTGTATGTAAAGATATTATGCATTATCAGTAAGACTGTGTACCTGGAATAACACAAAGGGACTATGGCAATGATTTCAGTAAAAAGTTATTTTCTTTGATCTCAGCTGAGGAGGTGGAAATAGCACCAAAGGGTGGTAGTCTACCAAAATGCAATTACTGATCACAGAATCACAGAACCATTTAGGTTGGAAAAGACCTCCAAGATCACCTAGTCCAACCTATGACCTAACACTACCAAGTCCTCCACTAAACCATATCAGTAAGCTCTACATCTGAATGTCTTTTGAATACCTCCAGGGATGGTGATTCAACCACCTCCCTGGGCAGCCTGTTCCAATGCCTCACAACCCTTTCAGTAAAGAAAGTTTTCCTAATATCCAACCTAAACCTCCCTTGGTGCAACTTTAGCCCATTCCCCCTCATCCTATCACCGGACACGTGGGAGAATAGACCAATCCCCACCTCGCCACAGCCTCCTTTAAGGTACCTGTAGAGAGCGATAAGGTCGCCCCTGAGCCTCCTCTTCTCCAGGTTAAACAACCCCAGCTCCCTCAGCCATTCCTCATAAGACTTGTTCTCCAGACCCCTCACCAGCTTCGTTGCTCTTCTTTGGACAACATAAGCATGTTTTGAGTAAGTACTGTCTCTCCAAATTATACATCCATCTGCTTGACCAGCTAGCCTGCAAAATGTGCTGTTAAATCCACCATTGTAATGTGTTACATATCTTCCAGTGCTTCCTCAGCAAGCAAGCAAACAACACTTAGGGAAGGGACTAACAGTGCATTAAGTCAATGGTCCATCCTGTTTCATGTGCAGTATTTGTTTTACTGCAAGAAAACCTTCTGAGTACTAGTATCATCAGATTTATGAAATACTGTAATAGTGATTAAATTTCTTCTTTAACATTTCTTAAATGAGGCATCTCAAAATTTCCTGCACAAATACATTCTCTTTCCTGCACAACATGTGATTAAGGCTAAACTTAGGAAATTGGTGCTCAGTATAACTATCAGCTTTGCTATTGTGAATTTGTGTGTCAGCATTAGGGAAGGAATCGTTCATCTCCTGAAAGTTCGCTCTACTAAACACGATCTAGGAATATGTGTAGCACTCAGGCTCTGAATGAATACAGATGTGAACCACCTTTTTAAGGAAAAAGTTGGGTTAGTTTTAATGATCACAGAGTGCTTTGTAGTAAAACAGTGTTTGCAGAAAGTGAGAGGTAATAACTAAGAGGGCAGGAACAATTCCTTTACTTTAACTATGATCTAAATTATCCCAATACTCATCATTGTCAGCTCATTGTGATTTCAGCTGGAGTATTTGTTTGCTAAGGTTACTAGAGCATGAGTGTGAAATGGACTTTAACCTGGTCTTGTCTAAAGACAAGAGAGAAGTGGTGCAGAGAAAGTAATGGACAGATTAAACAAACAAACAAACAAACAAAACCCTTGTGATGCTTTTTGGCAGCTTTTTTTCATGCATTCCTGAAGCCCAGTTTAGTTATCATGTGCTGGGTGTGGTGCTGGAGATAATAGGACTTTGCTGCCACAAGGTACTTCTGGAACACCTGTTGAAGAAACCAGTTGGTTTCCTTCTTGTCCAAGAAAATCCAATAGACCAAAGCAGGTAAAAAGCAGCCTTAGGTATTTGCTTGCAACAACAAAAAAGCAACGATAGGAAAGCAAGCAGCAGAACTGGAAAATGAATAAAAGAACCAAGTGCTGATCTATGCCTCCTAATGATAGTGTTTACCTCCATCATATCTTGTAATGGCCACTAGGTAGCTAACACCTTAGTAACATCAGTATTCTGAGACCGCAGACAGACCAGTCCTTCAGCCCCACTTGAGTTGGCAAGTTCTGCCTAACTTCAAGCCTTACATAAGATGAATGGAAAACCAAGTAAATTTGATACTGAATGCACTTATTGCATATTTGAATACAATAATTTAACTCGGAGCATCTCAGTTGGGCCAAAAAAAGAAGAGTGTTCTTTTCACTTTATAATCCCTGAGTCTTCACTGTTGT
Source organism: Anseranas semipalmata (assembly GCA_013399115.1). NCBI lineage: Eukaryota > Metazoa > Chordata > Aves > Anseriformes > Anseranatidae > Anseranas > Anseranas semipalmata. Next base: position 413,661 of record VXAA01003385.1, on the reverse strand, counting down.
AGATTGATTTAGGATTGCAGCACAAGTGTGGAATGTTACTTTAGTTGTAAATTAACCTCAATCTGGCCTTGATTAGGAAAGAACAAGGTTTCTGTTTGGCCAGTTTTGCTCCTCTCTGATGCATTTATGCACGTAATTGTGCAGAAACTTCTACACAAATATTGCAGGCTTTGTGTGTGTCCCAGCTGCAGCCCTCACTCACAAAGCACAACAGGCTGACTTCCTGTGCCACAATGTCTCCATTATCGCAGTAGTTGACTCTCCATGATAGTATGAATCTGCAGATGACATGGTAATGCTGGATACTACGGTAGAGTATATCTAATGGAAAAATTAGTACAAATGGCATTCATTCTGTTTCAAGAGCTGGTGATAGGCTTGGTGGTGATGTCAGCTAGCGATGGGTCAGTGCTCCAGAGGTAGATTTAAGCTGTTGAAATATGATCTAGTGTTGAATATATTAGGTTGAATGTTCTTCAATGCTCAGATTTTTCTGTTCGACACAGGTGAGATGATAAAAACTTGGAAAAACAAAAAGGCAAATGATGCCTGTGAGTAAATTCATATAACTTCAGACTAGTAATAACAAATAAAGCCCTTTTAACATCACAGTTTAGATACAACAAAGTTCCATGGACATTAAAAATCATATCCTGATGAGTACTCATGAAATAAGATTGTAATCTGCTATTAAATAAAATTGTTAACCCCCTTTTGAACACTATTTTACAGTGGTTGTTTTCTTTTTCTTTTATCCTGTTAGTACTTTTAACTACTTGTACTTTCTAGTTATTAGAGTGGGTTACATCTAAAGTCAATTACTGATTTAAAGATAACTTACATTCTTGTTGAAACGAGAAAATGTTCAGACTGAGAAGAAATTCTGTCCGCAACACGAAAATGTGATTAGCTACTTTTACACGATTATTTCCTCCAATTCTCCAAATCATTGGTATCAAAGGATCCTCCATCTGGAGATGGAAGCAAGAGAAGTGCAACACAGCTTCCTTAAGGGAGAATATAATGGGAAAAACAATGCAGAGGGAATAATGGAGTCCTAAAAATAGACTCAGCTTTATAATGTCCTGTTACCATCATAACTTTGCAACTATACTGTCAGGCACCTGATACAGAGAGATCCAGAAATTAGACAAAAGGCTCCTTTCAACATACAAACCGCACTGAATGCTCGCAGCTTTATAATTAGGGAGGAATGTTTCTAAGGGAGGAAACTCACATGAATACACACCTATTTAAGCAGAAAGATAAAGAGAAATTCTTCATTTGAAACTTTAAGAAGTGACAGAAACAATGAGGATGAATATCATTAGCTATCATTGGCCTTTTGCACTCAGAGTATTGGAGTGATTTTTTTCTTTCTTTTTTGTTACAATTTGAAGCATCTCTGCTCTGTAAAGGAGATCTGATTAAACAGCCCCTTTTCACTCCACAGATCTGTCTCTTGCACACATTCTGAGTCATACACATGCACTTCAGGGACAACTATTTTTTCTCCATTTTTCACTCCTCTGTAGAATTCTAATATCAACAGCACTCTAGGGAAGGGAGGTGCAATTTATTCCACCTGGCATATCATCACCATTAGCAGTAACTGCATTCTGATTTCAGAATGTTAATTGCTTGTGGTGACCAAGACAGAAATAACCATTTCTGACCTTCAGATTCTAGTGTCAACCTGCATACAGTGGATCCCTCCATGCTTTTTTTTACTGAAGTGTTTGTCATACTACAATTATTTTTCAGCAATTTTAATGGTAATCATGATGTTAACTGTTGTACCTTTAGTGGAGAGGTTACTTGTTATTTTTCTTTGTGTTTTTCAGAAATCAGTGTAGAGGAAAGGCCCCAATCCAACATTAATTTTGAAAAAAGCAGAATTTTAAGTAGCTTTCATCATCTTTGCCTTTATTGGCAAAATCATACCTGAGGATTTGTTCTTTAAGCAGTTTTTATATGAAATGTGAATTAAGTATATAAAACTGTAAGGGTTTGTAAGCATATACATGTACATATTCTGCTTAGCTTGATTAATAAGTGTCATTTTCACTACTTAGGAACTTTTATACAAGGATTAAATTATTTTTGTAGTGCTGATACTGTTCCATGTTGTTAGACTTCAGAAAGTCTAAAGAAATCTTTAGGAAGACCACTATTGCTGAAGTTTCATGGTTAAACACAAAAATTCAAAAACAATCACCAACCTGAAAATTTTTTATGTTTAATTTTCAAACTGCACACATTTTATAGAAAACTTGAAAGAAAATTACATATATACCGTGTTTCTTATTTTGATGCTTTGATGCTATCTGCATTAATACCAAAATAAAAGTGGATTAGAAGCAGCTAAACCTCAGGAAGATTTTCCTTGGGAAGTCCTGTAACTATATTCCTATTTACTTATTTATTTCTATGTTTAAATGAAATAGAGGTATAAAACTGTATTCATTAGTAGCTTATCCCCTCAAAATCTGATGGAATTGAAAGACTTAAATGGTTACAAAAAGAGGATGGCTGGGAAGTAGATTGTTATTAAATATAAAATCTAAATCTATGTCATTTTGTTCTAAACATAAGAGGGTTAAGTAGGCTGCCAGTAGCACTGTTCAATTAAAAATGGCTTATATCCCATAGTTTTGCTATTAAAGTGTGTCTGTTTGACTTAATTCCACAATAAAACTGTTAAAAATTCTTGTAACAGCATACGGGCAGGGTTTTATGTTAGTCAAGCAGATGCACACAGAATTCTAATATGCACTTAAGGAGATACCCTTTTAACAATAAAAAGACTTAACCTATATTCACAGCTGGGATTTGCATGAGGGTTTATTTAGTGAGGTATTAGTGACCACCATCTTGCTGTACAAGCAATTTTTTCTTTTGTGGGTGTATTCAAGTAAGAAAACCTCAAATCACCACAATGAAGATTATGTCAGAAACACACTTTTCTTTTGATTTTTATATACATATATACATATATATATATATGTACATATATATATGTATATATATATATATATTTATTTATTTATACCGAAGTTAAACACAGGCTGTGAACAAATGCTATGAATGCATTCTGACTAATTCAGCACACTGCCAGCTGTGAAAAAGCCCTTAGTCTGAAGTATGTTTCCCAGTACTGCTCTAAATGAATCTAAAAAGCAAATGATGTGATTTTTAAAAGTGACTGATGTGCCTAAACATGTTATAGCATAAAGTTGTCAAACAAGGAGCCATTCTTGAAGCTTCTGAGAAAGAGATAAGGAGAAGTGGTCAGATGACAGGTGATATTTACATGTTGACTCCCCTCAACTTGAGCTTTAGGTGTTCCTATGGGCCCCAGTCAAATATTTGGTTTGCTATTCTAAGTATTGTACACAAATGTACAACCCAAAAGCATATGCAAGTTAGGTTAGGCACTTTATTGTGGAGTTTGATAACACAAAATCCTTAGGAAAGGTAGCAGGCAATAGGGACAGCATAATGGGAAGCAGGCAGGGTACACCAGCTTTCACACCATTGGTAAATTACTTTTAAACATTTCCAGAGAATATGAAGTGTAAGGAGTACCAATGCATAAGAGCCATGAGCCTAAATGGGAGACTTCTCAGATGGTTAAGTTGTTTCTGGGCAGAATGATTTACAGTATTTGAGGAAGAGATGGACTGACATGACAGAACAGCAACCACTGACAGATTAGAAATGAGAAAAAAGATTAGTGGTATTTTAGCAAAAACTTGTGCACAATGAAACTAAGACACAGCTACCCAACCTCCTCTGTCTCAGCAAAATAAAATTACAATTTTGATGATAGATCTTTCTTTTCATGTAGATAAACCTGGTGCAGTAGAATTCTGGACATAATATTTTGGGTTTAATTTGAAAAATAAAGCAGAATACTAGCTTTTTAGTTTACATTGTTTAAGAGTTTTTAGTTTAGATTGGTTATGAGTTATTCTGAGCTTTGAATGTGAGCCCAGAGAAGGTACTGGATGTGATGGATAATGTAGGTATAATATATATAACATAGTGGATATTTTTATTAGTATACTTGAGAAATAGGGAAATAATCTTAGAACCTATGCTTCTTACACGGTATTTTTCATTAAAAGTAGTGGGTTTTGTGCTGAGAAATAAAATGACACCATTCAGTAGTTATTTTCAGGTTTAAACTAGCCGTCCAAAGGCTACAGTTCAATACATTTTGATTTTCAGTGGCAGAAACTCTTCTCTCCAAGCTGGATGCTTGTACAAAGGATTCTTCCTCTTTTAGCACCTGTCCAAACACATTCTTGAGCTTTGCAGTTCTTTAACTGCTGCAGAAATGCAGAAGTGAAGCTTTCTAAAATGGGCAGGTGGCCAGCAGTAATCAGCCGTGTTCAGAAATGCTGCCTGCTGCTCTGCTTCTGCCTCATGATTTTACAGATCACTAATCCACAGGATCCTTCTTAATCCATCCCTACTGGCTTTCATTTTGAAGGTTTTATTATAAGGTTATACCTCATATAAAGGCCTTGAGCTAACTATAATATTTGTAAAAACCATTTTTATACATTCATCATTGTGGCACATAACATTTGCACTCTTCAACAATGCAACTGTTTTTAACATCAGGATTATTATATGCTCTATGTAGTACATGCACTCTTCAATATTAGTGATGCTACTTAGAAAGTCTAATTAAGGATGAGGTCCCATTGTTCCAAGGAGGGTAGAAATGTAGCTGTCAAACACACAGTGTAACAATTTGGCACACCAAATTAAGAGGCTGGAAAGGAGGTGTAAAAGCAGAAGACATCACACTACTAGATAAGACATGTAATGCTTATTGTACTTGCAAATAATGTTTGCAGCCTTGCAGCTTTTTAAGGTATTTTACATGTTTCGCAATTGGATTAATTGACAGTGGATGTCTCTGTTTCTAGAACTATAATCTGTACTCTAAAAGCAATAGTTTAGGAAAGACAAAATTCTATTAGCCAGCAGTGGCAGAAGCATGTAGTTCAGAAAACAAAGAATAACAAAAGTCTTATGTGAAATATTCAGCAAAATAATGAAGCATGAGCAGGTCAAGATGTGACACTTCATATCTATCCAACAAATGTTAAAATCTAAACATCACTCCATCTTAGTTTCAAAGTGTAAGAAGGTTTTTCCATGTGAATTCTTTAGTGCCAGGAAGTGGCATGGAAAAAAAGTATGCATACAAATTTATAGATATCACAAATGGTATCATACACAGATATTTTCAAAATGTATTTCTGAATGTTTTCAGTCCAAGTTCATTTGTAAGAAAGTGACTTTGTTATTCTAAACCATCACATTGTCCTAAGTGTGGCTTTGGACTATTTTAGAATAGTGATTAAAGCACTGTATCCTTATGTGTTTGAAAAAGTATCAGATCCAAATGATATTTATTTTTTTCATCACTTTGTGCTGACAACTTTGGAAGTTTTGGAGGTCTGTCTATTAAATAAATCTTGGGCACTAAAAGATGATGATTAGACCATAAATCAACCATTTGAAAGGTATTTGTTAACAGCTTTTTGTTTGTCTTTATGGGATAGCAACACTGAACATACCATATCTCCATTTGGATGCAAAGATGTGTTAAGCACAGGAGCAAATGTATGTGTTATCACACGAATATTTTGGGTATTTTACAAAGATGTATTTTGGAAATTTTGGAGAGAGGTTAAATATTTTTTTTTTTACCTGAAATTATCTTTAAATGATGCCCAGTAATTAAAAGATTTTGTGAACATCTCTTGTGATTTATGTTGACCTAAAGCTGAACATCAGGTTGCAGAACACATTTACAAGACTAATCTAAAAAGATACTTATTAAGAAGTAAAAATTGCAAAGTTTGTCAGTCTTATATGGTTAGAAAGAGTGTAGATAAAAAATCTGAGGAAGAAGCTCTGATAGTAGTTCATTAATAATATACCTGAAGTTACTAAGAATTTCTTGTTTCAATTCTACTGAACTGGTGAACTTGCTCTTGCTGATCTTGAATATGAAAAATAAGTGAGCTTCATTCATGATTTTTCTATTTATTTAGCATTTCTGTTGATACAACAGGATCTGTTGGGTCAGTTTTTCCTTTTGGTTTCCCAAGATGCACCCAGTAATGTTAAAAGGGAAGTTTTGGAAGCCTTAAAGCCAGTTTTTTGATGTATGTTTAAAGTGCTACAGGGAGCTCTTCATAAGTAAGCAACACGGTTTTGAGAATTTGCAGTCTGCATCTTCCACTTTACTGAAGTTCAAGTACTCAGTTCACATACTTTGAAGTAGTTGGCTTGATTGTCTTACCTGCATTTTGAATTGAGCACATTTGGAGAAGCTTTCTTGACCAGGTGACATAGTTTATTCCACACAGCATGCAAGGATTCAGTGTTCATATTCCATATGACTTTAAAGTTCAGCAGAACTGGTTCAGAGTAGTATATTCTTTAACTGAAATGTTCTTCTTCTGACACCTATAGGGATTATTTCTTATCTAGAGCAGGTGTGTGTAAACAGAACATTAATTTGCAACAGCTAATGCTATCCTTATTTAAGAGAGGTTAAATATACTGAATGAAATGGTTAAAACTGAAGCCCACTACTTAACAGTAAATATACATTTATTATATATAGGCATACATAAATAAGTGAAAACTGCCACTGAAGTTGATTTCTCATGGGATTAGTCAGTAGTATTTATGCTAATAATCTCAATGATTATATGACTTGTAGTATATTTTTTAATATAGTAAATTATATACCACTCTAAGAGACAATGCTGGAAACCTGATAAAGCAAACACTTAAAATCTAAGGACTTCATGTCTCTCACAGGACTTCACAGAGCTGACATTTTTTGAAAAGCTTTAGTTAGTAATCTGCCGACATTTTTTTTCAAATGAAAGTTTCTGGCCTTTTTAGTTTTTAAAGGATATAAGAGACATTAAAGTCATCAGAGAAACAGCTAATAGGAGGTGCCCCATGAGTTCATACAGCTCACTGCAGTCCTTAGGGAGCTAGCAACTCAGCGGAGCTCAGTGCAGAGCAGTGTAGAAACACCTGCCTTATGTCCAAGAGTAGCATGGCAGTGTCATTTTGTTGTTCCAGGGTTACTGAGCACTCCTTCATAGGCATCATGCCCCACTGGTATGGCTATGCTGCCTCCCATTCTGGACTTAGGTTGTTCAGGACTAATTCAGGGGTCTGCTGTTGTACAGTGTAACCCTCCCCACAGATTGTGTTCTTTGCACTGTAGATTTTGAAATGGTTCCAGTCGTGAAAATCCTTCTATGTTTTTGTTTGTTTTCTTTTTTGGCATATTTTATTTACTTTCCATGTCTGGTTAGGACAGTTTGGGCTGAGTGTCTCTTTGACTCAGTCTTTGCTTGTGCTTATGAGGAATAAGACATAAAATGTAATTTGGGTTTTTGTGTAAAACTTGCACATGCACCCAGAGAGCAGGAGGCTCCAGAAGAGCATGCTGAAAAAGTGTAGACATCCTTGAGAACCAAGTGGCACCTGAAGCTTGGGGGCTGAATGCACAAACTGCTGGCACTGGCTACAGATACAAGCCTTTACCAGTTCATACTATTGCCAGGCTACCTAGTGATAAAAAGAAACAGATCAAAACTTAGCAGTTTCCACTTTAAAGTCTGCTGATGAATACTGCTATATGTGAGCAGGGTATTCTTGTTTTTCTGCTGTGAGAGTTAACAAAATTTCACCAATCTGTAAACACTGTGAAAGAAAAATTAGCTATCCCATCTGCTTTCTTCTGACTAACATTTCTTCCATCACATGTTTAACACCAAGCCTCTCTGATGGAATTAAAAATAGATAGCTACAGAAGAGCCCACATCTCTTCATTGACACTCAGTCTTTGAGACTTACAACCATAAAATCACTGGAGTAACAGACCCAACCAGGCATATATATAAAAGCCAGATTTGCAGTAAATGCTCCAGTTGCACTTTTTGTATCTCTGATCCCGCTGGGAAAATACTGTTGGGAAGTTCAAATTTGAAGATAAAGTGGTAAGGCGAACACAAACTAGAAAAGTGAAAAGGACTAATTTAAACTCCACAGGCTGGTGAAAGGCAGAAGGTTTCATTTATTCTTGCTCTCGTACCAGCCCATCAACAATTATCAATGTGTACAAATATCTGAAGGGAGGGTGTCAAGAGGATGGGGCCGGACTCTTTTCAGTGGTGCCCAGTGACAGGACAAAAGGTGACGGGCCCAAACTGAAACATGGGAAGTTCCGGCTGAATATGAGGGGGCACTTCTTTACTGTGAGGGTGACAGAGCACTGGAACAGGTTGCCCAGAGAGGCTGTGGAGTCTCCTTCTCTGGAGATACTCAAAACTCACCTGGATGCCATCCTGTGCAACGTGCTCTAGGTGACCCTGCTTGGCAGGGGGTTGGACTAGATGATCTCCTGAGGTCCCTTCCAACCTCAACCATTCTGTGATTCTGTGACACATCTGATTACCATAAACACCGTAATAGTGACAGTGAATAACTGATCTTTTTGTTTGGCAGCACAATAGGAAAAATGGAAGACTATAAACCATTCCACTCTGAGCTATTAATGCAAATTTTGTTTTTTCTATTAACAAGAACTTTGTCAGAAAAAAAAAAAGTGAGATGTTTAGTTACAAAGCTGTTAGTTTACTTAGGTAATTCAAGTAAACTAAGGAATGTGTGATGTTTTCCCATCTTTTATCTATCATTTTAGTGGCTATGACATTGATTCGGGATCAGACTTTAAATCCAAGCAGACTTTAGATTTCTTCTGTGTTTGGGAAGATTTGACTCCTTTCCTGCCATCTTCTGGAAGATGTCACTAGCAGCCAGGTTGTTCCCTATCCTGCGCTGATCTCCTGCTTTTGACATCCGTATAAGCCATTAACTATTGAGTAGAGCAGAGACAAAAATCCAAGTTTGCCATTACTGTGAGAAGTACCACAGCTGGTCTGAATGTCACTCTCTTCTTGAGTAGTTCAACTGTATATTTAAGAGGAGTAAGTCTAATAGGAGAGACGAAAGGAAGGACTCCAAATATTTTGTCAGCTTAATCCTTCGGACATTCACCTGAAAGGTAGCAGAATTTAGTTCCTATCTATGTTCTGAAATAGTAGAGCCTGATTTGACATGAGTTTCCTCCCTACCATGTGACTCTTTCAGCTATACTATGCGAGGGGTCTCTGTCTCATAGAGGAAATGTTCTTAGTCATTAAGACAGAAGCAAAGAGAGAGACTCTTGTAGAGTGATAGCAGAGGACAGGAGACATGCAGCTGTAGTGCCTGAGTGATAACCACAGTCTCCCACTGGAATGTTATAATCTTTTTTTTTTCTTTTTTTTTCAATACATAGCAATATAGTAGTGCCTAACATAGGGTTTCAAGTGCATCAAAGATTTTAAATATTAACAGCAAACCCAAACCATGTGCACAGATGTAGAGAGCTGAAGAAGATACATAACCAAATAAACACTCTTAAACAAACATCCATGTAAAGTGCCTTTGTTTCAAAGTACATATGGAGCTGTTTCAGACCCTATGCTGCTAGAAGGATGGGTTCTGGAAAGGTAATAGCTTCAAAGATGTTTAAAAGATGAATAAAACAGAGAATGTTTTCAAAACAGATTGACCTGAAATTGTAGCTGTGATTTCTTTAAAATTCCTGTCTTTTCTGCAGGAACATTTGAGTATTTATCTCACTATACACTATTTAGTTATTCAGTATCACATAGAGATGCAAAATGTCTAGGAAATAATTTTTTCCATATAGACATTTTTCATTAGTCCCATCACTGTATTTGAGACAGCTGGATGTGTAAAACCATAAAGCTGTTAAAATTGCATTGAAAGAAGCAGAGCTGTTAGCTAGATTCTCAGATAGTCAAAGTGATACTTGTAAGTTTGCATGACACTCATAGCTAAGGCTACCAAATCAATCCATTTATTGATCTAATGTATGTGTCTCTGTTTCAAAACAAATGTGAGAATAACATCCACACTTCTGACTCATATATTATTAACCATGTCTGCTGCCAGCATTAATCATGTATTCCTTCGATGCACACAAGTGCTTATGCACAGCCATTGTCTGGCGAGAATGTTAACTAATATACATATGGTAGAATTCTTCATAGGTTTGCTTTTTGGTATTTTTGAAAGATAATATACTGTATTTAAAACATTATTTAGTCAATTGTAATTTTAAGTTGCAACATAAAATATTGACTGCAATCTTTTTTGTAACCTTTTTTTCTGAGCTTATTTCCTGTGACTAGTGCTACAATTTTAAGTCACATTTCTAACTACAAAAATTACAGTGTTCTTTTTAAATTAATGTCATGCACCAAAGTGCAAGAAAAAATAAAAATAAAAAAAAATGGGACTTATACTTTGAAGTCTTATGGATGGATGGATGGATGGATGGATGGGAGAAAAAATCACAAGGACATCCTAATAGGATGTTTTTTTCCATATACTCCAAAATGATAATGATTAGAGTAATACACCTTACAATCAGTTACCTTATTAGTAACCAAAGATATTTCTTAGTTATATATGATACTTCATTGCACTGAGCCCCTCATGTTGTTATCAGTAAGACTTACCTCAGAAGTGAGCCCTCTGCAGAATTCAGGCCTTTACAGAACTGTCAGCCTTCGAGATATTTTCTGGTAGTCAGTAGAAAGTTGCTTGGCAAACACCTGCATATGTGAGTTTTGAAGTGTGTCTATACCGTGCCCAGTTAGTGCTTCTTCTGGCTTTCCACCTTTGGGAACGCAATGCTGTGAGTCTCCCCACTGTGCAGCCGTGGCAGCTGTGCTGCAGTTACTGACCAAGAAGAGAATTATCTCCCTTCCTTCTTCTCCCTACCAAATGCATGAGATGTTTGCAGTGCTTTCAAAGATACTCCTTTTAAGAGATGGCTGTGAGATAGTTTAGCCAGGACTATGCTGCACAATACTACCTGTGGCATATGCAAGCTAATGCAATTTACTTTAGACTGCAGTGAAAAACGTTACTTGTCATTTCGAGTCCTACTAAGTCAAATTACTTTGCATTTTCCACAGGCCAAGAGCAGGCAGTCAATCTACAGTGTCTCCTTTTGTAAATTTACTATCATCTCTATGTTTGCAATTATAATGCTTTCTCCACTATCTTAATATCTATGAGATATATTTCCTTTTTTTTTTTTTTTTTCCATTTTATATGGAATTGTGATGTTCTAGATTGCATTAAATTTAGCATTTAAAATCTATTTGCAATTGAAACTCAGAAAATCTTGGACGAAGGATTTGATATCAAATGAAATTAGGTTCTTTCTGAGTGTTTCCAAGCTGGAAAAAGTTTGCTATATGTAAAACTCATAACACTGTTAGGAATGCAGTGTGTTATATTTTTTATTGAAAATATGGCTGATGCCATTCCTCAGTAGTCTGATTGTCTAGAGCTTCTCTGTCTCTAAATGTATCCTTTACAAATAGTTAGCAACTCATTTGTATTTTGCTTGAAATGGGAACTCAGCTCAGCTTCCCTCTGATGGAGATGTGGTTATCTTTTGTGCCAGCCAGAAAATCCAGTGTGTCTGGCACCTGCTAAAGTTTTCCTTTCCTATGTTTGCCTGTGGGCAGCGATGATGCAGCAATGGCAAGAATACAGCTTTTCGAAGCAAATTATTATGTTTTGCCAAGAAAAATTGAATTCAATAACAAAACTCCTTCTCTGTGCTTGGCATTCCTTAGGGAGCAAGACTGAAGTCTTTTTGGCTAAGAGAGAGGACTGTGCTATATTCAAACCATCTAACTTCAGGCAATTCACACAAATATGAAGAATCACCCTTAAAAGTACTGCCTTCTTCATTGATAAGTCAGGAATCTTTTAACTTCAAGTACTCTGAATTACATTTAATTTAGATGAGATGTGTGAATAATTCAATTTCATCTTTCTTGGTACAGGTTCTGGATTACAGCTGCTCTTTACTGATCTGTGCTCTCTCCGTTTCTTCTCTGTAGGACTGTTCTTTCAATTGATCAGGGTATTTTGATCTCCCCTCTTCCAACTGTTAGAGATCTTGCTCTATTCACATAACTAGATCTTCATTACATCATGATGGCTTGCTGTTTGTCCTAAGGGGATGCTTCTTTTGGGGGCTATTAGTTCATATCTTTCTTTTCGCCTTCTAACTATGTTTTATGAGCAGTTTAGTTTAAAATTAGTTTAATTAGTTTAAATTTAATTTAATTAGTTTAAAAAGCTAATTCTTGAAACATGCGTAACATGCAGATAAATTCATACAATAGTTTACTAAGTTGTTAGAGTTGCCAACTTTTCGGTGACAATAGGACAAAACTGATGTATTTTTTTTAAATGTCAGAAAGCTATATTTCTTTTTCCTCACCCCAAAATAATGTTCAACAAATCCTATTTATTTTTATTATTATTATTAGAAAATGTTAGTACTGTTGCCAGACAGTCATGGTTCAAATTTGGATTTTTAGACTGGAATACCTGTTTTGCAAACTAGATTCTGTCTTTAGTGATATACATTTGTCTACATCTGCAATTGTCGTGTACTCAAAAAGATTGTTTTTGACTGGATCTGCAGTCTTTCATGTTGCTGTATGGGTGAATCTGAGAAAAAATATAGCCAATATTTATCCGGTGATGCTTTGATGCTAATTCTTTGGCTGTTTGAGCAAGTGTTGCCAGGGTAATGTTTTACTTTTTTATTATATTCTTTTCATGATAATCAGTGAAGCGTGTGCTCTTCAATTCAACATTTTAAGTTGTGCCTTAGTCTCTTTTTTTTATATGGGCATGATAATGGTTGTTATACTCTAAAGTCTTGATACTTAGCTAGGTAGAATAGCTGTCTGCAGAGAATTGCTGCAAGACTTGAGGTATCAGGATATCCCTTCTTTCCTGGACTGCTCCTTGATCACTGCTGTCTTGGTCATTTTCACCAATTCTCCTGACATACACACCTTTTAACCACCCTTGCCTTTATAGAAATACAAGGAATTTCAACGCACATTTCTGTTCATTTTCATTAAAAAGACATAGCTCTTCCAATATATTCTGTTACGAAAATTGGTCTGATTTGTAAATGGTAATACTCAAAGAGGCTGAAGGGAATATTACACATGGAGACATGCTCTGTAACTGTGAAATTGTGCCCCATTTGGTTAGAAAGGAGCAAGTTTTAATTTCTATTATTGTTTTAAATTAAACACCTTGAAGAAAAGTTCCCAAATCCTTTCTTTTCTCCTTGGAGCATTGTAGATTTGAGCTATCAGCTCAGTGCAGTCTTGAGTGTGTGTCAAAAATGACAGTTGAAAAAGTGTTTTAGAAAGCTTTTGCTAATAAAAGTGTTGTTTTAAGAGACAAAGACACACATAAACATGTTGTTTTAAAATATAAAGACACACAATTCTTCACCTGCAAAGTTTCGTATTTAATTTAAATCAAAATTGTTTCAGTTCTTTCCTTTACAATTAGAAATTCATTTAATTTTTGAAACACTCTTTTTAATAATACTTTTTTCCAAAAGCTCCTGTGCAAAGACTAGGTAATGTCCCTCTTCTACCTACTAGTTATCAAATGTAGAAATCTATATTTGAGTTATAGTTAATGGAGAAAAATAACCATTTTTATGTGATATTCATCCTAAAACAGATTGTGACATAGGTCAGATGAGTTATGTTCAAAATGTGTTTACATTTCCCCATAGCTTATGAAAAGAGTAACTGTTCATGCTGAATAACTAAGATCAGATAAATCCTGCACTGTAGCCAAAGCCAAAGCAGATTTTGACTAAGGTGGATCTAACAAGATGATGGAAGTCCGCTATCACTTTCTGCAAAATAACTTTTCCTACCTGAGAACATCTATAAATGTATTTTCCCTCTTTCTCTTTTCATTTTGTGCTGACTATACTATGGTCTATAGTCTTTCTTTCTGCCTTTGGTGAGAAGAACAGATTCTCACAGAGCTGGAGTCCTTCCCATGCACTGAGTAATCCTGGTCATGAAAATTTGCATAGTGTAAAAATGAAAGAATTAACTTAAAACTGGATTTTTGATGTATGTTCCTGATTTGAATCTTCTAGCAGGACATGGCTGCCATTTTGTTTGAGTGTTAGTTTTTGCTAGTTTTTTTTTTCTTTTTAATAGACAAAAAGAAAAAAAAAAAGACTGTTTTCCAAGTGGAGTAAGTAGCATTCTGCCACACATAAACCAATTAAAATGTAGTTTTGTAAAAATAAATAAAACCTACCTGACAAATCTAAGACATTCTGTTTTAGGTTAAGGATAACTTAGAAACCATTCTAAATAAATTGGCTGCTCAAATCTATTTTATTTTTATGAATTCAATCCTATGTACATGTTTAAGTGAAGATGTGCAGAATCTTTCCATAAGTTACAGAAATTCATATTATTCTTCTGGAAGACTTTAGATAAATTTCTACAATTAAAAAATTCTGCAGTAGCATTTTTCTAAGTACTTTTACGTGTGAATAAAACTGACTTGCCAGACAAGTGCATCAAAATATTTTATGGATAATTACTGTAAGATAGTAAGACATTAAATCTTGGTTCATGAGATCTAGCATGCTTCTAAGGAATCCAGTCTGCATTTTTGTTTGTCATCTATTAGATATATAGCTTTAGTTCCTTGTAAGTGGAGAGATTTGCTTACAATAGAGACACTCAGTGTTATTTTTAAACAGGTTAAGTGTGTGCATTGATGTGAATGGAATTTTAAGCATCATTTAGTAAAAAAAATTAGAAGTGGCTTGGTTTTTATTTTGATGGTGTTGGGGTTTGGGATTTTTTTAACTCTTGGGACTCCATGGATGAACACATTATTTCCACATCCTAGTGCAATATGAGAGAGGAAACACTACATCTGAGGGCTAATGCAAATAATCACTCATTTTCTATCACATAGATATAACATACTACTCTTCAGATTCTTTCAGGAGGAAACTAAAAAACAGTCTCCTGTTTTGCCTCTTCCTCACTCATAGCTTCTTAGTTATTTTCAGTGGAAGTGCCTCCAGCTCTTCTCCACCAATACCCTCCACCTTTGAGCTGTGTTTCCAAGAAGTAGTTTCACTGCCTGCATCTGCCACAGGTTAAGGCTTTCTCAAATGACATTAATGTGAAGCTGAACTGATTTCTGACATCTGGCTGTTGCCCAAAGGGTTATGAACAGCTGAGAAAAAGACCAAAGACTTGTTAATTTGTCTTTGCTGCTGCTTGGCAGCATCATAAGCAGCCTCAGTTCCTGAAACTGTGTGTAAACCATGAAAGTAGCACTGCATTGCTGTATATTTGTTTGGCATTTCAATGTCTTTTGCAAACTCAAAGGATTTGGGGGTCTTCAAGTGAAAATAAAACTACTGCTGCTGAAGTGGGTAGCTTGGGCTTCAATACTCCCCAGGAAATGCAAATAAAGCAAGAACTGTGAAGTACATCCAACCAATGTACATGTATCCCAAGCACACATTATCTATACACACATGAAATGTTCTCTTCTGCCATTTTTCAGAGAAGAAAAATTCTCAGAGTTGTACTTGCACAGTGCCTAGCAAACTTGGTGGCAAGTTGTAATGAAATTTATTTTAAATAATAATTGTTGTAAGACAGCAAGAATGCATGTGATGGCCCTGACCTATTCAGGACCTGCAGAGTGTTGTACACTCAGGGAGGGAGAGAGACCCTCCTGGAAGCTGGCCCAAGAGAGTAGCATTAAATACCCAGGAATTAGCAGTATCATATCGCACTCGTATCTTCAAGAGCAACCTGTATTTTTTCAACAATGTCTTCTCTGGAAGGATAAACATTTAAAACAAAACACCAAATTAAGAACAGTTCTACTAAAGCACTTTGCAGACCATCAGATATCTACGTCTCTGCACATGTTTTTCTCTTAGCGGACAGAATGTGAGAAAAATCAGTGTGTAACAACATTACCTGTATTTATTGAGCTTGTAGAATGAGGTTATAGTTGTAAAAGTGGTACTTAATGTGTAAAAAATAGAATATGAAATTCCTTTCATAGGGTCTAGGATTTAGATTGATAATCTCAGCAGACCTATTGTGGCAGGAATTAGAATGGGCAGAGCTTTAATCAAAAAAACTCATTCCTCTTGCATCACCAGACAACAGAATGCTTTTACGTAGTTTTTATTTTCCTCTTTAACTTTGTCCAGCTCTACAGTTTTAAAAATATAGATTTCCCTCTTTCTCCTATAGCCAAAGAGAGATAGATCAGAAATAAATTCACTTAATCAGTACATAGCATTAAATAAACAAATGGGAAATCATCATAAATGAAAAGAAGCACTTTCTTTGTAGTGGATACCTTTCCAAAATGTATTTAAAAGAAAGATGGAGGGAATAGAGGAGGAGGTGTATATTCTTTAAAATCCTTTTCATATAGTATTTTCTCAGATAATGTTCAAAAATATCTATCGTGTTCAATAATGTTTATCAGTGTTGTGATGGTAGATATCGAAGATTGAAGCTTGTTCTTTGAGATGCTGGTAACTGTGCAGATGAAAGCTATACCAAGACAACCTTCTGTTTTACACTCAGTTTGTGCAAGATAATTATTTTTTACTCTGCATTCACATCCTTCAGATTCACAATTTAATGAACCACCCAGGAAGTGTTAAATGTGGCCTATCCAATATCCCCCAGCCCTGAGCTGCGTTGCAGAGACTGGGACAGGGGAATCAGAGTCACAGGCAGCCTCTCAGTTTGTCCCTGTAGGGTGCTGAAGCAGTTTTCTCCACCCGCCCTAGGTCTCTTGACACAGCTGTGCTGAACACAGCAGTGTGGCGGGGAATGGTCAGTCCGTCACAATTGGCCTCTCTGAGCACAGGGGATGGACTGTGTCAAGTCATTTCTTTTTTACCCTGCACCAGGGGACTGAGTTCAGGCAAGACATTATGTCCCTTTTCCTTTGTAAAAGGAATTCAACTGGAGTTTTCCACTTTACTGTCTGAAGAGAGAACTCCTCATTCCCTCATATGCTTTCCGTTACTTTTCTTAGGAGTTGTCATTGGTTTACATTTAAAGTTTGGCATATTGGGGATTCACATACCAACACAGCATAAATGGTATAAAGCTCACACATAACAAATGACTTGAAATGACTTGCACAGGGGGTACAGTAGGAAGACAGATGTAGGAAACTTTAAATTAATACAAGTTGTTTTGTTATGGATCTTCTTTGGATATGAAGAATAAACTGTTACTGAAGCTTAGCTATCTAGGATGACAATTTCCATATAGACTATTCTGAAGACTTTCCTTGAAGGACCAGTTTGTAGTTGCTCAAACAGTTAAGTTCAGTTTATATTCAGATGATTTGGCTTGGTGAGGCAAAGTGTAAATTCTTTTATTGTATGTACAGTTAAATGATAAAGGTGTACTAAGTGCCTTTAAAGAATAGCCTATCTAAGTAGATGCACAAGCCAGAAATAGCAAAACACAAATCTCTTCTTTTATGATGCAATTAACTTGCCCTGAATGTATAACGGTGGAATTTGTTATGGTTTTTCCCATTGTAGTGACACTTAACGTGGTCATGAAACCAGATAGCATGATACTTAAGTGAAAAGTACAAGCTCTGATTGGCTTCTTCAGGGAGAATGACATTTGCCTCTTGCCTAGTGAGAATGCTTAGTTGTAAAATTCCTTGTGACTATTTTTCGACCTTTTAATCATTATTATGCACGTTTAAGCTGTGAGATCTGTTACTGGTATTAAAAAAAAAAAAAAAAAAAAAAAAAAGGCAGCTTAATTTAGACTTTGTAACACATTTTCCCTGAAAATATATACATTAAAATGTTGTAAAAACACTGTTGTGAACCTGAACTCTACCTGTCTGCAGTATAAAGTACCGTTGATAAGGATGTGAAAAATGAGCACAGGGGAGACCAACATGATCACAGTTCATAATAAGGGCTTCTGTGCTTTACCCCTTATCATCTTTACTTCTCCTTGCACATGTTAATTGAGAACTCACAAAAACCCTTCTGGGCCTCCCTAGTGTACATGAGGGTCATACTGCTGTACTGCTGGCCACACTCATATGGAATAGGCATGTCTGAGGGTCCTCCATAGCCCCAGCAGAGCAGAATCTGTCTCAGGAGTGAGGAAAGCACCACATTCTGCACTCACCCATGGGTACCTTTTCTTCTTCCTCATTCTGCTTCCAGGTTATGTGGGGGCAAATTGTCTCTTGGTTTGCAAGAAACTTGGTGTGCAGTCACATGCATTGAGGAAAATCAGGGAAATATTTATTTACTATAAAATAGAATTGAGATTTAAATGTTAATTATAGTTATATTACTTTTTTCAATTTGAGATATCAGTGTTAATATATAATTTCTAGAAGAGCACTGTTTCAATTCATCAGCCTTCCGGGCTCATTTTCCAGAATAAATACCAACTTCTTTAGTCAGTCAAGTCCCTCACTTGAGTAGTCAGAAGAGATTCAAATGTATCCTTTACATTTTTTTGTCCTCCCTAGTTACGCATCTATTACACTGAAGGAGTGGTCTCCTCAACAGATCTAACTGTGGCACTGTCTGTCTTTCATCTTTTCCACCTGAAAGTCCACCTTGCAAGTAGGCTGTGAGTCTGAGCCACCTGCTGGCATTCTGCATGGGATCTAATGTGTCCCAGAGGCTGCAGTCAACCCTTACCCAAAAGCATGCTGGGTATGATAGGCAAGTTTGGTCTTCAATGAGCCTGAAAGAGTTGTCTCCATTGCTGCACTGCTTTCTAAGCCACCCTTTTACAGGCAGTTCAAGCCTTAGAGCCAGCCAGTGAGTCTCTGAGGTGGCTGCAGAAGAGGAACGACATGTCATTTTTTCATAATGAGGTCGGCAATGAAGTTAAGACCCGAAATCACTTGTTGGTTGCCACAGACTTCCTTAATTTTTCCAGGGCTTCAAACTTTTCCATCACTTGAAACTTCAGGCAAGTGCAGAGGTGTCAGTAAAACTGTTTTCAGGATTAAAATTGTGTACAGGTTGTCTAGATATATAGACGGGGTAAGATTTGTTTCCCTTCTGTTCAAAGAAGGAGCTCTCTCTGTCTTTCTCAGCTTATAGGCACCAAATCTAGCATCATGAAAACCCTACGTTCTATAACAATAAATAACATTTAATATTGAAAAATAATAGAATCATAACATAACTTAGGTTGGAAGTGATCTCTGAAGGTTATCAGTTCACGCATGGCTAACTTTACAGCTAGATCAGGTGTCCCAGGGTCCTGTCCAGTCAAGTTCTGAAATGGTCTTCAATAAAAGAGAACACATTGGTGGGATAACTGTTATAGAAAGGTGTCCAGTATGCAGCTTGTGAATTTTTAAATATGCCTTTGAGATTATTAAATTACACTTTGCCAGAATATGGATATGACAATTCTCTTTCTCTTCAGATCAGGCAATATGAATGGCATCTATTTAGTTACTGTGAATTCACATGTTCTTCTTAAAGTTAGTAGAATAGGCTCATACCATCACCGATATCACAGAAGTCTGATGTATCTATGGCATAATGCAACATGATGTTCAGTGACAACCTTATGATCTTCAACTGTGACGGGGGATATCTGTTTTGTAATATGACTTATAGTCCATCTCACAATTAAAAAAATAAATAAACAAGAGAAAAGCTATAGATTCTGCATTAGTATACATTTGTCTACATGTGTGCATCATTTGAATCTAAATTAAACTGGTTTCAACATGGGTTGAAGGTACTGCTCATTGAAGTGATCATGTTAGTTGCATGGGATAGTACACGTAACAGGCTTCACTTCTTCAGGACAGGCTTAGGTGAAGTTAATATTCTAGTCTGAGTGTCCCAGGATGGTTGTTGTGGAGAATAGGTAGTGAATTTCCCTATGAAATATAAACTTCTTGAAATATGGTATCTTATGTACTGTGGCAGTACTAAGGGAACTTACTTTCTGCAGGAATGGCTCTAGAAAGTAGGTAACCGGTTTGCTCCTTTTGGGCTTTTTACCTTGAAAACTGTTCAGGTGGCTTTCTAAGCATGACCTGTTATCTCCCCCACAAAGAGATGACACATAGGCATGAGGAAAGAAACAGTTCTCTTCTGATTTTGCCTATTTTCAGTCATTAATGTGAATAAATGAAATTTTCAATAAACTAAAATACCTAAATAGCATTTTGGGCTGTGATGTATGATGTAAGAATGGTCACCACAAAGTTCTTGTAACGAAGCACCAAATATTGTTCTGAAGGAGAATTTTTATCTCTGAGAGCAGGATTATCACTACTTTTCTAGTAAGCAGGTCTGAACTGTCAGATACATATGTTACAGAAGTCAAAGAATAGGGCTTCCCCAGTTATGCACCGGCTTCTTCAATCTATCAACAAATTAGATTTATTCAGTGAATATATTTGAACTTACTAACAGCTTTGGATACCACTGATTATGGAACTTGACTTTCTTTTTTATCCTAGCAAATCTGAATACATGTCCTTATTTTGGAGATGGCCTTGAAATTAAATGCTGTACTGGTCACATCATAACTGAATGCAGAATTTCCTGCTTTACCAAAGCTTTGACTGGAGGCATGTTAAGAAGGTTTGGATTCTAATGATATTGGTATTTAGGAAAATATGTCTTTTTTCATGTGATCTGAACAGGAAGATCACTTGAAAGCCCAGCGTAACTAACTAGAGAAAAAAATACCATTGCTACATGGTGTAAGCTCAAGAATAATAATGCTAGATACTGTGACTAAGTTAGACTTCCTGAATTTTCAGCTATTTCTAGTGGGTGAGTTTACAGAATTAGCTAAAACTTCATTTTATTTTAGTGCTTCCACAGAACACTGAAGTTGCACTCTCAGATATCCTTCTCACTGTTCCCATATAGCTGTGAAATGTAGGCCAGTTTGGTGCGTATGTGGGCCGTTATTCGTGATTATCATCTGATGCAGTCATGGAAACTCCAGGAGGTGTAGCTTGGCTGTGTATGTACCTAGAGGGCTTTTCACAGGTGATGCTTTTTCCCTTTGCACTCCAGAAAATGTTTTCAGATGTGCCACAACCTCACACAAGGCTTTTTTATATGGAAACCCAATAGAGAGAGGAAAGGGTCCACCATTTAGGGTACAGCTTGAGAGTCTGTCCCTGTGTATGCAGTTTACAGCAAATAGTAGTTGAAGTGCTCATCGCAAGCCAGAATATATGCATGTTCTAGAGCTTTGGTTTTGGTATTTTCTCTCCCTATCGACCCTGTTATCTCCTCAGATAAATTTTAATGCTTATTCTTTTTCTCAAGGAGGAAAACCAAACTGTAATAGAAAGTTTCATGAATATTAATTCTAATAGGTTATAGTTACTAGACAACAAAGTACTAAGTAAGTGTTTTAATATTAAATGCTTTCTTGAATGGAATAAATATTTTATCAGCAAGCATGAAATGGGAATTGCTGCATTATTTATACTGCATAACTCATTCATGAATTTTGTATCTCAAAATCTACATATGACAATAAAATATATTTGCCTTAGCTTACATAGTTTGAAGACAAATAATTTTAGAAATAACGCACAGGTTTCATACTTTTTATTGAATATTTTTATTTCATTTCTCGTCTCTTAAACTTGACATTTTAGCTACTGCGCGTCTGGTTGCATAGGGAATTACCACAGCTGTAAGGAAATAGCCTTACAGCATTGAAAGATCAGGGATCACTTATTTCTAGTTATGTAAAGTTTCCCATACTTGGCCTGAATAGTCAAAATACTGGACCTTAAACCTATCAGTTGCTAGAATTGAACACTGTCCATTTTATACCTTTCATTAATAAACGTTTCATCAAGGTTTTCTAAGAGAGAAGGTGAAAATGTTTAAAACATAATTTGAAAAATTTTGCTAAAATTACTCAGAGATTAGTGCTGTTAAAACAGTTATATACAGAAAAGATAAATTAGTTAACAGAGCTCAGATGCAGCAGTCAAAAGTATACAGTAGTCCACCTTTTCACATGAAAGGA
This sequence comes from Anseranas semipalmata, assembly GCA_013399115.1. Lineage (NCBI taxonomy): Eukaryota > Metazoa > Chordata > Aves > Anseriformes > Anseranatidae > Anseranas > Anseranas semipalmata. Next base: position 391,555 of record VXAA01003385.1, on the reverse strand, counting down.
CAAAATTATCAGAAATCATCATATATCATGTACATATTGTATGTATAGAATTTTAAAAAAATGTGCAAAAAGTATGAAATAATTTACACATTAATCCAGGTGCATTTGTTTCTAATTTTTTTAATAGTTGCATATGTATAAACATTGAAATTAAATTTAATGAGCATTAATCTAGTATTAAAGAAAGATGTGTAAGACATAATGAATAGATAAAGTTTATAATGTGTGTGTTTTCTTGTGCTGAGATATTGTTTATTTAAAACAGCATCGTGCTAACATAATGTGGGCTGTTTCTTCCTTATAAAATTCTGGATCAACAGTGGTGTTAAAAATCCATCTAAATATTATCCATGAGTTGACCACAAAGTTGCTTTGCATGGAAATGTTCTTTTCAAAAGTAGATACCTTGTATGCAAAGTGAAATTTCCTTTAATTTTCCTTTCCTTTATTTTCCTTCCTTTTTCCTTCCTTCCTTTCCATTATAAAAATGCTTTCAAATATTTAAGGGTGTGAATCTAAAGGGTGTGAATCTTGCTGAGACAAGCAAGTTAAGAATTTGCCAGTGATGGCAAAATACTTAAAGTTCAAGATTAACTATTTTTCTTCCCACTAAGAGCATAATTATACTTTAAAGCATTGAAAGTTTAAAATGCTTTCAAATATTTAAAAATTGTTACAAATCATAATGTGAAGTGCATTGGCAATATTTTTCATAGATAGAGGAAGATGCATACATGCCTGTGGCTAATATTAAAAATACTGAAAACGTGCACATTTTTATTTCCTGCACAAATAAGTCATAATATATAGTCAAGCTTAAATTCCTCCTAAATTATTAGAGTAAGGTCATTATAAAACACATCTTGCAATATGTTGTATTTTTAAATGTTATATTGTGCTATTAGAAATACTTGAATATTAAAATACTGCCTATTCAGAATTCAAAAATACTGTCCATTCAGAACTCTATCAGTTCTGAATACCAGTTTTATCGAAGTGAGGTGGTAAACAGTCACAGAAATAAAGCTTTGGTCAGTATTTACTTTGAGAGATGATGAAGCTCAACTACAATTAGGATGAACATTGTGTGTATTGTTACATATGCTCTCAACAATGGAAAGAAATTTTTTAGAGGGTTAGTCTATAACTGTTTCTTCTAAGATGGCAGTCAGGATAGATTGAACCAGATGTCTAAAATGTACTCCTAAAACTTTCTGAAAAATTCTGCTGTTAATGTCCTCTAAAGTAAATATTGAGATCTGAACGTCAGCTGGTTAGATTGCCTACTAGTAAGGGTCTTCCTAAAGAAGAATGTTATATGTTGGGCTCTGCAAAAACAGATGAAAAAGTGATGAAAAATGAGGGAAAACAGCATTTAATGCTGACATATATTCTTCAGATAGCTGAAGGGACTTTCAGATTTTTAACAACATATAGCTTTTTTCATACTATTTTCCACTATTATGATTGTTTGGTGCAATAGAGAAGTCTGAGGCAGCATGAAATATATATCTGTTTAATAGGTAAATTATTCCTTACAATTTAATAGGTTTACTTTTTTGTGTATCTGTCCATAAACTGTTTTAATTTGACTAACTTGGGGGAGAAAATCCTACTTTCCTTCATTCTTGCAAAGGGGTCAATCTTTTGCTTTATGTAGAGAACTCAGTTTAAAGTTAGCCATTGAGCTACAGTTATTTATCCATAGTTATCTGACTGTTTGACAATGCTTCAGGGTTCACTTCTGCAGAACACAGTACAGAACTTGCAAGTGACTTAATATTTGGTTGTTCTCAGCACCTCATGAGTCAGGAGATGTAACAATACTTCCAATTTTTTCTTTGCAAATGTCGGTTGAGCCACATTTTTGTTCTCTCAGATCAGCTTGCTTGAATGATAATTAATAACATTCATCTGATTAGCATGGTATAATTTAAATATACTGTAGTACTTTACAAAATTCTGTTCCATTCAGCAGAATCTCTGTTGCCCCCTTTTTCAGATGACGGTTGCTGCTGGTACGAGCATTGAGAATAACATTCAAAGGACCATATCCTGCCCTAATGTATGTTTTATATATCTTGGATTTTTGTGTAATTTAAATGCAAAGCCTCCTTATGTGAATTTGATATTTTGTTGCCCACAGTCGCTTGTGCATCTTGAGGTTACTTCATACTATATATTTCAGGGTCACTGAATATTGTACTACAAGTGAGGTCTCAGCCTATCAAAATGCTGAACTAGTGTCATTTTTTTTCTATACGATTTGATGGCACTGCTAAATAAAGACAATGATAATATATTCACAGTTCCTTCTGAATTTACCTTGCTTCTCTCCCAGCTCAATGCTCTTGTCAGTTGAAATCACTAGGACAGCAGTAGGCAAAATGAGGAAAGCAATGAGAGGCTATATTTATTCTACTTAACCTTGTTCTAAATTGGATTTTAATATGAAGATGTGTAATACTAAATTTGTAAGAAAGGTAATTTCATTTTTCTTGCTTAAACAAATATATCCCATGATTTAAAATAGAAGAAAGGAGGAGTTACTACTGCTGATGAAAGCAGAATAAGAAATCAATTTTGTTAACAGAAGAAGCGATTTATTCACTTGTAGTATAATAGGTCATGTATCTTTTTTTACTACATCTGTTCAGAAAATGGAAAGTAATTGAGCCAAAGTTGAGCTTGTATACATTAATGGGGTAACATTAATGGGAATTTGGGATGTACCACTGAGAAAAGATTTTTGCTCTACATTATATAGAAACTATCTTTTGTCATGCAATGTGTTTAATAATTTACTTTTCAGCTAAAAATTATCTTGTTTATAGGGGAACTGTCAAAAGATGTTCTAGATAAACATTTCCATCACGTTAAGTTCTTTCAAGATATAACATATAGTCAAAGCACAAATATAATATAGTTAAAATAACTAATATCTAAGAGAAAAAATACCGTGATTTGATATTGGCAAGAACTTAGTTCATCCACCCTATCTGGAAAAACAAAACAAAAACAAAAATAATCTTAAAACAACCTTTTTTTTTTTTTTTCTGGAAAGTTTATGCTCTTAAGGGAACATTGAGAAATTCTTTATGCTGCAATGTAAGAAAATAGTGCATCTGACTGCCTGAATCATTATGGATTTCTGGATACATCCCTTGAATGGACCAATACTATAACTTCCTGAATATGATTTGTACTGCTAGATTCCAGTTTCAGGCTTGCTTCTATGCAGAGGAATAAGGTCCCTCAATATACAATACATGACTAATCCCCAGTCTCTTCCAGATTTTCAACACAAGTTTAATATCGGCAGGGCAATCTTAGTATTTCAGTCTGCAAGTAGTATTATTTTTTAATGAAAGATAATAATAATTCTCAAGCACGGAAAACTGCAGGATTTCAGATTTAGGTATAGAATTCTGCACAATTACTTCAAAATTGTTTGGGGTCTTTGAATTTTTTTTTTTAATTACATTAAGACAGGTTCTAAATAGATGCTTTCTTAAAAGAATGACATAAATCAGCTACTCATAGATAACCTTTTCATTCTTTCAATTATATTCAGTACCACCAAAATCAGTATGGGATTCATTAACTGCCGTTGAACAAGAATGTCCTCGTTCCTGCCTTTAGAAATCACAAGAGCCATCATTGTAAACGACAGTTCCTAATTATCCCCTTTTTTTTTTTTTTTTTTTAATTTAGTTTATTCTCTTTGGACTTCTGTGATGTTTTTTTTTTCTCCAAAAAGAAATATATCAAACTCTACAAGAATGGAGATAAAATTTCAAATTCATTACATGCTCTTCTAACTCCATCTCCTGATATTTCTGCCTAAAGTTTAATGTCAAATTTAATGTAGTTGTCTCTGCTCCAGAGACAGTGGAGGCTAGAGTCAGTATCACCTGTCAGCTCTCTGAGGATATCAGCCTTTGTCCATTGACTAAAAAGGGGAGCTAAAAGGTCATGTTGGCTTAGACTTACAGGTTATTAAAATTATGTAATACAAACCCTGCCTTCCCAGTTTAAGTTGTTACGTAGAACAAAATTTACCTCACAAACTGTAGCCTCCTAAAAGCCTGGTGTTCAATTAAGCTTCTTCTTTCAATGAAGAAAACAAGGTACACCATTTCAAGAATCATCCCCTTAAAATGGCTTGGAGGAATTGTGACTGAGTGATCTTTTCCTCTTAACTTAAGCAGTAGGTTAGGTGCATAGCTTAGATTAGACATTAAAGACCATTCTCAAAGCTGAAACTTGGAAAAAATGTAATTCCTGTCTGGATAACAGTGAAAAAATCTTGCAATTCAGTTGTAAGATTGGACTTCAATGTTTCCCTCTGAATTCTCTCCACAAACTAAAGAGTCTTAAATGGTCTTTAATAAAAAAGTTAATTCCCATTTTAGATTTCATTTTTAGTATGAACACTAAAAATAAAACCTTTCGAGCTTAAAACTACTATTTTTTTCCTTCTGAGAAAATCAGCCACAACGGGTGTGAAACAAGCTCTTCCCATTGTTATTTACTTATACCCAAAGTCATTTTCAATTGGTCACAAGATCTAATATTAGATTCTCACTGTATGAATGGGTGGAAGCAACCAAATTCTTAAGTCTGAAGACTCCCAACAAGGAGACATTGTATTTGTTCTGTTTCAAACTTTGAAATAATTCTCAATGAAAGCTTATATTGCGCAGATGACTTTTTACTTGAATTCCTCAACTTTATTTCCTATTATCAGATTTCTGAATTTATAACAAAGCTTCCTGTTCAGAGACAGAATATAATTCTTACCAACATCTGCATGTCATCTAAATGCACAAAGCCTGCAGCAAGGGTAAAGAGTGGAAATCTACACTTACCCCTTCACCCGGAGTCTTGCAGGGTAGGAAGGGAAGGAGGAACATGCTTTACATGTTCTCTTGGCACATGATTCTCCTGGGACATTGTAACAACTACAAAAGCAGATCCAGCTTTAGTTTTAAAAAAAAAAAAATGTAACTGAAAAGAGTCACCCAAAAATTGATGAAAAATAGCAAAGTTTTATTCTAAATCCTCTAGTCTCCTGATGATTGGGAACCATTTACGTAGCCCTTCATTACTGAATAAAACCCACTTTCTTAGACTTTTTCTCAAGTACACCTTTATATTATTACTGATTGTTCTTAAGCTAATTAGGAAAAATTACAAATGTAACAATTTAATGCACTGGTTTATATATGAGGACGGAAATTAATTATTTTTTAATTGTTATTATTATTCCATTGAATTACAAACCTGCAATTAACTGTATGAACCATAGTTTTAATAACTGGCATTAAGGTTGTTGAATCTACAGTTGAAACTCTGTTTGAATGCATGTCAACTTTTCAGTTACTGGATATATTTTCTGTTTTTTTTTGTAAATACTGTGAATTGCACAAGTTTATATTTCTGCCTTTTGTAAAAAGGATGACTGTGAGCAAGCTGAATGTTCACACTGGACAATATTCTCACAAGCATAAGATTTTCAGTCAGTATATATTGCACTAGTTCAGCATTTTAATTACATGGCATTAATTATATACAATTTTCTAAAACTCAGTTATTAGAGGCACAATACATTTAATTTGGCTTTTCTGGCTCTAAATCTCAGAGCTAAAATATATTTCCAGAAGTACTCATCTAGAAACAAAATATGAGTTCCTAAAACAGTACAGAAAACATACAATGTATTGTTCATGAGTCGTATATGCTGAAACATAAAAAAAAAGACTTTATCAAGCCTAAGTAACATCTATTAATGGAATTAATAATGAAACTAAGCAGGTATTTAAATATGAAGAGTGTACAGTACATCGTTTTACTTCAAAGAAATACACTGCAGAGCTTGCAATAAAACTGAAAATCAAAAAAGAAACTGCTATATATTCAAATTTGAGAACTTAGAAATTACGATGAATTTCAAGGTGCAATTTTGTGGGCAGTTTCTCACAAATGAAAAAATATCATTTCCATGCTGTTGTTCTGTGAAGTTTACACCTTCACAGTCTTCATTATAGGCCTCAATTTACCTTTATTCCCACATAAACTTTCTATATTCTATTTCTCGTTATTATAAACTGTTTACATGAGAGAAGCTGAGTGAAGAAATTGATATGATAGACAATAGTAATATGCTATTACAGTTTATTCTCTTCTCTTACGTATTGTTTAGTAGAATAATGAGGCACTTACTCTCTTTCATGCAAGAAAGATATAATAAACCTTGACCATATATGTAATATATGTATATATATGTATATTATGTATATAATATATGTAATATATTATACATATATATGTAATATAGTATATTTTTATATATTAGCTTTTGAACAACTAACACATTTGCTGTACACTTTAAAAACAAGAAACTGTTTGTTGATAAGAAGTAATTTCTGTAGACGTAGTCTTAGAGTTTACATGAGTTCTAATATGCCCGGATGGACATTACTGATTGATATAGAGTCATTTAGATGGAACAGTCTTTGATATCTCTCTGCCATTTCTTGATGTCTGGAAACAGCGCAAGCTAATGGTCAGAACAAAACCAAGACACTTTGTATGCAGTACAGCATATGTTGCTGTAGTTGCATGGCCTTGAGATTCTACAAAATAGGGGTATTAATACTCCTTTAGAGCTCCTTAAGGTCAACAGTAAAAATGTAAATAGCAAAATACAAAAGGAAGTAGTAGCAGGTGTTAAACGTGTTTTCTTCATTCAAGATAGCAGAACTTAAATATCTGTGTTGTTTTTTTTTTTTTAAAGTGCTCTATATAATAAATGAGAACATTTTTCACTGCATATATTTGAAAACAAAACTAATTATTTACTTTTAAACAAGTGCAAAACAATGCAATTTCTCATTACACCATTCTGCTTCTGTTTCCATGGAAAAGCCACATTTGTTCTGTCTAAAGGGATGCATACCTTCAAGAATTCTTGACAGAGCTGCTTAGAAGTTTGAAAGTAAACACTTTGAAAATGCAGGGTTTTTTAAATGTCAGCATATGTGATTTGGGCAGCTTTGTTTGGGCAGATGTTTTTATTAGTTGTGTAGCTTAATGCGTGTAAATTTTTAACATAAATGTTTTTGATTACCTTATGGCTTTAGACAAGATATACAGCATATATGTAGATATTTTATACAGAAGTTCTGTAGGAAAACAGCAATTTGCCTATGTTTTATCCAATTCTACTGCAGTGCAGCATCTTTTAAAAAATGCTTTTTCATTCATGATTAATCTTAATTCTTTACGCTATTTCGAAAGGTGTTTTGGGAAGGTTACAGTGAGGGAGAGAGAAATGAGAGAAAGCTTTGATAAAATATAGATACCTGTAAAATAAAAATGAGAATGAAACTGTATTTCCTACGTTTTTTGATACTTTTTTTTTCTTCTATCAAAGATTAAATCCTGCTTGTTTTCAGAAGGTTGTTCAGGTGAATAGGTTGAGCATTTTTTTCCTTAAGTTCAAGCCAAATGCCTATATTTTCAGGAAAGCTGAAGCTGAAATCATTTCTTTTTCTGTCCTGGGAATATTTGTGAGATTGAGAGGAAAAAAAAAATCCAGCACTGCTAGACATAGGAACAAAAAATCAGAGGCCTAAACATAATCACAAGTCTCCAACCTTTATCAGGGAGCTATGAAAGCTCCCTGACCTTTCAGCTGAACACGTTCAGCTCTCTTTCAGCCTTCACAGGATTCAGGGATTTACCAAATAGTGATCTACTTCTTGAAGGTACAAATACATTTGATGTGATTGGCAGAAGGCTTCCTGGCCTGACACCTTCAGATGTGTTATTTTGTCCATGGGGAAAATAAAAGAAAAAAAAGTAAGTAGATTTTTGTTCTCAAGCTTTCATTCAAACTCTGTAGTTCAGTCTTTAGGAGTTACTTCATTAACAAATAAACTTGCAAGCAGAAAAGCAAGTTCAGTTAGTTCTCAATGCTGATGACAATATTTTTAACAGGACACTAATCTTTTGGCCATCATCTCCCATTTCCCTGCCACAGGGCCAGCAAATTGCACCATGTAGACCTCATGTCAGACAATTAGGTAGCAGATCTGGCATCTGCCCAGCTGTGCCAAGTATGTTAAATCCTAAGGTAGAAAGAGAGAGCAGCAGCGCACTGCAACTGGGGAAATGTGTCACTGGCAAATATATGTCTTAGCAACAGTGTGCTGTCGTGTTCCTCAAGTGTGTGACCACACAGACCCATGGTAATGTTGTTACGTGGACAGTGACTGTGTCCCAGCACAGCACTCCAACATGGTTCCATGGCATTTGGACTGACACAGTCCCAATGCATTGATTCCACTGATGTGGGAGATTGAAAATTGCAAAATGGAGATCAGGATTAAGGAGCTGTAGCACTGTTACCAAGCGATTCACAAGGAACAATGCTCAGATGATATCTGAGTTGTTCCACACTCTTAATTTTGATTTTTAATATGCACTGGTAATGGACATAATATCATATTAGATCTGTTATCAACTACAACACGCCAATTTATGGGAGCTTACCTGTTGCACCCTGGGAGAGGAAACCATTTTAAAATCAATATATCAATAGAATGCTGAACAGTATATTTGAAAAGTCTTGCCAAGGTTCACAGAAACTGGATGCTACTAGACAGCTTTACCGAGCAGTTCCGCAGATAGACGTACCCAGGACCCTTCCTGTGTCTGTGGTCCCCAGGGAGGCTTAAAGGTTCTTCTGGGCTGACCTTGATCCCCCTGCTGCGCACGGGGGCCACACGGGCTGCAGGGTGGCTACCTGCTCCAGCACCTGGAGCACCTCCTCCTGCTTAGTGTTCCCTCTGCTGTTTCTCACTCTCCTCGTTTCCTCCTCCATTTTTTCCGCCTTTATTAAATAGTTTCCCTGAGGTGCCTCCAGGGTTGGCTGCTGGACCCCGCCAAGCCCTGCAGTGGGGTTGTTGGAGCCGGCTGGAGCTGGCTGTGACTGGCATGGGGCAGCCCCGGCCTCTCCTCACAGAGGCCCCTGCAGCCCCTTGGCAGCGCCAGGGCACCCGCACACAACTCACCTGTGTAGCTATATGCTAAGCATTCCTCATGTACTCAAATCTACAAAAAGGAATGAGAGCTGCCCATGTCCATCTAATAACCAAGGTGAAAATGTCTAGCTTTAAGAATTGTCTGTGAGCCACCATCTGCATAATCAAAGGAAGTTCATCATCAGATGCCTTCACCCTCTCTGGCTCATCTAAAAACAGCTTACACTTGCTTTTGAGAAAGGAGCTGTACAGGGCAGGACCACTTACCTAGGATTTTCTGTTTTGTTCTAGACTTCCCCACCAGTTTTCTCTCTCTTTTTTTTTTCTTTTTATTTTCTTTTTATTTCTGCTTCTGAACAGCATCTTAAGTAAGGAGGCTTTCAAGCCATAGAAAGATCTAGATTTGGAAATAACTATCCCTTCCTTGACTTTGAAAAGAATCCGTGCATATAAAGATGTACTTTTGGAAGAAATGCAGATTTTCATTGCTTTGGCAATGTTTTGCCTCTGTATTAATAATGAGACAAATCTTAGTGTAATCACCAGAATACAGTGGGAGGATATTGTCCCAAGGTAGAGATTTAATGCATTTTTCTAGTTAACAGTGATGTTCCTCGATGCTTTCAGCTCTTCTGGAATTGGCATTTGTCTTGGAAAACAGATACATTAGAGAGACCAATTGGTAATGACAGAGAAATACCTCATTTGGCAAAGGCTAATTGGCAAATTCTTTTGCAAGAATAAAAGAATGTCACCTATCCCTTTGCTGTACTACTCTGGTCCAAATGCTACTGCTGAGACTTTCGTGTTACTGCTGACCACTTTTTATGCTGAGTTAAGAGGGCTGGAAAGAGAGCTTGACTCTTAGCTAGCAGTCTCAGTTGTCTTCTACTTCTAATAATGTAAACTCAGTTTTATTCAGTTTCAAGGCTCTGTATTCACTTTCACACTATCTTGAATCAAAATGAAGTTTATATTCTAACATTCTTAGATTCCTAGCATTCTTATTGGTCCTAACGAAAAAGCCACCAAACACAAAACCAGCAAAGGTCAAAACTGTCCCCTTGACCAATCAAACGGTGGGAGAAATTATCCTCAAAAGATAACTAGTGTGCTTCTTGTCAAATACAAGCCTAAATGGATTTAGAAAATCCTTTTAAATTTTTATTTATCTGCCTTTGCCACATGGCTGTCATATACTGTGATTTTGTTAGCATTACAAAGTCAAGTTACGTTTGTTCTATTCAAGGCATGGATAATTGCCACTCACTGTGATCAGTGAACGTCTGTGGTAAAAAGCTTGCTGACTGTCATTTGAGACTAGGATTTGAATTACTTGGGATATGTAGCAGTTTTGTAGTCATAATCTTTTGTGTGTATTTGTTTGTTTTAAATAGCATGTTCATGTGCTGATATTTCAATTAAATATAAGTTTCTTACTAACCATCTTCAGCTCTAATCTTTATAAAAAAGAATTAACTATGGTTGCTTATAACTTGATCAGTGCATCAAATCACAGGCTTACTTTTCTGCAAACAGTAACATCATTATTTTTTGCTTTGATTACATGTACATTTTTATAACTACTAAAGATGTTGACTGACTTCTGGAAGTTTAAATAGTCAGTTATTGTGAAAATAATGTTATTCACCATTTACAATACTTTTCAACCCCCTAAAAGATGAAATCTTCCCAAATCATGGGCTATAATGACAATAAACAGTAAGTTCACAGAGCATTGGTCCTTGCTACTTGCTTTTAATATTGATGTTCAACAGTTCAGCGGTGCTGTCCTGGTCCTAAACCTTCAGAGTGTCAAATTGTACATTTATGTGGTGAAGTGTATAACACAGGATTATCTCACAGTTGTGCTTCAGGTGTTTGACGGGTCACTGTGTCACCCTGTGGCTCTTGTTTGCTGCTCACAGCTGTGATCGGAGCACATTGCTGTTCCCACCTGCCTTGTGTGCCTGGGTGTTCCTCTCCCCAGAAACAATGACTGGGGATAAAAAAAAACAATCTGATTTGAGTGGGGATGTGCCTGGGACAATTAAACCCAGCAACTGGAAAAAGTAGCTTTTCCCCAGCATAGACATAGCTGAGATGAATATGCTGTCATTGATATTTGATTTAAAATATAATTGGTTTCTGAAACCATTTAGAAAAGGTTTCTAAAAATGTAGCTATAATCCATGTAAATGCATCTAAATTCCTCATTGTATATCTGACAGATAAGCAGAGAAATCAGCTGTTTTAATGGGTTAAAGCAGTGTTCCTTCAATCTAAATCCCATAATACAAAACTTCTCTCATTTAAATGGGCAGTAGCTGCTAGTATTGTGGTTGCTAGCTCAGCAATAACAGTAGTTTAGTCTGCGAATAACATATGAGTTTTGAGGACAACATAACCCCCACAGATGTTCAGAAACCCCACTCTTAAGATTTGCTTCCATGCTTATGGTCAGAGCTATGCATAGAATTCAAATTAAAATCATTGTCGACTCTAAAACAAAGTCATTTGCCAGATGATGTAATCAGATTAGAGCTAGGACATCGGCACTGCTAATAGTTAATGTTGATCAATACTGAAACATGATTTTGTTGTTGAGTTCTCCTGGCCTCTCTTGCTTTTGGTGCACAGCTACTGCTTAATGAACCTGGGAGCCTTGCTCTCTCTTGCTGCTGTGTTGCCTTGCTGGAACCAAGGGGAGGCAGAGGAGGAAGCTCTATAATTTAAAGGGGAAAAATCCTGGACAAGAAAGAAATAAAGATGAGACTGAAAAGGGCAGCCTAGGACTGGAAGGGGAAAGAAAACAATGATAAAACATTAAGCATGGAGTCTGGAAGTGGGAGAAGGACCAGACACACCAGTGGGAACAGGAACTGGTGGCTGTGGGACAGAGAGACTGGCTAATGAGAAGTAGAGTAGAGAACCAAGATTTCAATGACACAGCTCTCCCAGCTGAAAAAGGAGATCATTGAAATTAAAACTTTTAATGTAAATGTGTCAGTTTTCATAGGAAAGATTCTCATGTCTAGAGGCTGAGTGAGGGTGGAAGCACGACAGATGTGCCTCTTCAGGAAGTATCCTGAGTTCCAATGAAAGAAACCGTAAATGATGGTATAATGGTGGCTTATGTGCACAAAGCACTTCTATAGACAACCATTATTCTGGTATTGGCACCTAAATGACACTCTTGCACTCTTCTAAGAGAATTTTACTGCAATTCTATTTACATACAAATATATTAAATTTCAAGTGGCTAGATAGAAATTGTGTTGTAATTGTTTCCTCAGCCAATAGTTCTGGTTTATTAAATTGCTAATAGTTGTCTGCTAAGAAGAACCAAACATGCCCCAAGAAATAAAAGGAATTATTTTAAAGGTCAGTATTACTTAAGCACTTGTTTCATGCTTTCAGCAGATTGGAGTTAGAAATAATTGGAAAGCATACTGATATTGCATGTGACGGATCAGAGGGAAAAACTTACACCGAAGATTATGTTTTGAATTTCCTCAGTGCCTCAAGGAAGTCATTGACTTGGAAATGCATAAATGCTTTATACAGTCACAATTAAATATAATAATAAGGCAAAGATTAAACTTGATTTCAGTTTCCCAAAGGAGATTCCAAGAAAAAAAAAACATCTATACCATGAGAATTCTAAACTGTGTATCTCAAATATAGCATATTTATTTTCTTTATCTGAGGAGCCATGATGACACGTCATTAGAAGAAATTCATTAAGAGAAGTTCTCCTGCCAATGTTACATTTACATTCTAATGCTGTTGTAGTGCAAAGTAGTTTATGTTTACAATAAGATAGAAATTGGAATATGATCTGTAGAGTTTTGGTTTCACCTGACCTTTGAATTGGACCATTGCTTTTTTGTTCATATGTAGTAAGCCTATTAAAGGTTACCTGGGTAGTGATACAGTAAATTTTGAAACTTTTTTTTTTTTCTGGTTAAATTGTTGTTACATTTTAATCTAGGTAAAGAAAACAAGCACAGAAGTATTTTAGAAGAGCTTATCATCCATCATTTATTTGTTGTCCGATCTTCACTACATACAATTACTATTTGTACTATTTGTATCTAAAAATATCTGCTTTTTATCTAGGTATGTACATCTTTGTATTATACATCTTACAGACCCAATGATACCAAATTATTAGCATCAACTAGCTTTTTACTCTCTTATTCCCTATCTTCTATTTTACATAATAAAAGACATAATTATACAGTAAGGCATAATTATAGGGTAAGGGAGAAGTATGAAGAGATGGATGATATGAAATAAGGAAAATATTTAAAAATTAAACAGAAAGGACAAAAAGAAACATTTATTTAGAGACAAGTGAGCAGAAAAGAACCTTATGAGGATAGAAGGGCCTCCTGTCTGCTAGACACATTAATCTTCATCTCTCTTAAACATATACTTTTTCTATATGAATATATTATGCCAAAGACAAACAATGAACAAATTTTGCTGCCATGACTTCTCGATTTTGATGCATATTGACTGACTTCTTGGTTTATTATTCTTGCACTTGGACCAGCAAACTGTTTAAGTCTGAGGCAAGTTTTATACAGATGTAAAAAGAACCCTTTTCAGATCTTAGTTTTCAGGAGATTAAGCAGCAGATTTATCAAGACTATGATTCTGTCTCAATTTCCATTGTAAGAGTAGTATGAATGTAATTCTGAAAAATGGATAGTGAGAAATCATAATAAATTTTACATAAAATGAATAGCTTTCCTGTTTTTTAAAAATGCTCATTTTAAAAATACCTTTGAAGAAATAACCTTATTTTATTTTATTTTATTTTATTTTATTTTATTTTATTTTATTTTTTTATTTTAGCATTCTGAATCAATGAATCAATTTCTAGGTTTATGAACTCATAAGGATATCCAGAGATTGGTTAGTCCTTGAAGCAAATTTATGTTGTGAGGGTATTTTTAAGTATCAGTGTGCCTCTGAGGTGTGCTTGTTTGATTTTAGCTGATGAAACAGGCAAAATCTGCATGTGACAATTATTTAATTGCTGGTTTTGGTTATAAGTAAAACAAGAGTTCTCCTGTCTTCCCTCCTGTCACACCCTCCAGCTGAGAATCAAAAACTATTAACAAAACTCAATTAATTTTGTCATGATTTATGGAATTACTTGGTACCGCATTTGAGGAATAGAGGATAGATTAATCTTGAATGGCTGCATGACAGAATTGAAAAAGAAATTCAAAATTCATAGAAATACCACTTAAAATAGTCTAATGTATGTGGTGTACTTTACTATCGACTTTAATATATTTTACTCAATTTTATCAGCTGAAAATATGGCACTTTGTCCTTTGATCTACTATTTTTGCTAAAGCAAAATAATTTGAAATTTACTGAAATATTATTAACTCAAGCTTACACTAGAAAGTCTGTTTTTTCTTACTGTCAGGCAAAAGGAGTTTTATATTTCGATTTAGTTTCAGAAAGCTTTTTTTTTTTCTTTTTCAGGCAAGTATCATTAATGAATCTTTGTTAGGAATCATTACTGTTTTTAAATTAGTTTTCTTTTTCAAATACCAGTCTCAAATTTCATAATACATATCTATTTGTTCCATAAAGAAGTCTCTCTCATGTTTCTCTTTAAGCAGAAGAAAATAGATACAGAACTAACCACTTTTTCAGCACAATTTATTTTAAAATATTGGCTAAGAATCAATATTTATCTTGAGAATGACTCAATTTTGATTGATAGCTGTACTCTTAAACAGTCTTTGAAAAGATGCAGTTTCTCAAGGTGTATTATTTACTATTAGATGAAGTTAATCAATATGTGATTTACAAAAATGTGATTTACCTGCCTGGCTATTTAAAAGAGTACAATTTGTCATAAATGACATGGGCTGTAGCTGGAAGTGTGCCTCTGAGTCTAACTCCAGGCTATGCTGTCACACTGGTAGTCTTCCATTATTTTTATTTTCTAACGCATTTACACCTCTTCTAACTCAGAACCCAAATCCACATGAAGTTGGTAAAAGCAAATGAAGGGGGAAAAAAAGGACTAAGGTCATAATATGTTTAGTATTTATAAAATGAGATATATAGTGTGACCTATATCAAATACAGTGTAGCTTGTATCAAATTACATTTTGCAGTCACAATTACTCCATATTAGGTCCTTTTTTATTTTTCAGAAGATACGAAAAGACTGGAAATGATAGTGAGTTTCAATCCTGTGAATTACTCAGCCACCAGAAACAAGCATAGTACTCACATGTAGGAAAAACATAGGTTCCTATGAGCTAGGGTAGGAAAACTGATACCACATACCTCCTAGATACAGTTGTGCTGTTTTCTTCCATATGACAGTCCAGTCTTATGACCTCCTGCCCACAAACAGCATAACATTTCCATTAATTTTCTGTTTGTATGTTCCTTTGAGAACAAATCTAAGCTCTTACAGTGGTATGGTTTAAAGATCTCATTTAAGCTGCAATTCCAGGATCATCTGTCCAGGCAGCATACACCTGGGGGCAGTTTTAGTGTGCAATAGCTGTAGCTGCTTCTGCAAAGAAAACATTCATTACAGGGTATGAAGACAGGTTTTCAGGGACTCTTTTGTGTTTTAATTCCCATTTTGGGAACTCTGAGTGTATGACCTGTATATATTTTACCTTGTCCAAATTCCTCCAAAGGTATCCCAGAAGGCATCTCATCCTGTGCACTTCCTGGTCTCCACTTTAAAATATCCTATTCTCATATAAAAATTATGACATTTTTGTGGTTTTTCATTTATTAGTGTGTCTGAGAAACAAAAAGGGCTTGTTTATTTCCCATGAAAAATCACCTTTTTGTGAAGATGTGACACCTCGTAAACAGAGTGCTTTTATTCTTCTATTGCACATGAGGATGAGGTCTTCTTCTGACCATATCTCTTCCTCAGCCCATGAAATCATGCACTCTGCAGCTGTCAGCCAATGAAATGAGGTTGCTCTGATCATATAAGTGAACTTTATTTGGCCTCAGCAAAAGCATTTGCCCAAGATCAAGACCAGGAGGAGAGTGAAGAAAGTGGCAATGCTATGGTAAGCAGGAATTCCTAGTGCAGCCAGGGAGTCAGGGACAAGAACCCACTGCAAGACATCTTTAGTCCTAAATCTCAGCCAGATGCTACAACAGCCATCTGCGGATTTTTGTTGTTGTTGTTTTTATTAATCTGCCAGCCACATAGACAACTCACACCGCAATTTGGGATTTGCAAGCTGTGGCAGTAGACACCTCTGTACCTGGTATAAATGTACACTGCTGCTTATTCCAGAAGGCACCCGTAGGGAAGGGAATCACTCTAAGCTACAGCTACACTGGGGAAATTTCCCACAGCTTCAGGCAATCATCCGTAGCAGTAAGCTGTTAGAATGAACCCAGCACAATTTACCCGAGAATTTACACTGATATGAGCCAGGGACATCTAGCAAGCCACTGAGCAATTTGGCAATGGTTACCCTGTTTTGAAGGCTGAGAAAATGTAATTAGCATAGTTTTGGCCAGACTATGCCATTTTGTCTCTACCCTTGAAGTGTTTCAAGTTTTCACTTCCAGTTTTTGGTGGGCTATAGAACAATGTACTGCTGTTGCGTCAGTCTTCATAAACACAAACATGCATTGTTAATTCTCGTGCCTATCAAAAGGCCCTTATGCTTTGCAATAATATATTTGTTGTTACATTCTTCACTGCTATTTTCAGATAATGTTCTTTTACTTAAATGTTGCACACATTTTTAATTATTTATGTCATTCCACTGTAGAAGATTACTGAAATATAGAGGTTGCTTCTGTCTTGTAGAATTTCTTATCTTGGGATTCTTTTTTTTTTTTTTTTCACTTATGAGAGTTAGCTATTGTTTACATATTTTACTTTTAACTCCCATCAGTTTCAGTTATTGTTCAGATTTTGTATATTTTGTTTTATTATTTTGTTTGCTTTCCTGTTTATAATTTAATGCACTTTTCAAAGTTGGTTCATTTTGCTAAAAAAGGAGTTTAGTATTAGTCAGGGAAAGGAGGAATATATTTCCTTTGTTTACACTCGTAATGTTGTTTCTACACAAAGATGAGAAAGATAATAGAAATGAGAGCTCCAACTGAAAAGTGAGCTGATGTCATAGAATCATATCATAGAATCATAGAATGGCCTGGGTTGAAAAGGACCTTAAAGATCATCTAGTTTCAACCACCCTGCTCTGGGCAGGGTTGCCAACTACTAGAGCAGGCTGCCCAGCGCCACATCCAGCCTGGCCTTGAATGCCTCCAGGGATGGGGCATCCACAACCTCTCTGGGCAACCTGTTCCAGTGCCTCACCACCCTCTGAGTGAAAAACTTCCTCCTAATATCCAACCTAAATCTCCCCTGTCTTAGTTTGAAACCATTCCCCCTTGTCCTATCACTATCAACGTGTGTAAACAGGCGTTCCCCCTCCTGTTTATACGCTCCCTTCAGGTACTGGAAGGCCGCAATGAGGCCCCAGAGCCTTCTCTTCTCCAAGCTAAACAAGCCCAGTTCCCTCAACCTTTCTTCATAGGAGAGGTGTTCCAGCCCTCTGATCATCTTAGTGGCCCTCCTCTGGACCCGTTCCAAGAGCTCCACATCCTTCTTGTGCTGGGGGCCCCAGGCCTGCACGCAGTATTCCAGGTGGGGTCTCACCAGAGCAGAGTAGAGGGGGACAATCACCTCCCTCTCCCTGCAGGCCACCCCTTTTTTAATGCAGCCCAGGACATAGTTGGCCTTCCGGGCTGCAAGCGCGCACTGCCGGCTCATGTCCAGCTTCTCGTCCAGCAGGACCCCCAAGTCCTTCTCCGCAGGGCTGCTCTCGAGTTCTTCTTCTCCCAGTCTGTATAAGTACCTGGGATTGCCCCAGCCCAAGTGCCACACCTTGCACTTGGCCTTGTTGAACCTCATTAGGTTCTCTTGGGCCCACTTCTGCAGCTTGTCCAGGTCCGTCTGGATGGCATCCCTTCCCTAAGGGAAGGGTCAAAAGGTAACATGGCCCTGTTGACCCAAGACTCTGTGAAGGAGGAGGTAGCAATGAAAGCATTGAGGGAGAGCACACACACTACAGACCCATCAAGCTGTAAATATGAAAGTGTATAATTCAGCTCTCCCCTGGGATTACTGTTTGTTTGTCATCCCAGGTGGCTGTGATCTTTTCTCATTTCTGTTGATTTATCAGGAAAATTGATTAAATTGATTATACTGTATGTAGCTGAAGCCAATTATCTGTCATGTTGTCACATTGTCTCTGACTTGTCCCTAGCAATTTGCTGCCTCCTGTTTTATACTTAGATAGTAAGTTCCTTCGGAGAGAAACCATATTTTTCTCTGCTTTCATACCACACTGTGTGATGAAATATTAGGCCTTGGGGTATTGTTTCTAGGCATACTGATAGTACAAATTAATAAAAATCACCTAATATGAAATAAATCCATTGTGTGTATGGAGTGTTAGAACATAAGGACTGAAGGGAAGGTTATGTTACTTTCACTTGGTTCAGTCAGAGATGATGTCCAATGTATTTGACTTTAATGAGAAAGTGCTTCAAAGTATTATACTGCTGGTGGCAATATTACCTAAGCTATATATGCATGGGATGATATATTTAGTTCTCTTAATATTTTCAAAGAACATGAAAGCACCAGTTCTCTTTGTCACATTGTGAAAGTTTAGTTCTTGTCCGTTCAGATGAAGTTCACTGGTTTAGACTTCTAAGTCTGACTGACTTTTGAGAGAGACATCTGAAGTCAGACTTCTAAGTCAGGATAGAGGAATCCCAAGTAGTTAAATAGCCAACTCCATCCTTGAGGAGGAATCCACCTGTTGGATTTAGGTTATCAAGATGCAGATGACTTTTTTGAATTAAGAGTTCACAAAATATTAAGGCATTCTTGGGATCTAGTTTGGCCAGATTTACTGTGAAGGACTAACTTTCAGACCTGGTTAGCCTTGCAACTTTGACAGATCTGATGGAGGGCATGGCTGATGGTGCACATGAATTCTTTTCTTGATTGAAAATAGTGCAGTAGGTGCTAGAGGCATTGCCGCCTGGCACTTTTAAGCCATGGGGAATCATTTATGACATTCCTGCTACCATAGAAACCTATTTCAACTCAACAAAAATTCAATTCATGGAAAAAGCTTTTGAGTCTGAATCATTCATATGATTCATATAAGAGGTTTGACAATGCAGTCGAGACTTCTGGAAACATCTTACAGACCCTCAGAACAGTAGTTTTATTCATATGGTTTGAAATTCTAACTGTATCCATAATGTAGTCTCATGGTCTGTCATTTTAGTAGAGCCTTAACATAAATTAACATTTTCCACCTGTGCCTGCATTGATTTTTATACTCTTATGTTGGACTGAGCCTCTTCCCTCATGCTGGCATGGGAGGATAATGCTTTCTACTAATTATTTTAGGGAAGACCATTTACATAACCAGTTGACCCACTCAACTGATACAGCCATAAATATACAGTAAAGGCCACCCTTTGGTCCCCTTGGTACTGAGATAAGTTCAGCTCCTTTTATGACAGTTGTTGCCACTTCCTACATTCTTTTCTGAGCTTCGTGAGCACATCATTCTTGCCTGCCTTCTCTGAGTGTCTTTCATTGTAGAAGCTTGTTGATCAGTCACACAGAATCAGTCATGTTGCAAATTACAGCAAATATTCTTGGAAGAGCAGAAAGAATATGAAGAAAAAGGAAAGAGGTTCATACATACATTTACCTCTTTTCCTAAGTCCAAAGGAGAGAGTTTTGACCACATTCAGGTAATAAAGCTATCCACATGCAGGTAATAAAAACATTTAATTTGTAAAATACACCTTTTTAGTCAAATCTCCTGGAATACTTAAGAGAAGTCATAAAACAGAAATATCATCAATAAACAAACAGAAATATGGTACTGCACATAGGAAAGGTAAAGAATAAATCAACTATATGACTAATTACTTTTATTCAACAATTAGTTCTTTGAAACCAATACAAAATTTTGTTTTTAAATGGTTTAAAAAAGATGTCTTTGAAAAAATATCCAGTTATTACAGAGAAGACCTTTAGAGAATAAGCTAAAAGAAGTAAAGCCTTTCATCTATATTTGAAAATTAAGTTATGTGTAAGTACTTATCCAAAGTGTTTGTTACTTGCAGATCTAGTAAAGACCTCATACACAGATTATCATACAGTTTTACATAAACTATCTAATAAAAGGAAATCAAAGTGAATAGGGTTCCCGAAGTAAAAGAGAAGATATGGCTTTATGTAAAGCTCAGCATGATAAGGTGAGGGAGAGTATTTACAAATATTTATATTTCAGAAGATAAAGACTTGTATGTCTATGTACGTATGTGCAAAAATGGATAACTTGTATTATCCTTTTTATTTTTTCAAAGTGACCTATTTCAGTTCTCATATTCAGTTCTCTCCTGTTGAGAAAGTCTTTTGATATAACTGCAATGCTTGGGATATTGTATGTTTTTTGTTTGTTTGTTTGTTTTCCCTGAAAGGTCTAAAAAGAGGTACTTAACACTGACGTGTTGTCATTGCATTTTAACTGATTAGCCTTTTTGGCAACTGAATGCACTTGAAAAACAACTCTCCAAAACTTAAAGGAACTATAACTTTCTTAGCTGTCTATTTACTCTCTCCCACATCAGAGTACATTGCTTTATTAATGTATTAGCTTTTAAATTAGGCTTCAGTTTAAGTAAAAATATTTTATAAACTTATACTATAGCTCAATAGTATATTCATAAGGTTGGTAATATGATCTTGAATAACTACAGACTGGTAATGGAAATGCTAGATAACACACAGCTTTACAGAGTATTGTAAACCAATTGATTAAGAAAAAAAAAAAAGATGAGAAGGAAAAGAGATGCCTCAAGGTGCCACCTTCACTTCCATATTTGAACGGATTTTCTTCCGTTCCGGTAGTACTAAAGTCTATGCAGTCTGTCTGCATAGATATCTTCAAGAATTTTAGTGAAGTCATATGTGATGATTATATGGTAAACACAATTCAAGCAACTAGCTTTTTGGTTGACAGACAAGATTTTCAGATGTAGAAGAGTTGCATCTCTGTTTCCAGATTTTCTACACATTCAGATAATACAGTTCATCAGTCAGGTCCAGGTTGCACAGGGTCCACTGCCCAGAGCGTACTACACTGAGCCAAACTGTTAAGTGGCTTAGCACCTGACCAGGGATTTTGTCTGTTGGGTTACCTGCAGATGGTTTGCAGACAGTCTATGAGATGGTACCTGTGAGAGAGCTGAAGGTGGGAGGTGCATGGCCGCATCTGGGATACTGTTTTATTAGCAGCTATGATGTAGGCCTTGGCGTGGAACAAGAATCTCTAGTTACCTTTTTCTTCATTTCTAATGGCTAGGATTCCTGCATTTTTTACCTTCTTCTCGCCACAAGACTCTGTTAAACAACATAAACAGAAGTGCTAAACTGGATGTCTGCCTGCAAGAGCAGGGATATATTCAAGATTTTTTTGTAAATTAATGTGTGATGTCTATATCCTAAATATAGTCCAGGCAATTACCTTGTGATGACAGAGATTTCAGGGCTTCAGACTGGAAGGACTAAAAATTTGCAAAATATAGTATAGTATGACTGCCGTAATTATTAATAATCTTTACTACACTTAACTAAGTCCCTCTGCTTTGTTATAAGTCACAAAGCACATACATTCCCTAGATAATGGGGACCTAGTGAGGTACTGTTTTCTGATTCATGTTCTTCCTGTTCAGAAAAATCTTGCTTTTGTTACTGGGAAATTTATTTTCTGTGTCAATGGCATGATACAATGCCATAGTCTTAGTTCATTATCTACTTTTTTTTTCCATGTTAAAATTACTAAATTTCATTTCTCTTGATTGGAATATTTCTCCACAGTTATAAGAGATTTTTCCCTTCTACTTAGGAACTAAAAGGAATGTTTATTTTTAACATAAAAAGTTTACCATAGAGTTTTGCTGGTAATTTATGCAAACAAGAAACAGTTCAATCTTACCCATCTTAAGCTAGTACCAGAAATTCTCATCTGGAAAGACTATCATCCATTAAATTTTGCTTGCATCTTTTAACTGTTTTTAATGTCTCTGTTTTTAATCTCTTGATAGCAAATATCTCTCCAACTAATGCTACTTGTTTTGTCTATATATTATTCATATTTTGTGTTAAATTATTCCATATCCTCCTTTCCTTGTTTGTTTGCTTCTAATTTTGTTTGGTCCTTCTCACATTTTTCTCAGCTTTCTCCACATGATGACTTATTTTTTTTCCTCAGATATCCCAAGTAGTTGATGAGTGAAGGGAAGTTCCTTTACTTATTTATTTACCTTTATTTGCTTTCTGCTTTGTTGAATAGATACTTCTAGCTTATTCTTTATAAATTTGTCTCCTCCTTTTGCCCAGTTGCCCATCAAAGAAAACATTAGCCACATTCAAAGACCTGACAGAATAAGCTGTTTGAGCTTACTAATTGCTATCAGCTATTAATTGCTTATCAGTTTATCAGAAAAAGCACAGACATTAATATAGGGCTACGATATCACATATACTTCAGGGATACAATCTTAATCGCATTTGTGAATGCTGGCATTTAGAGTTGCGTTGTTATGATCTCATCCACTGCTATGGGGCTGGTGAAGGTACCAGAATAAATCATCCTGGCTATAAATGGAGGAAAGAGCACCCAGGTGAGACCTGCCCATGGGCTTGAACTGTAGCTCTCTGCCCATCTACAATGAAAATTTGCCTCTTAAGTTAATACGCAGCACAATTATAAATAGGCCTCAAGGAATTGATGGGTTGCAACTAGTGACTAACTAAGCCAAATTCTTCAATTTCTTTTTCTTTTTCCTTNTATGGTTTTTTTTTTTTTTTTTTTTTTTTTTTTTTTTACTCTTTCAGCTCTTGTGGTGATAGCTGTAAACCTAACCTGAGGTTTCCAGAATAGAAGAGCTCAAAGTTGTCATGTATACTCTGTTCTGAAAGATATCATCTATGTTTATTTAGTTATCTGGTGACACAGTGTAGTAAGATAAGACAGGTGTAGTACTGAATCGGTGGTGATGCAGTAGGATGATGAACTTCAAACAGGAACAGTAGCTCTACAGCACCTCAAAGGCAAATGGGCTTGTTTGAAGTGTAGCTTGCATTTAGAGCGCTACATCTGGATCAGCAAATCTCCTGACTTTCCAAAGTGACAGTTACACCTCAAACAAGCCCAGCTGTTCCTG